>JAABNY020000001.1:23581763-23596349 GCA_015164015.2 Brevimyrus niger
ATATATCTCAAACGTCAAACGTAATTAGTTTTCTGAGCAGGTTTGTGAGCAGGACTGAAGCATGCAGGTTTTTTTTTTTTTTTTGAAGGTCCAAATTGCCTGGGGTTATGTTGTGAACTCATATTGTACTGTCCTAGGACAACACCGGTGACCTTACCTATGTGACTGTGGGATGGAAGTTAAGGCCCATATCTGCTCACAATAAGGGGAAATACTGTAGTTAAACCAACCAAAAAAAAAAAACAAAGACAAAAAGCAAAATGGACAGTAGGGTGCAGAAGCAAGTGTGGAGGGGCAAGTTAGGGTGCTGCACCAGTGATCAGAAGGTCACTGTTTCAAATGCCACTGTGGGTGGAATGATCTCACCAGTGGGCCCCTGAGCAAGGCCCTTAACCCTCCAGTTGCTCCGATGACTGTCTATTTGCTTCTTAATGAATGGGTCCAACTGCAGTTTAAGACTTTGGGGTCTGTGCCTATTTTCTTGGTCAAAGAAAAGACGACTCAGGCTCAAGCTTAGGAAGGACCTCATCACTTGACTTCAGGCTTCTTTGACTTCACGCTTCTCGGAGACCTTCAGCCTCTTAAAGATACACTCTCCCTATTGATTCATTATGCGTTATGGAGCCACTCTTTTAGTCTTGCACAGAATCACACAACTGTCTTCATAGGGGGGATCACCAGAGTCTGCAACTCTACTTCTCAGCGTGACTATTTATGGATATTTAGCAGGATGTAAGAAAGGATGTTATTAGGTGCTGCATTCCTCAAATTGTTTAGGGTTTTCTGTACCGAAATCTCCTGGGTTTCAATTGTTTCAAAAAGTCTAGGTTGCAGTTCAGTGTTTTCTGGTTTTACTGTTTTAATTTAGTTTCCACTTTGTACCGCATGTTGAAAACACACCCAAATAAAATGCTACTGTCTTAAGAAAAAAAGGTTATGTAAAAATAAATAACCGACAAACAGAAGTTTGATGAGGCGCTGGGCTGACAGGAGAATGAATGAAGCCCGCTTTGCCGTCAGCATCAGCCTTATTCGGATAATCATATGTATTTTTCTAAGATAACCCAGGCAGTGTTTTCATCTAAAGTTACATGTTTAGCTTTAGTTGTATGATTCAATAATTTAAGTATCATAATCAGGTTTATTTGGCAGATGGATGGATATGTGGATGTATGGATGGATAAATGATGGATGGATGGATGGATGGGGAGGTGGGAAGGTCTGGGTAATAAAAGTAAGGTGTAAAACTGTGATCATAGTCAAAGGCAAATTCCATGATGAGTCACTTCCTGCCCGGATGCAGGTTAATGGAATAGCTCTGTGTTAATTAAGTACAGGGCGGTTTTTAATGTGCTGAGTCTCATTTACTGATGGGAGCGGCTCACGTTTCATCGTGGGTCCTGAACCCTTCAATTACTCAGTGCTTTTGTTAATCCTGATACAAGGGGCCAGACTGTGTGTTTGTGCTCCTTCTCTGCGGCCCCGGAAGCTTCTTAGCTCTTGGCTATTTTGTGGCATCTTGCAGTGTAAATTAAGAAATGAATGCGATGCTGCAGATTGGGGGGCTGGCCCTGCTTGTCTGTCACCCCCAGGGCCGGAGGTTAGAGTCCTTCCCTTGGTTTGTATGGCATGAAAAATCATTTCAAAACTTCTCCCAACTTTAATGTAGATAAAAAAAAAGAATTGTACGCAAAGCAATGCATTTTTTTCCATGGGATTTTTGGTCGCGAACCAAATTGTTGGTAGACCACAGCATTCGTGAACCGCAGGCACTACAGAATTATGAAACATTTTGCAACAGCAGAATCATGTTTGTATACTAATGCTGCATGATGCGTTTGAAGGTCTCAGGAATTCTCCAGAAGCCGCCACAGATCCCTCCTGTCTTAACACTGTTAAATTGACTGCTAATTAACTAAATTAAAGTAATTCAGAGGAACGTGGTGCTGAAGATCACGGTGCCCCTGGGTCCAGCGGCAGCCAGGACGCCTCTAGAGGGCTGCACATGTCGAATTTAATTAGCAGATAAGTTGAAGGATCAGGGCATCCATGCTTCACCTTGCAGAGGAACTCTGACAGTATTGTTGAGGAGAATAGCAAAGTACATTAATGGAACATATGTAATAGAATATATATATTTTACATCTCACATTTCAGACTTCAAATGGAAACTAGAAACAGGACTAAAAAATGTAAGAGTGTCTTTCCACAAAGGCTGATAACTTATGTGATTAACTTTCTAGTGGTGAAGAAAAGCCTTTCACTGGTGAGTGACGTGTGTCACTAAGAGATCTATGCATGTGTCACCTGTGGATTCAGGTCTATGACCCCAAGTTTTGCTCACTAATCATTTTGGACAAAAGGTTCTGCTAAGTAATTAAATGTGGATGATACTTCACCGGCACTTAAGCTTCAACAATCCAAAGGAGTAGAATGGATGGCGTCTTCCCTTTTCTGCTTTCTCATATGCTCTTAAAGCAGATGATGGAATTCAGCTTGGTCTATTCCTTTGAGGTTTTGCACTGACAGCACTAAGACCCAGGAGCGCTTTCCCAAAGCGTATCTGTAGTGTCTCTCCCATGCCATAGTCCACCATAGGGGGAGACAAGCCAAATACCCCCCCCCCCCATCACCCTCGTTACCCTTATTGAATTAAGTTAGTTACCCACCCCCCTCCAGCTCCTGCTCCCACAGCTGGTGCTGCTACTGATTCAAAGTATGTAAGACGCTTGTGATATTGTTCTTTGTGATGGGCATGGGGCTACTGAAATCTTTAAATTGTGACATCATGATTGTGACTATGATGTCATAAAAAAGAAATAAATAGAAGTGGTCAGTATTCCCTTAATTTTCTCCATGTTGGAAATCTGTATGTCAGAATTATTTGTAATCTCATGACAAGGTCTGTCTGTTTGTGTTTTTTACATGAAATGATGTGGGAGTCTTGGAAAAAAAAACAAGACTTTCATAGTGAAAAGTTATTATTTAGTGTTAAAGACCTTGACAGGAAGGAGATATGGGTTAACATTTCTGGGTTCTCAGACCAGTTAACAGCACTTGGTGTCCATTTTGTTGTTCCCCATTGAATAGACATTGTTTATAATATCCTGTGATCTTTTCATAACCTTTAGCAACTTGGTGAAGCATAAGTATTTTGAGAAACATTAAAGGGCAGTTTATATGTTTTACTGGACCTTTTTTACAAGTAAATAATATTTGATTCATCTAATCATCTTTAGAATGTCAGAATGAGTGTTGATTTTAAAGTCTCAGTTTTATCTTAGTAACTAAAACTTCTGAAAATTAGAAACTGCTGTACATGCAGGGTATCTGTTGTTTAATATACAATCTCATTCTGCATGCCAATAGAACAAGTCATTAGACATGTTGGACACATTCCTTCCTCTATGCTACATTGCCCTTGAATGCCCCCCCTCCCATACCCCCACTCTGACATTGCCCTTCACATTCATCCATAAAAAAATTGCTCAGATAAAAAGCCAAGTGGGACCTAAATAGGGAAGACACAGTTGATAGCAGTGACACGTCCCTGAGGATTAGGTCCGGCTTTGTGTCCCGGGGGGTGCCTCGACGGACTGGGAAGTGTCCGGCAACGACTGAACTCCTGAACCAGACTAAGTCCAGTTTCTATTTAATTTTTCCTCAGCTGGGTTTTCCTTAAATGGAAAATAAGAGTGATTCTCAGGAAGTGGATGGACACCTGGAGAGGAATGACGCTGAGGTAGGGATGCCATCTAATCGTCTTTCAGATGACCTTGACTTATAGTGACCTGAAAGCTCAAGGTTCCTGTGTGCTTCGCAGAGCCTTGGTAAGGTTGTCGTGCCGGATGCCAAGGAGGAATTCGCCAGAAGGTGCAGCCTGATTCTAAGCGATGTGAGTATAGATGTCTGGCCTTTACTCCCTTTCAAGGAGACAGCAGCCCGTGGGAGGTCGACTGTCTGTGAAAGAAGACCGACTGCTTACCGTTTGGGTGCTAATAGGTGTCACCTGTAACAGATGTGGACCAAAAAACATCCCGGCTTGATTTAAGTGGCAGAAAACGTATGATTAATTGCTTGGCCCATTGTTATTAATATGATTTGTAGGCATTAGAGGATTTGCTTCTGGCATCTTCCAGGAAGAAGAGAAAGGTCAGCTTGTTTGTCCAATATAAGAACAAAGCAGCAGGTAGCTGGAGGTCAGACAAAGTGTGGAAAAGGGTAAAACAAACGCGAATTATACCCTAAAGAAGCAAATCATATAATAATAATAATATATTATATAATTAATAATAATTAAAGATGTCTGCTCATAGCACATGTGATCTTGATTTCCAATCTAATTTTTCTTGAAAGATTTTCTAAGCTGCAATCAGCAGAGTACATCTTCACCTTTATATGTAAGGTCGCTTAATTTCCTGAGAGCAGAAGGTGTTCACGTTCTTCATAGGGTCTGCTCTATGATAAGAGGCTCGAGAATAAGGTGACCTTCCTTTGTTCCTTATTCTGACGCACACACTAAGTATAGATGCTGCCACTCGCGCTGGGCTGTAATTCTGGCCCCCGAGTCGACGCCCTGACTTTCAGGAATAGAGAGCAAAGTTCACATGCAGCTCAGTCCACAGAAACTGCATGTTCATCGAATTTCAACTAAGAATTTATAGCTCGCCTGTCAATATATCTGCGATTCTGCAGGGCTTATATTTCAGGTAAAACCGGAGGAATAGTTCTCTCTTTTTTCTCTCACAGTTTACATCTACTGTTGCGAGCTCCAGGTTCTTGAGGGGAGCTCAGGCGGAACATATCGTGTTAGTTACGGCTCTGCTTGGCACAAAGAAAAGTTTGGATCTGGAAGAGTGCCTATTTTTATTCCTACTGCTCATAATTAAACAATTAGTGTAAACCAGAGCTACTTTAATTACAATCTGCTTGTGTTTTTGCATACTTCAGGCATGTCTGAAATTGTGCACTAATTATTGCTCTTGTTCTGAAGTTTAACTTTGGTGGTCTGGGATATTTTACTGGAAGTCCTAGATCCTCAGATATTTTGCATACATTATACATTATAGATTTTACATTTGCATTTTCAGATTTTGGCACTATATCTCACCTCCATGGATTTGACATTGTGTTTTAGATTATTTCATTTCTTCTTAAATAGTGTATAGAGGGCATGCAGTCTTAGTAAAAATGCATGAATAATGAGGAAAATGGGCCCAGAGCAATGCATTTTGGGAATTTACTCAATGGCAATGTATTTTGTAATATCCTGGTTTTAGCGCTTGCAATGGATAGGTTTATTTCATGCTACATTTGGGATTATCCTTGGTTCTACTAACTGTAGAGAGTGGGCTTAGAGAGGTGTGACCTGCTTCCCACACACCATCTGTCCGACATCAGGTGAATAGTTAGGGGGTCTAAGCAGCAGCACCTGTTGGTCCTGAATGAGCTCAAGTTGCAGCATATACAGGGTCATGTTCCTCTCCAGCATCAGCAGTGGAGTCAATAAGGCACAGGAAGCGGTGCAAGTATCAAAAAAGAGAAACCAGAGCAGGGGGTAGTGTGAGATCTGGTGTCCAGGTATTGGGTAGCTAATATCCAGCAGAATAAAACCAACAGTGGAAAGGCCTGGTCCATAGAAGGTGAGTGGCAGTGTTTCCCACCTCTCAAATTATGCATGTGGGTGTGGTCCTCTAGGATTGGGGTCCCCCTGTTGGCCACAAACAGTCACTACACTGAATAATAAATAAGTGCATTCCTTATTTAGGTATTGGTGAGGAAGCATGTTTTGCGAAATAGCTAGCTATGGTCTTTTGTTTCTTCTCACTAGCTGTTTGTTTAGTTTTTGAAATATCTAAGGGGGGGTTGGGCCTCCAAATTAACCTGCTCTGACAGTGGATTATATGATAGCTGGCTCTTGCTTGTATCTCATTGCTTCAGGGAAACAAGTATAGTATTATGAGCAGATCTACGCTCCCCTCTTTCTCCAGTTGTAGCTTAATGGCTAGCAGAGAGGTCGTCAAAAAACCTGCATAGCCCACCTTGGAAAAGGGTCCCCTACCAGACCATCATTGTCTCTTTGAGCAAAGGTGCCTGCAGTCAAACGTGTTTTCGGTTCACCATCGGGAAGAAAGGCAATATAAATCAACACCTTTGTGTGCTTCTTAATGTTCAGTTAATATGCCCGGTGGCTTGCCAGGACTAGAAAGTGCCCCTCAGGGGCTCCTGTCAGGCATGTGCTATCCCTGATGTACCTGGCAACCACAGGACATTTCTGAGATCCTGTATTGTTGCCTGGGCTTTTTATGCATTAATTTTTTGAAGAACCCTGAGAGATTATGGTATGCAAGATTGATTGCAGAACAGTAGGCTGTACCTACGAGACAAACATGATCCTGGGGATCTGGAGTTTTTAGAATGTGTTTGCCTTCTGTAGCAGAGTAAGATTCTGATCTCAGTTGTTTAATAGAATTTGTGCAAAACTTTTCCAGGCTAGAGAGAATCATCCTCTATTCTGTTGTTCTTTTCTGCCGTTGTACGAATCTCATGTATATTTGCTCTTTGCATGTTTTCAGTAATTGCTTCGCCTCCAGGAATAAAATGGCAGATGTTTATACAGCTAAATTCTTTATCACGATGTTGCTATTATTGTTCAGTTAGTTATGACCTAATTTATTCTTGTTTTTTCAGCTGCACTGAGAAGTGGAAGAGGGGGCTTCACTGAACATATTTAGCCATTGATAATAAAAAAAGAAGGCCATTGGTTAAAGGACATGTTCATGGACTGTTTCAGCATGATGTCATGCACTGGGAGCCCATCCCTGGTGTGGCCCATCTTGTGATCTGTACTAACTGTGACTCACTGTGGCCCCCATCCCTGGTGTGGCCCATCTTGTGATCTGTACTAACTGTGACTCACTGTGGCCCCCATCCCTGGTGTGGCCCATCTTGTGATCTGTACTAACTGTGACTCACTGTGGCCCCCATCCCTGGTGTGGCCCATCTTGTGATCTGTACTAACTGAGGCTCACTGTGGCCGAGTCCTCGAAACGCGGTTAGACGATGGATGGACGGATGTCTTTGTAAAGGGAGATTAGTCTAAACCCTAATATTCTAGCCCTAAAATCAGGTGTTTTTTTTCTGGAAGACTGCCTGCTGGAAGTTTCTCTGACCAGTAAAACGTCTGAGTCTTTTTAGGACCAGTAGAAACACTGCATTGCTGGTTGGAGACACCATATATACTCAGGAGTACCACTGCTCACGGTGTATTTTCAACTGCTTCTGTAAAAGTTTATATATGAAGCTGCAACTCAGTTTTGACAATGTCTGGCTAATAAATCATTAATATATACATTGTTAATCAAGTAGAAACTAAAGGTAGTAAAGAAAAAACAGATGCACTCGCCAGAACCCCCGGTCCAGAACTGCATCATCCCACCCCTGTTAACACCTCTCTGACAGTGAGACTGGGCGCACTTCATACCAGTCCAACTTGCTTCTCTTCTACCAGTCTCCTTGCAGTCTTAGATAGACCTCTTCTGACTCTCGCCTCGTCCCCCCTTCCAAACTCCATGGCTGTGGTGACCACCCATCTTCCCGATTAGCTCCCCGCCTTTGAGACTCCCTCCCTACTGCTATTCCTCAGTCGATCTCGGTCTCAGACTTCAAAATCAAGCTAAAATCCTTTTTGTTTGCTCAAGTGTATAACCTTCCTTATCCATAATATGTTTTGTCGTTTTCTTATCTGTTTACTTCATTCTGTGTAAGCATCTTTGAGATCTTGAAAAACGCTATATAAATAAAATGCATTATTATTATTATTATTATTACTTATGGAACGCCATTGATGTTGAGGGAGGAGGATCTGAAGGCTTTCTTCATGCAGGATAAATGTTTCCTTCCTTACTGAGAGTACTGCATGCATGTCGGTGCTGGTATGTTGCAGGTTAAGTACAAGGAGGACGCCAAGGAGGATTCGGGCTCCTTACACCCACTGCAGCCAGAGACAAGCGAGACTCTGCACGCCAGGGAGCTCTCCAAGCTGCAGAGTGATGTATGTACTCATAGGCCTCACGCAGGAAGGGTTGTGGGTTTGAGGGTTGCTGAATAAGAAGGGGTCAACCTTGTATTTGGTACTGTTACAGCATTTAAATATCTTGTCGTGTGTTTTTGTTTGCACTGCTCAGTGAGTTGCTAACTCACAGTCTCATTTTGCTGACATGTACATTGAGAATCATAAAGAGCTGAATTTAAGCACTACATTGGTGTGGTGGAACAAAAGCATGTGGTTGATACGTAGCACAAAAGCAGTGGTGTGACAAATACTTACAGTTATACCCATCAGAAGTCTAGGATGTATCTCTTCATGAATGGAGTATGCCAGTCTACTTTTTTGAGTACCAACCAAAGGTTTGGACACGACTAAGGAAAACCATTTCTTTTCCATTAAGATAACTCTACACACAACTTGAGGCTATGTAGTAAGAATTATTTTGTTAACAGGGTCAGAGATGGAACGCTTTGACAGATGACCTGGTCCCCGCAATCCCCCGACCAAAACCCTATTTAGCTGGCTTGGGATGATTTGGCTTAAAGAGTAAGAGCAAAGTAGCCAACCTCTGCCCAGAACTAGTGGAAACTCCTTCGGGACTGATGGAGAAGCATCCCAGATGACAACAGCTTGAAGCTGGTTGCAAGAATGAGTATAGTCTGCAGTATAGTCTGGAGTACTGTCATCCAAGCAAAAGGGGGCTATTTTGAAGAGCTTAAAACCTGAGAAAATGTTGAGATGCTGAACACTTCTCTTGGTCATTGCAATATTTAATATGTAGGACTTCATTGACTCAAGGCCATTTACTATAAAGTGAATAACCGCTAAATTAGAGAAAAATTCATTTTAAGCTGTTGCTTCCATAGTTTTGATTGGTACTGTGTTTGCTACTTATAAGCAACTGTTAACACCTGAATCTAATATTGATGTGTTGAACATCCCACTTTGAATAAAAACACATCACTGGCAAAGCTGCCCTGGCACATTGCAGGTGAGTAAAGCAGCACAACGTACGGCTCAGCTGGGCTTAATTTTTTTCCTTCGTAGATCAAGTACAAGGAAAACATGAAGGTTTCCAGTTCCATGTACTCACAGCTCCCGCAAACGACCGAAACCCAGTTTGTGAAGGAGCTTTCAGAAATGCAGAGCGAGGTACGAAATCAGGATCCTCATCTTCAAGGAAATATCTCTTAATGTGACATTACAGATCAGCCCGAAAACAAACACTGACTACAGCTTGCTTGGTCTTACCAAAGTGACTTATACAGTAGTTGAGGGGAAAATAGCAGCATATTCATGTTCCCTGGGATTTGAAACAATATTTGCATTGATAGAGCAACATGTTACTTGTTGAGCTACTGGAGCTGCCCTGTTTGCACGACTTTCTTCCAGGTATTTTGGTTTTCTCACTGTCCAAAAACATGCTATGAATTGGAGTTGCCAAATTGTCCGTAGATATGAATGATGTGTTTGTGTGTCTCTGGTTAAGTGTGTTTGTGTGTGTGTGTGTGTCTGTCTGTATGTCTGTGTGTATGGGTTATGTATACTGTACATTACATGGTGGAGACTAAATGTGATAAAAACCTGTTATTTTGACATTCTAGGAACCACCTTTTGTTCCCCACAAGGGGACACTCAATTTCATAAAAATCTGTGACTGCAATCAAAACACTAAAAATCCCTGTAGTCTTGTATTTTGTTTGGTTACTTATGGTTAAGCTTTTGGCTGGGTAGGGGTTAAGACTGTCATTGCTAGGATAAGTTTTCCCCACAGAAATGAATGGAAAGTCCCCACAAAGATATGAATTCAAGTGTGTGTGTGTGTGTGTGTGTGTGTGTGTGTGTGTCCTGGGATGGACCCTTGTTACGATGGATGGATGGCTTTCTTTATTTGGGGAGATTACTATAGTGGGATAGGCTGCCCATCAAAAAAACAATATGGCAGATTAATGGATGGATGGATACACGTCTAACTGTGTACTATCTTTTCAGAGCAATTACAAACAAGGCAGGAAGGAGATTTCCTGCCTGTACTCGCAGTTCAAAGGCACGACAGAGATCAAGTTTGCGAGAGAAGTGTCTGACCTGCAGAATGATGTAAGTTGAGGGGCAGAAGCCTTCTGCTGAAACATTGACAGCCACCACACGACTCCTCCAAAGCAACCTACAAGTGAGGCAGATAATGCATCACAAGCATATAGCGGGCAAGGCGTCAACCTGGGTACAAGTGCTGCTAGGGTCAGTTTCCAATAATAGACCAGTAACAAAGGAACAAGAGCCATTCTAACACCATTATAACCTGACATAAGAAAGTCAGACAAAAAATATCACCAAAAGAATCTGGTAAGAACTAAGTCTATGTGCATTATACATTATATTTCAGTTCCAGAAAGTACAAATCCAGACCAAGGTTTTGTCTCAACCAAAATATACTTTATAAGGTATAGAGTAAGTACATAAAAATAGCAATATACCAAAAAAATCTGTAAAGACTTTACATATGGTCCAGATGAAAGGGATCATCAAAAACAGTAAGATAAAAGTAGCTTCCTTTGAGGAAATGTTTCAGTATGACCACAGAATGGTTTAATAAACTAGGAAAATGCATGGATATGTTTGCAAGAGCCATGCTGAGGGTGCGCTATGTGCTATCGGGACCATCAAAGTAGAACAAACATAGAAACAAAGGAAGAATTTTACACAAAGGTCGTTGGGGTCGACTAAACATCCCAGTATTGTGTGGTCAGTCTTGAGGCTCTGTGAAGTCGGAACTGGGTGAAGCTCTCTGGCAGGTGGGATCCAAACTAGCATAGCCAGTTGGAATGGGCTGTTCAGTCCTTAAGGTGCCTAGCAGATTTCCTGGCACCCCTGGCAAATAAAGGTGAAATGTGCTGTGACGGAAAGTTTTTATTGTTTATCCTCTTGATCATTCATTAAAAATATTAACCAACCAAATCAATCTAACCAAATTTTATTCGAAATGTTAACAATAATGCAGCTATTAAACTAAAAAATAGAAAAGGAAAGGTATTATGTGTCACTTTATATGTCTTTGGCATGTTAAGCTTTGTATGGAATCATTTAACAGATTCATTTAATCAATTCATTGTTGAATAATTAAAAAAAATATTAACTGAGTATATTATTGATGTGGGTTGCTTTCAGAACTTCGGGACTAACACCTAAGCATTTCTGAGTAAGATGTTACTCAGCGATCTTTTACAGTGTATTTGAATTTCAGTCAAAGTTCAGTCTTCTGCAGTATATAAATACATACTCGTGAAAATGTAATGATAACGTGTTATTTTGGGTCGCATGGTAGCTATGTGGATGGCTTCAGACCTTTCAGATTTTTGGGTTCAAGTCTGGCCTTCACCGTTTATGTGCATGGTCCAGGGGTGCTGCTCGAGATTTTGGGCCCCCCGAAAGCATATCATATTTAGTCCCCTCCCCAGACCAATCCAGTTATGTCCCAAACTTTCACTCCTTTTACAGTGCTCCTCATTAGCAGTTTGCATGTTCTCTACATGGTTTGGGTTTCCTGCTGCCTTTCAGTAATTATTAAACTAACTACCTGGGAGAACTGAAAACAAGACCTAGATTTGGAATTCGAGGTCCAGATTTGAAGAACCCTGCCACAGAGTGTCAGTGTGGCATGTCCATGCCCTGTAATCCTTTTACCTAGAGCTGCCTGGGATAGGCTGTGGTCCCCCCTCCCTGACCATGATAAGCCATTGAAAAATGGATGTTTACTATCAGCTTAGTGCCTGGAAGGTCTGCGGGCCAGTGCTGTATGAGCTCCCCAAAATAATGTTATGCTGAGTTGGCTCAGAGTACTCTCACGCTGAGGAAACATCTCTCTTCATTGGGTCCTGGGGCTCTGTGTAGACTGGGCAGATCTTCAGGTTTGCTCCTTCATAATTACTGGCACTTCTGTCAGGGATTTGGATCCAGGCTGGTACTTCCAGCGCGGCCCTTAGTGGCTGCCTGATTCAACAGCTCCTGTGTCTTTGTTTGCTTTCTTTGTTTTTTTCTGCATTTTCGGTTCTCTCTTTGTACTTTCTCTTGCTTTGGCATCATATGTTTGTTTGTCTGCACTTTATGTATCATGCTGTTGTTTTTCTTTGTTTTTATACACTTTGTGGGCTGCTTTTGTGGGCTACATGTTTGTCTGCACTTTACGTACCTTGCTGCCGCACACACCAGAATTTCCCCCTTTGATCAATGAAGTTCATCTAACTTTATTTACGGGCATCCACCACCTTCCCTGAAATGGAGGCATCAATCAGAACTGGTGCTTTTAAAAACAGTTTTCCTGTGTTCCTCCAATTCAGGTTAAATACAAGGAGGAGGGAAAGAAGCAGGCCTCCCGATCACTGTACTCCCTGCTGCCGGAGACGATGGAGACGCTGCACGCTAAGGAGGCCTCTCAGATCCAGAGCGAGGTACGGAGTTCCTGATTTCCACATCTGATCAGCTTACCCGATGTTCTTTTATTAACTGACAACACATCTGCTCTGGGTGGAGAACTGCCTGCCAGAATTTAAATAGATTTTAGACTCTAATAGTAACTTGTGGTCCTCCTTGAGAATTTTCCCACAACTTCCCCACAGAAATTGTATCATATTTTTCTCCGTTTTCTAATGCATTCAGATCAAATACAAAGAGGGCGGAAAAAAGGACAATGCTATCTCCCTTTATTCTCGTCTCCCGGACACGACAGAGATTCAGTTTGCAAGGGAGATGACTGAAATTCAGAGCGAGGTGCTGTGGTCTATTTCATACATGCTTGAAGCCACCACTGTACATTCCATATGTTTTCGGTGGCTTATTCCTGTGTTCTTCCACAGAACAAGTACAAGGAGAGTGGAAAAAGGACTGTTTCCTGCTCCGTTTACTCTCAGCTGCCAGAGACCAAAGAAGTCCAGTTTGCCAAGGCGGCATCCGAGCTCCGGAGTGAGGTAGGTGGGAGATCCTGAATGTCACTGATACCTGAAACCTCTCAGAGCAGCTGGCTGTGCATAAACCAGAAGTCTTAAAGCAGGGGTGTCAAACCAGTCCTGGAGGGCCAGAGCCTTACACATTTTTTGGTATACCCTCATTTCCCTCATGGGCAGATTGGTGGCTCTGAGGCAAGGTTGCTGGTTCAAATCCCGTGAATGTCACAAGTGATCCTACTCCACTGGGCCATTCGGACTGAGTGGTGCTGAGGTTAATATAAAATCCCCACCACATGGCTGCATTCAGGTTCTCTTCCCTGAGGTGGTTTGTCATGTGGCGGAGGCAGAAATGCGCTGTAATCAGCGTGTGCTCCTTATATCTACCTCATTTAACACACTCGATTCAGCTCCTTGCACCTCCTTGTGCTAATCACACAGCTCTTAAACTGAATCAATTGCGGTGGAACAAGGAAAGAACTAAGCTACACAAGGCTCTACACAGGGGGAGGAGTCCCTTAGCAAAGCTAATAAGATGAGCAATGGGAAATCAATTATTAAGTGATTGACAGCATGCAACTCTTAGTAGTCTGTGAATAAGATACCACTGCCCTGAAACTTATAAATGACAATAATGCATACAAGGCTGTGTGCTGATTAGTCAGTATCATATAATCGTGCTAATATTTGCTGGTAATAATAATACTTAATATGAAATAGCTGGATGAGTCTTTCAGTGAAGGAATCAAACCAGTCAAAGCACAAGAATAATTCAATAATTTAGCCAAACACAGGAGTCTTTCAGTTTTAAAGTAGTTTGTAAAACCTGAAGTAGCTCATAGTGATCCCCCACAGCATGGATTATTTGGTCACCCTACTCTATGAATTGTGCCCCCATCCCTGGCCTTTTCTGTGTTAAAGAAAAAATACAAGGAGGCAGGAAAGAAGGAGATCTGCACCTCCTTGTACTCCCTGCTCCCAGAGACCCCGGAGATCCTGCACGCCCGAGAGGCCTCCCAGCTCCAAAGTCAGGTGCACGCCCCTGCGAGTCCGTCAATGCTATGACCTTGCATGGCCTTCCGACTGACTACATTACCTGGATGATGTTATTCTAGCCTACTGTTTCGGAACTCAGTGCTTGGGATCCCCCAGACCATCCGCGTTTTTGCTGGGAGCTGAAAGGGAGGAAAAATGTGGACTGTACAGGGGTCCCCAAGGATTGGGAGGAGGAACACTGCTCCAGACTTAGTACTTATCCTCAAGGACACACAGATTAGCTTGAGATACAACCTGCCACTGGGTTTATGTAGTGTTTGAAGAGCTTGTTAACCTTCAATCATTTTAACATGTAGATCAAGTACAAAGAAGATGGGAAAAAGGAGATTTCCACCAGCCTGTACTCCCTGCTTCCAGAGACGGCAGAAATGCAGCTGGCAAAGGAGATCTCAGATATGCAGAGTGAGGTGGGGGAACTGGGGTGCCTGTGAATATGAGCCTTATAATCAAATAAAGTTTAATAAAGTAAATTATCTATCTATCATCTATCTATCTATCTATCTATCTATCTATCTATCTATCTATCTATCTATCTATCTATCT
>JAABNY020000001.1:23605703-23617996 GCA_015164015.2 Brevimyrus niger
TAACCCAGGCGGAGACTCGAACCCAGGTTCCAGAGGTGTGAGGCAACAGTGCTAACCACTGCACCACCATGCCGCCCCTGAGTGAACAAATGTAAATGAAAATATAAGTGAATATGGCAACATTTGTATTTTCTCAATTTACTATAAAACTATGTTACATGAAGTTGATTTGTAAACGATGACATCTGTTCCACTTATCAAATACGCAGCAAAAAAAATTTGTAACGCAATTTGTGGGGCACACTTTCATGTTTCTTCTATCTGAGGGTGACCTTGACAAGGAGTGTTACTGAGGGAAACATAAATGTCATTGTGACTTAATAATACTTGATAATTAGCTATCTTAAGGCATTTCTTTTAAATTCTAGCAGTTCAATATGTTGTAGTTTTTTTTTTGCTGAATAGTTAAATATGTTGCGGTAGGACGGCACGGTAGCACAGAGGGTTAAAACATCTCCTGATTTTCTATGTATTAAAGTCAGTTAAGTATGACTAATTAATAATTAATAATTGGAAATGTTTGGGGTTTATTTTCCAGGTAAAATACAAAAAGAGTGGGAAAGATGGGACCTCCGGTTCACTTTATTCCCAGCTCAGGGAGACACCTGAAACTCAGTTTGCCAAAGAGCTCTCAGAGAAACACAGTGAGGTAACGTTTTATGAAGGCCATATTTGATGTCTAATATGATTTTGCAAACATCCGTCCATCAAATTCTTCAACCATTTATGCAGTAAAGGGTTATGGAACAGACCTGCCCCCCCCCCAACCCACATGTCTGGCACACACATTGAAAATCACAAAATTCTTTCCTGTTGAAGGTCAAATACAAAGAAGATGGGAAGAAGGAGATGTCAACAAGTCTGTACTTCACCTTGCCAGAGACAGCAGAAACTCAGTTTGCCAAACAGATGTCAGAAATGCAGAGCGAGGTATCTGATCAGTAATGTATTAACAGGCCACCATGACACAAACACAGAAATTGAGTGAATACAAAACAAAGGGAATGATGTGAAAGACTTCATATTTTACTGTGTTGAAATGTGTTCAGCGTGTCTCTGTCTACACTCTGTCTGGTGTGTTTACTGCAAGGTAACAGTTTCTTCCCAATGCCAAAAATAATCTCTTCATTACTTGTGGTGGTATTCATTTTACTTTTCAGATAAAGTACAAAAGAGATGCCCAGAAGGAACTGTCAGATTGTCTGTACACACAGATGCCCCAAACCAACGAGACTCAGTTTGTTAAAGAACTGTCCCAGTTCAAGGTGGGGTTCGTGTTGACTAATGTCAAACAAGTGGCTTCACTTAAACCAAACAAAATCTGGCTACAGCAAAGTTTTTCAACTCAGTCCTCAGGGAGTCCAAGGCAGTGCACATTTTCGCTCCCTCCCAACTCTCGGCATGTGTGAACCAGACGATCAAGCAATCAGGATCAGGTAGAGGTGTGTTGAGAGTTGGGAGGGAGCGAAAATGTGGAATGTCTGTGTTGAGAAACACTGGTCTAAGGGATCCACTGTAACTGAAGAAATGGAGAAGTCTAACTACTCACTCATGACATAACCCCATGGTTAACAATTGTTTGATGTGCAAAATAAAATTTTCCCTGATGTGTGTAAAGTGACAACACATTCCCTCATACATTATCCTCCTTAATATTTAGGGGTCTTTAAAATGTTTCTTCTTTAAATAAATATAACAATTTGAAAGATTAAATCTGATTCATGGCTTTGTGGCAGTGCTGGCTTTTGGAAACGTGGAGCCTCATTTCGCAAAGTTATATGCAAAGATGCCTGAAATGAGTCAGCACACCTTTACAGGCAAAATACCAGGGGTTTACATGCAAGTCAAGCCTTTTTGGTTTTATGGTTATTTGTGGGTGGCAACTGTGTGTTTTCTTAATGATGAACTTGATGAACAAAGTTTGGTAGATGAAAGCCCTGGATTAGATGCAAGTGTTAAATGAGAGCTGCAGGTTATTAAAGTCAGACTGCAGGTGGCGTTCTGACATGTTGAGCGCTCGGAGGCTAAAGGAGGGAAAAGTGAACCCAACATGAGATATAGGCCTTTTTATTTAAGTGGGGGATAGCCTTCCTGTGTGTCTTTGGACTGCAGGAGGAAACCAGAATATCCACATGACATGGGGAGAACGTGCAACGTCCACAAACGCGCAGAGCAGATGGCGGCTTTAGTAATTAATTCAGAGTATAATTACTGTCTCATTCATTAATTGCACTGGAATTTTGACTCCAAGTATGCATATATTCAGTTATTGTTATTTGGTATGTTATCACAAGTGCCTGGGCTTTATAAGCAGAAGACTGGAACCTGGAATCTTAAAGATAAGATTATATGATGGACTCGCCAGTCAGAAGCCAGAGTGCTTAGAGCAGCTTATCTCAGGATAAATGCTAAAACTGACCCATGTTGTATCTCAGGCTAAATACAAAGAGGCTGGAAAGAAGCATGGATCTATGTCTCTGTACTCCCAGCTAGCAGAGACCAAGGACACCCAGCATGCGAAAGAAGCCTACCAGCTACAGAGCGAGGTAAGTGCTTCCATTTATCTTTGCAGAATGACTCATCCACCATTTAGTTATGAGTAATCATTACTGCATTCTTTAGTTTTTGTCATAATTTACAAAAAACCAAAGAGTTTATTAACATCTGAAATATATGTTGCACCGTTACTTATATGTCTGCGTGTTTATTTATTCATATTTCTGTTGCTCTATATATTTTATTTAAATTCTATTTATAGTCTTTTTTGTACTTTTCTCTTGATTGAATGTTTGATTGTATACTTCATGCCACCTCCTGCACCAAAACAAATTCCTCTTATATTCTGCACTTGGTGAATTGAAGGATTCAGATTCTGATTCTGATTCTGTCTCATATTATCGTGGATCATGTTAAAATATCATTCCTTTTATGTTTTAGATCAAATATAAAGAAAGCGGGAAGGGGAGTGTTTCAGCCTCTCTGTACTCTCAAATGCCCGACACGGCTGAGATCCAGCTAGCTAGAGAGCTTACCAAAATCCAGAGTGAGGTAAAGTTTGATGCAGAGCCTAATTTTTTGGGATGAAAGGAGAGAAGTGTTGATATTTGACTATATTATCTTCTCTTCTGTAATGTGATGAATAATATATGTTATGCATGACCAGCTTCGGAAATTAAGAGACCGCAGCAACATGTTTAGTTTTATGCCTTTCTCAATTTATGGGTGTGCACCTGTGTAAAATATACATTTCGATTCTTCTCTGTTTCTCATCAATGAAGGGCCTCTTCCTTGCTTTAAAAGACTTCTGTCCTGCCTCTAGGAGCCTGATAGGATCCTGTGCTAGCAGTGCACTTCACACCTGCACTTAATGTTTCCCGTTCTTTTTAAAAATCATCCTCTAATTCATGAGACACTGTCAGATAAGTGAACAGTCATCTTTGGGATTAGAATGTCACTTCTGCCCTTTACCTGGCTGGTTTCTGGTCACTCCTGGTGTCTCCTGCTTCACCTTCTTCTTGTGTACTGCTGTCTTTTGTGCCTGGAAGCAACATGTTGCTCAGCATAGCCCTCTGCCAGCAGAACCAGGATTAAACCAGGATTTAACAATGCAGATGCTTAAAACATATGGAGTGGTCTCTTAATTTCCATAGTTGTGTGTCCAGCATCAATAACATACATTAATTATAGAGATCTTTGCTGCATACTGATTGATGTACTGTATAATTAGTTGGATTAGGTAAGTATAGTAACATATGTAGAATAATGCTCCAGCTGTTTTACCTGCAGTACAAGTACAAAGAAAAGGGCAAGAAGAGCATTTGTGCAAGCATCTATTCCCAGCTTCCGGAAACCACAGAGATCCAGTTTGCTAAAGCACTGTCGAAACTCCAGAGCCAGGTACATTTTAGTGACACTCAAAGGAGTATTCACTTGGAATAATGGATTTGTTTTTTTTTTTCTTTAATCAAAATCCAGCTTCTCAAACTAAAACAGTTTGTTAGCTTGTCCATGCTAATCAGTCATTTTTGGATACATTGTTTTTTTTTTCCTTTTCCAACGAATCTAATTGCTGCTAGTAAAAAAAAAAAAAAAACATGTTCTGAAAGTGCTATTAAAGTTAAAGCTGTGATTTCAGGTTAAATACAAGGAGGCGGGGAGGCAGGTGAAGGCTGTTTCCCAGTACTGTCGGCTGCCGGAGACAAAGGAGACACAGCATGTCAGGGAAGCAACACTGTTACAGAGCCAGGTGCATTAACTTCCCAGTCAAGCATAGGCTGTTAGCATGTTTCTAAAGATCACAGCTACACAGGGCTTATGCCACGGCACTACTGAATACTCAAATCTGATTGGTCGGAAGAATATTGACTGATTTTCTATGACTGCACACACAGTGCAAGCCAGGTGAATGACTATATTAATGCACTATTATAATCTTTCATTCTAATTGTTACTTAAAATTCTAGATGTAGAACGCAATTTAAAATTGAAAACTAAGCAAAATGTCTCATCATTGATGGAAGAAAGTATGAGCAAAAACCATTTTTATTAGTAGAACTAAATATGAATATGTCTTGCTTCCTTAAGCGACAGCTAATTTGATTAATCTGATTTGAGGATGGAAGGATGAATAATAGTTTAATAAATTTTACTCTGTTTATTAGTCTAATATTTATTACTGTAATGTTTCAGATAAAATACAAAGAAATTGGGAAAAGGGACAATTCCAGACCTCTCTATTCCCAGCTTCTAGAAACTTCTGAGATTCGGTTTGCCAAGGAGATATCAGGCATCCAGAGTGAGGTAACGCATGATCTGGTGGTGTGGAAGAAAACAGAAGACTGAGAAATGTTAATTTTCATGACTATAATGCAAAGACTCTTTTTTCCATAAATCACTTTTATTGCTGATGTCTTCTTCTCTCGTACCCCTATCCGTCCCATCCTTAGAGGGGTGGGGGACAACCGTTATATTCAACAACAGCATTATCAGGAAATATAAAATTATTAAAGTGATTTTAAAAGGACTACATATGGTTTATGGATATTTTTATTATGGTGTGACAATGTTGCATTTCTCTTAATGGCAGAAGTATTACAGAGAGCATAAAGCAGTGATTTTTGTCTTTTAGGTAAAATATAAAGAAGGAGGCAAAAAGGATACTGTTACAAGCCTTTATTCCAAGCTTCCAGAGACCAGGGAGACTCAGTTTGCCAGACGGGCATTGGAAATCCAGAGCCAGGTAAGAAATTAATAGCCCAGTTCATCTCTGAATAAGCTTTCTGTATCTGCCCTTGTCAGCAGATCTATAACTGATCTATGCCTCCATGAAATACTGTAATGTTTTTGTCTTACTGAGAAAAAGGACACCGGTTTTCTTAGTCAGTGATCTCAGAATAAAAATTTGATTGCTCTTGTTTTATAACACATTTTTTTGTAGACATTCAGTATTTTTATTTTATAGTCATAAGTTAAATGAGTCAAAGTACATCCATTCCATTTTGTGTTAATTTAGCCGTTTTCAAAGTAATATTTTATTGAATAAATGTATGCTATTGTAATACTTTCCAGATAAAGTACAAACAAGACACCCATCAGGAGCTGCCTAACTGCCTGTATGCACAGATGCCCCAAACCAACGAGACACAATTTGCAAAAGAGATGTCAGAGTCTCTGAGTGAGGTGGGGTCAAAGGTCGATCTCACACCATGTGACGGCTGGCTTCTCTCACACATCACCAGGAGTCCTAGAGCCGAGCCGTCCTGGATGCCAGTGATATCTTATCTGTTATTTCGGGCGAAAAATTCAGTGCCTTGGAAGGAGCTTACGCCAACCAGGGATTAGTGTTCTGTGTCAAAGGACAGGGAGATGGCCAATGACTTATATTTGATTTGGAAATGTTTAATTTCATGATTAATAGCAGTACAATATGTATTTTTTCGTTTTGGGTTTTGTTTTGTCACTGCCTCAACTCTGAGCAATTAGTTAAGTTCTCCCCTAACGAGCTTGATGGACTGAATGGCCTCCTCTTGTTTGTAAATTTCTTATGTTCTTATGATAATAAAACTATATGAAATAAAATTTTGTCAGGGAAAATTCTAGGATTTTTATAGGTGAGGGGCATAAAAGGAGCCATAATTTATAAGTGTTTCGAATCAGCGAGTAATAGGGAATGAGGCAATCTGGGAGCCAATCAACTTTCAGCTGGGGCCAGTGACCATGTGGCTCCGCCCCCTGCTTAAGCCACTGATTGCTGGTATTTTTTGAATTTCATATTTCAATTGTTGTGCAGCTGAATGTTTATTTCTTGGAAATTTATGAAGGTTTGTGGTCATCAGACCTATAGCCAGAAATTAGTTTCAATGAGCGTCTGGGAAATTTCACGGTGGCTTCAAACCCTAATTTTACTATGTGGCTACATGTTTGGTGGTCATGCCGGGGCGTCTTATGCATCTGTAAGCCTTCTGATTTCAAAGCGTCACTTTTCAGATGCGGTATAAAGAGGCTGGGAAGAAGCAGGCGTCCATGTCTCTGTACTCCCAGCTAGCAGAGACCATGGAGACCCGGCACGCCAAGGAGGCCTACCAGCTCCAGAGCGAGGTGACCTGTCACACTCTCCGAACGTGACGCTGAAACGCCAGACCCATGGCTCATTCTGTAACCACCCTCTCCGTCCCCAGAACATGTACAAGGAGAGTGGGAAGCAATCCCTCTCTCACAGCCTGTACTCTCAGCTCCAGCAGACCGCAGAGACCCTGCTAGGAGCTAAACAGTCTGTCATTCAGAGCGAGGTATGCCTTCACCGGGACCCTTCCTCAGCACTCCTTAAAGCTGCCATTTGCCAGAGGTGGAAATTTCAGGTCCAGAAAGTACAAATCCAGACTGTGATTTAGTTTCAATAAACCAGTTGAGCATAAAGAGTTACAGTTACAGAGTTCTCTACTGGTTGATTGAAACAAAATCCTGGTCTGGATTTGTACTTTCTGGACCTGAAATTTCCACCTCTGCCATCTGCAGACAGGTGTGGGCTTTTTGTTTTTGGAACCCCACTCACTATATTATCTATATATAGTTATTGTAACTTTTTAGTTTATTGTAAGACTTTCAAGTTGTTGACTTATTCTTAATTCTATTTTTGATTCGATTTGCACAGTTTAATGGTCGTTCAGGGTACATTTCACTACATGCTGTACTTGTGTAACCATGTATGTGATGAATAAAGTATCTTGTGTCTCTTGTATCAAAAAGTCACTTCAGCGCCCCTCTGCCCTCCCCCCAGCCCTCAGATTTTTCAAAAACTAAATATATAGCTATTGATTTGAATCAGAAGATCAAAGTTAGCTTACTAGTTGGCAGAAGATGCTGCTTCAGCATCTTCTACATGAGGAACTTGTTTATTTAATATTTAGTGTACTGACTGTTTGTGGGGCCCCATACTTGGAGGGGGTTCTTAGTAAGCATTGCCACTGTTCCCAGCCACACATACACAGAAAAGCCTACAGTACAGAACCTTAATAATCAAGATAACATCTGATTTACATTGTTAAATTTGTTAAATAACATAGCATTCCCACAGCGATAACGCAATAACTGCTCACCTTATGTTCCCCAGAAACGTTACAGAGAGTGTGGGAAAAGGGACATGTCCTCAAGCATTTACACCCAGCTTCCTGTCACCACAGAGGTCCAGTTCGCCAGAGCAGTTTCCAAATTGCAGAGCCAGGTATGTGTGACCCCGAGTTTTCTTTATTTTTCGGACTATATCTTTCTGTAATACAACTTATTATTTTAACCTGCCTCTTTTTGGTGCAGTTTTAATCGTGCAGGGTAATTGCAGCCGTTTCTGAATGGAAAAACATTGCAATTCCCTTTAGCGATTCATAATTTATTAACCTGCCGAGGTATTTTTTTTATTTAGAAAACCGCTGACTGATCTTTGATAAAATAAGAATTCATCCAAAAATAGCTTTTTCCTAAATCATTCAGGTTTGCCCTAAGGCAGTACTTTACATAGCCACTTTAAAAGTTATCCCTGGTTTTAATGAATTTCTGATTCCTTCTCACTGATTTTATCTGATTCAGTGTGATACATACCAAACAGATTCAAACACACCTGATTTTTTAGGTTAAGTACAGGGAGGAGGGAAAGAAGCAGGCCTCCCGATCACTGTACTCCCTGCTGCCGGAGACGATGGAGACGCTGCACGCTAAGGAGGCCTCTCAGATCCAGAGCGAGGTCTGCAGCTCCCTTCAGTTGCTTTTCAGATGGCAAAACTGGCAAAAAGGTGATTGAATGTAGCTCTGATGGTTTTCAACCCTTTTCAGACAAAGTACAAAGCGGATGGGCGAAAGGACATCTCTACATGCTTGTATTCTCACCTCCCCGAGACGACAGAGATTAAGTTTGCCAAAGCGGTATCAGAACTGCAGAGTGAGGTACAGTAGTAAGATACTGTAGGCAGTCATTGGCAGTGTGTGGCTGTTTCTTCCACTGTAGCCTTTAAATTCTCATCCTCACTGCTTCAAGTCACTTTGCGACATACAGTACTGATGCACTAATGTGATTTCTTATTACTCTAATCATAGTTCAGGGCTTCCTGTGTCCACTGAGGTGTGTTTATGTCTGTTTGTGTCTTACAGAATAAGTACAAACAGAATGGGAAACAGGACTTCTCTAGCTGTCTGTTCTCTCAGCTCCCAGAAACGTCAGAGATACAGTTCGCTAAGCAGATTTCTGAGATACTGAGTGAGGTAAAGGTTCACATAGAGGACTCGAACCCTGTGTGTGTGTGTGTGTGTGTTGGGGGGGGGGTGCTTTGTGTAAAACCTGAAATTTTCCTACTTTTGGGGATATCTTTTGAGGTCCCCATATGGATAACCTCAGTTTTATAAAAATCTGTGAATGCAATCAAAAAAGTAAAAATGGCATAAATCTTGTATTAGGGTTGGTTACTTATAGTTAAGGTTAGAGATGGGTAGGGGTTAAGAGTGTTGTGATTGAGATTAGGGTTTTTCCCATAGAAATGAATGGACAGTCCCCATTTAGATAGGAAAACCAACTGTGTGTGTGTGTGTGTGTGTGTGTGTGATCACTATACTTACTCTGGCTGAGGTCACTAGGGAATAGGCATTTGTTCTCTTTATGGGACACAATCCAGGATGTCCATAGCAAGAGGAAGCAGCTCCTCATTGCTGTTCTCCACAAAGGCAGTATTAAATATCATATGGTGCTTGTGGATATGACATATTGACTTAACAAACCTTACAGTTCAGAACTGTGACTGGGTATTGCTTTTATTTTATAAAAGCAATGTTTTAAACCCTGTGTTTTCTCACCTTCATGGGATTTTTTTCTTTTTACTTTTCAGCAAAAGTACAAAAGAGACACCCATCAGCAACTGCCAAAGTGTTTGTATGCACAGATGCCCCGTACGAACGAGATGCAGTTTGTTAAAGAACTGTCCCAGTCTCTGAGTGAGGTGGGGTCAAATGTCGACTATTTGACCATGTGACACTTAGCTGGCCTCCCTACCGCTTCAGTGGCTCCTGTGAGCAGCACCTAGGATAATGAATTAGTTTTATTTTTATACCATTTAGTTCTGTAATGAGAACAGTATTTAATCAAATTCAAGAGTTAAAGAGACGAGAAGAAAATGACAAAACAAATTACTTGAACATGAAATACGCATCTTATCATACAAATTGATTGTGTATTTTGGGTTTCATGCAATAATGTTGAAAGATTTAAAAACATTTTATCTAATTTTATGTCATTTCATCTTAAAGTTACTACAGTTATAAGACTGAGGAAAATGGTTAAAAAATGATTAAATCAGAGCAACTATTTTAAAATACGTAAAAAGTTAAGGTGATGTCAGCTTCTGTACAAACAAAAGAAAACAATATATTTTATTGTAACATTTTTCTTCAAAAAATTTTCAAATTCATTTGCATGATCCACCTGCTCCTTCCAGTTTGCTTGGAACCTGATCATTTCTCATTTAGGGATTCCTAACAGTAGTGACAGGCTGACAAGCCTTTGATGAATTGTACATTTTCTGCTATTGCAAAAAGTGCCTCCTGTCTGCTTTTCAGAGTAAGTACAAGCAGGTGGGGAAGAAGGACTTCGTCAACTGCTTGTACGCCCAGATGGCGCAGACGAAGGAAATGCAGCACGCTAAGGAACTGTCTAAGCTCTACAGCAAGGTGCCACGTCGGGCGTTCATCCTGCTTAGTGATGAGTCATGAATTAGTAATGGCCTGTTTATATTTAATGTGGTCGTTTGAAGGTCTGTCAATCCTGGTTTGGCAGCACACAACTAAACACTTGACACCCAGTGTGAATTACAGAAAAAAAGTTTGTTCAATTAGTTTGTTAAATAAATAATTTTAATGTGGAACAGAGAATACAGAATCATTTTCAAAAAGTAAATATAATTTATAGTTATAATAATAACTAATACAAAAACTGCAATAACTAACATTTTAATTTGTTTATTAGTAAATTTGTCTCCAGGCGTAATTTTTTAAATCAGCATGTAAAACCATACATTAGTAACATGTTCAAAGTGGAAATAGAAATAATAATGAAAGTCACAAAGACCTAAATGTTGATGTACTGCATGACCAAACCTAGACCACCCTTATTTGCATGCAGAGCTTTTGCTTCATTTCATGTGACCCATAACTACTTGCATCTGTTTTGTTGGCCAGAAAGCTTACAAAGAGGAGGGCAGAAAGGGCGTCACCACGTGCCTTTACACCCAGATGCCACAGACAATTGAAACTGTCTTCGCTAAAGAGGTGTCAAAGCACCAGAGCAATGTAAGTAGCCCTGAACAGTTTATGTAAACGTGAAGTTCTAGAATTCCAGCGCAAGCACAATAAATTTTGTGCTATAATTATCAAACTTTTATCTTTTATAACCATTTATCCAGTACAGGTCAGAGCCTGGAACCTATTCTTGGAGGCACGCGGCATAGAACAGGGGACAATCTTGACCGGATGTCAGGATTTCTCTGGGCTTGCTATAAAATTAGCCATGCTATAAAAATTGCAGTAACTAAATGTCTTGATGTTGGATTTAGCAGTGAAATTAGCAGCAGCAGAATAATGTGCATCACAGATGGTTATAGTGTGAAGAATGTCAGGAGGTCTATGGGTTATGGGGTGGTGGGCATGTGGGTGCGTGTGAGACCCTCCTCCAGCTGAGATGCTGTGTAATCAGACCTAGCAGCAGTCATGTCATCTCCTGGCACAGTAACAGGATGGAGTGCTCAAGCAGATTAGGCGAGCTTGGACACCCACTTCTGAGCTAATGTGTCACCTATGGGACACCTCCCCCCCCCAACCATCACTCTGGGCTCAGTTTCATTCACACTGTGGAATCAACTACTCATCCACACAGCACTTTTAGCCACACTGTCAGCAGTACAATATGGAGTACAGCATGCCATCTGGCATGTTGAGATCGGTATCTTCTGTGCTTTGCCTGGGTGTTGTTTAATGTCTAGGTGGGGGGGGGGTGTTATTGATGGTGATTCTCTCCCCCATTCGCTCCTTACCACTGGGCCACAGTTACATGTTAGCAGAAGCATTAAACCTCTGAGATAAATGACTTCACGCATTGCATCAGTATTTCAAAGATGAAAAGGTTGAGTCATCTACTGAGGGTATTTTTAGCTCTGGAGTTTTGCCTTGTTTTTTAATGTTGCATGAACAACTTGCATGAATTTGAGGGAAGCACAGTGACTCACATAAACAACCAGGGTTCTAGGTCCAATGACCCATGGCTTTGTAAGAATGAAGTTTGTGGCTTTTACACAGGAACTCCACTTTCTGGTTCTACTCCAAAGCCAATTAGTTTGTTAGTGTTTTTTTTTTAAATATTGCTCTTAGTGAGTCATTGTGTGTGATATCTTTCTAGGAGTCCGCCATCATGTGCTTACACAGATGGGCTCCAAACACCGTAACAGACAAGTTTGATGAATTATACTTCATTGTGGTTGATTAAACTATGTTAAATGTTTGTGTTTTTATTGTATCTGATAGAGATGTTCTTCTCCAGGAGACATGCTGGTGCAGTGGTTAGTGACTTCGTGCCTCTGAAAGCATGCTGGTGCAGTGGTTAGTGATTTCGTGCCTCTGAAGGCATGCTGGTGCAGTGGTTAGTGACTTCGTGCCTCTGAAAGCATGCTGGTGCAGTGGTTAGTTGTGTCATGCCTCTGAAGGCATGCTGGTGCAGTGGTTAGTGACTTCGTGCCTCTGAAGGCATGCTGGTGCAGTGGTTAGTGGTG
>JAABNY020000001.1:23618212-23633814 GCA_015164015.2 Brevimyrus niger
GTGGTTAGTGACTTCGTGCCTCTGAAGGCATGCTGGTGCAGTGGTTAGTGGTGTCATGCCTCTGAAGGCATGCTGGTACAGTGGTAAGTGACGTCGTGCCTCTGAAGGTATGCTGGTTCAGTGGTTAGTGGTTTCGCGCTTCTGAAGGCATGCTTGTGCAGTGGTTTGTTGTTTCATGCCTCTGAATGCATGCTGGTGCAGTGGTCAGCACTGTCGCTTCATGCCTCCGAAACCAGTGTTCAGGTCTTCATCATGGCTCCATGTGTGTAGAGTATGCATGTTCTCCACATGTCGGTGTGGGGTTCCACTGGCTCCCCCTACTTCACAACCTTGTTAAGGTGGATTGGAGTTACTAAGTATCCTATCAGTGTGCAGTGCATCCCATCCCATCCCGGGTCACTTCCTGCCTTGTGCCTGTATCCTCTGGCACAGGGTCTGGACCCCCGACAGCCCTGAGTAGTTTTAGTTAACAGATGGTATTTTTCTGCTATGTATTAATTAGCAGGTAATTAAAATTAGGACTGGAAGGCAGTTAAAACCTGGTGCCAATTTGTAAGTCAACTGGAATTAATTTACTCGTAGTATAACGCAAGTTTTAAATGTATCCTTTACCTCAATCTAATGACCTAGAACTGAGTTTTTCGGAAAGACTCCCTACTCAGCTATGAAATATAGAGTGGAACACACAAATGAACTGGGATGATTCATATGCTGCGAGTAAGTTGGACGTTGGAAAAGGACAATAGGAGTCAATAGAGGCAAAGCCTGCAAAACTTGATAAATTAAAGATTAGCAACTTAAGTGAGCTGGGTTGATTCGATGTTGGAATCACATTTCCGGAATACAGAAAAACTGAAGAAAAAAAAAACAGGCATGTGAACGAACAGAAAAGGACATTTCAGTGGAAAACAGGAACTAAGGGGCTGAGTGAGTGGGAGGGACACCCAGCTGCCCGAGGGTTTAAGCTTAATGGGCACGAAGAGAAACAAACACTTACATATAAACTGGGAGAAACAGGGAACAGGTGGGTGGAAATTCACCCAAACCTGCGTGGTCCACCTAGGCCAGGTATCCTACACCACCACACATTAGTGAAGTATCCTGTTTTTGTTTATTCTATAAATATATCATGCTTTGCAAGTTTTTCCTGCACTACACATTTGTAAACATCTCCCATCGTAAAGGCTGTGCTGTCCTAAGTAAGGGCACTGCTGTGTTTCAGCTGATTGGCTATACATACTAGCCTTTAGAAACAGACAATCCAGCCATCTATTCATTTTCCAGCCTGTCATCTAGTACAGGGTCATTAGAAGGGTCTAGAGCCCATCCCAAAAAACAGGGCACAAAGGAAGGAAACGTGAACTCTGAAATTTCTCTGAGCTTATCAGCGCCACCTGGTGGTTAGCAAGGAGAAAGAAAAGGTATTTGCAGCATTTGGGAAAAAAACGACAAAGAAAAAAACATTTCTATAATCTTTTATTCTTTTTTTTTTCTTTAGAAATTGTACAAGGAGAAGTACAATGCAGAAAAGGGAAAGTCCTCCTACACATTGATGAAGATACCACCAGAAGTCACCCATGCCTTGGAGGTCAACAAGCACCAGAGTGATGTAATTACCCTCCTCGATTATCTCTCATTGCATGTGACATTTCCCAGGGCATTCAGTGACATCAGGAGCTGGACTGGTGTCCTTACTGGTGTGGATCCAGACCTGTAGGATCTCAAAATGTTACCTATAAGAAAGTTGAGTTTTTACTGGATGGCTTCATGTGACTGTAAATGTTCATAAGAGTACTTTGAGGGCTTAAATATTGTTGTTATCTAATGAAACCTGCATATATCCACTTTTTGACAGTTGTGAGTTCATACAATAGACAAAACACACCAGTTCTCTTCTGTCTAATCATAACAATAATGTATTTTTTCTGTATGTTTTTCATTGGACACAGAGAGTTTCCAAACATTTGACTTTTCACTTGTGAAAATTATACCTCCTTTACTAGAAATAGTGTGTTTCTATCTTATTGGTAAACTACAGAGGACTTCATGTAGGGCTGAACTTAAGCTACTCATATCTGGTCCTTTCTCTTCACATTCAAGTGTCCAATCGCTTGCTGTCCATCGCCATTGATCAAGCCTGTCTGATATTACTATTTTGCAGGTGGCATACAGGAAGGGGAAGGAGAGCCTGCACAAGTTCACGGAGGTGGTGGATCGTCTGGACATCGTCAGTGCTACGCAGGCGGGCAGACTAGTCAGCAGCGTAAGCAGGAGTTTTTCAGTTTAGTTACAGGGAGTTGCATGAGAAAGTGTCCTGTGTATTTACTTGGTCATTTTTAGTATTCCACACCAATGGAAATCAAAATCACGAATCATTTTCTCATTCTTACAGCAGAAATAATAAATCAGTCTACAAAGGAAGGTTGGAATAATTACTGCATCTATATAAATTTATGATTCATTAATCCATGCATCCAGTATCCCTATTATTTTATCCAGTTGTGGGTATGTACAGTGTAATAGGTTTTTAAATTGCCAATTTGCGACCTCTGTGTAACATAGGAACGACTTCATTATAATTTATAGACCAAATTTATAGACCATGAAAGTGGTTAGTTTAGATTAAGAACATTTAGAAAGTTCAATCGGACAGTTTAGCTGAAAAATCCGAAGCGCCAGACCGAGCGCTGAGTGGGAGCCTCGCTGAACACAGTGCCGTGTTTGTGTGTCCATGCATGTGTCCCTACATGTGTGTCCCTGCACGTGTGTTTGTCCCTGCGTGTCTGTGTAACTGCGTGTGTGTCCCTGCGTGTGTGTGTAACTGCGTGTGTGTCCCTGCGTGTGTGTCGCTGCGTGTCTGTGTCGCTGCGTGTCTGTGTAACTGCGTGTGTGTCCCTGCGTGTGTGTCCCTGCGTGTGTGTCGCTGCGTGTCTGTGTCGCTGCGTGTCTGTGTTGCTGCGTGTCTGTGTAACTGCGTGTGTGTCCCTGCGTGTCTGTGTAACTGCGTGTGTGTCCCTGCGTTTGTGTCGCTGCGTTTGCGTGTGTCCCTGCTTGTGCGTGTGTGTCCATGCGTGTGTGTCCCTGCGTGTGTGTGTAACTGTGTGTGTGTCCCTGCGTGTGTGTCCCTGCGTGTGTGTGCATGGTGATTCCCGGCACAGGTTGCATATAAGAACAAAGCCAACCTGGACATGCACTGGGAGCGCTCCATCCTGGGGAGGCCAGACATCGAGCACGCAAAGAAGGCCTCCAAGCTTGCAAGTCAGGTATGACGCTGCAGTGGAGGCAGGAAATGTGCTGCGGCGTGTTGCATGGAATGCACATAGAATTCTTCCTAATGAGTAACTAATTACACAGTGATGTGTCATTAATCTGTAATGTCCATATTTGTTGCATGTGCAGTATGTGCTATGCAACAAGACAAGAGGGAATTTCCCTCTGGGGATTAATAAAGTACCTATCTGTTTGTCTGTCCGTCCGTCCTCTCACCCTCCCTCCCTCCCTCCCTCCCTGCCTGTCTACATTTGCGAACATTCTAGGTTTCAGGGCATTTCTATACATAATAATCTAGTCTAAGGACACATTAGTAGATGTTTCAAGTAGATAATTATCTAGTTTTTAAACACAGAGTGTAGATCCTCTCCATTTTTCACGGCTATAGACTGCCCGGAATTAGGATAATACATTTACCTGGTGCTCCTGTCTATAGAGTAGATAAACTTAGATGTCTGCTGGGTGCTGAGATGGGATCGATGCTCCAGTTAAGCTCTGACCTTGTGGCCTCTTGTTATCTCCCAGGTGAAATACAAGGAGAGGTTTGAGCAGGAACAGAAAGGGCAAAAACCTCAGTACAATCCAGGAGACTGTGTGTCCTTCAGACATATCCAGGACGCCTCAGCCCTGGCCAGTCAGGTAAACCTGCAGAGGCTGATTTTGCTTCAGCCACAGATGCTAAAATCCACTGACGATAATATTGAGTTCAATGTAATTAACCAATACAAATCAATGAAACCACTGAAAATAGTTACATTCGAACTCTTCCAGCTTGTATTATGGCCTGATGTATCTTATTTTAATAGATCAGTATAAATTTCCCCTTCCAGGAAGTGCCTGTGAATCCAGAAAGAAAAAATTGGGGTATTGAAACACTTACCAAAAGATAGATTTTCACTTTTTCGACCCACTGGAAGATAAGAGATCTAAATTATACCATTTCACAGTGTATGTTTTTTTTCAGCTTGTCATTGTGAAAACAATGCATTGAGACCAGAATAGTGCCTTTTAGCATTAATGCCATATAGTTTCAATAAGCCTTTTTCTGTGATTTCAACCTTTTAAAATTTTACTACATTTAAAAAGCGCTTCCATGTCACCGGGCAGCAGTTTCCATGGGAACCTTTTAAAGACAAATTGCTAGTTTTGGATAGAAGAGGAAATGGTACCTATTGATTCCATTTAGAGATGGTATTGTTAGTTTGAAAGCCACAGAAATTAAATTCACTCTGCTTTTTTTGGAAAATGAATTGCAATTATGTGAAACATCCTTCTGCCCCCCTTATATATTTACATAGATACATTTAAGTAACCAAAAGCCAGACAATGTTGGCTACTATGTAGTTTGATTATTCTTTCAATGGGAATTTTACCCCTTAATCATTTTTAACCCTTAATTCCCGTTTGTGTTTCCATTCATTTTGTGGCCAATCAGGTGAAGTACAAAAAGGATTTGCAGCAGATGCATGAGCCGTCATCAGATCTGCCCAACCTGGTGCAACTGGCACACGTGCTGCAGGCCAGCAAGCTACAGAGCAGCGTACTGCATCCCGAATCGACAGCGATATGCTAATACAAACACCCAAATGAGGAGACCCCATGTTAAAACTACATTTAAAAAAGCAGGCAGAAGACACCACTACTTTTAAATAAAGCTAATAATTAAAATAAACCTAAGACATAGCTAATCATTACTGTCATTACGGCAAAGTATCAGCTGCAATAGCAGACAAAAGCTAAAATTATTTATTGCCATACAGGGATATTTCTTGTATTTGATAATCTGTATTTTATTTGCGATTTATAATTTATAGTATTTAAATTTATTTTTAGACAAAAGTTTTAAGTTGTATATACATAAAAATGTTCTGTTGTATCAGCAATATAATCAAAGATTAATAAAACCATGCAAGAACATTTTTAATAAACACCAGGCATGAGTGACAGCATATCTGAAAAATTAATTAAAAAATCAATACTATCTGGCAATTAATATAGAAAAACAACTAGATACCACCTGTCATACATATGCAGTTACTAATAGAAAGAAGGTTAAATATTAAAATCACTAAGGACTAAAAAAATGCAGTGTTGCAGTTATGATGACATTCTGGCATTGGCGCAGAATCCTTAGACTCCTGGCCCGCTCTGCCCTGTCTCTCTGCAGGTGGAGTACAAGAAGAAGTATGAAGAATCCAAAGGGAAATATCACTGTGCTCCAGACACAATGGAACAGCTCCACCACAGGGGGAATGTGGTACTGCACAGCCAGGTTTGCTGTTTCTCAGTTCCCCCCCACTGCAGTGCTGGTCAACATCACCAAAGAGCCAGTCAGCCTGTCTTCAGTTCCTTACTGTTTTTATTATTAATGCCACTTAATTTGATATTTGTATAGGTACTGTATATAGGATTTTATTACTTGTCACATATCCCATCGTGCTCAGATGTCAGCTATTTATCCATTGTCACTGGAGCAGCAGTGCTTTTTTTTGGGGGTGGGGGTTAAGGGCCCAACAGTCATATTGTTACTTTGCATGGCTATGGGATTTGAACCTATGGCTTTCTGGACACAGACTCCTAACCTACAAAGCCACACACCACATTTCCTCTCAGTGGTGTGTAATTCTGTAGGTTAGAAGGCTGCGTCATGAAGGTTCAAATCCCATAGCCATCAGAGTAATGATATCACTGGCTTGTTTATCTGCCATGTTTCCCCGTATTCCCACTGCCCTTCTGAGGTCAAGGTCAGGATGAGTCCTATAGATCCTGGATAATTTTACATCTTAGCTTTTTTATTCCTTTGGATGACTCATTGCTATCCTGCTGGACTTTCTACAATTTTATCATGACTATAACTCAGAGAATTTTCCCCGTTGTAAATAGCCTGGTAACCCTGTGAAACCCAGACATCGGCTTAAGCGTAAATACCGGCTGTGTGCAAACTTTGAAGTATCTAAACCCAAAAGACAAAGACGGGTATTGAAGTAATGAAAAGAAAAGAAAAACGCCACATTGTTCAGAGGCTTCCTGTTCTGTGAGTCTGTCAATAGAGCCAATGCAGAATGAGTGTTGCTTGCAGGTGAAGTATAAAGAGCAGTATGAGAAGAACAAGGGAAGGTCACAGCTGGAGTTTGTGGACACAGAGTCCTACCAAGTCTGCAAGGAAGCTCAGAAGTTCCAAAGTGAGGTAGGATATCTGTACCTTACATCATTACCCACTAAACATGACTCCCACATGACACCATGAAAATATATACCACCGTACAGCAGAAAGTCTTCATTGTGATGGTGGATGAATGACGTTATCTCATATTGGCTGTCATCAGAAGGAGTACAGGAAGCAGTACGATGAGGGCATCCGAGGCAGGGCGCTGGTGGAGGTGGACATGACACCCAGCTACCTGCATGCCAGATACGCTGGAGGCCTCCTGAATGAGGTCAGTGAAGCCCCTTCCTAACCATGTGACCAACATCTCAGTACGCTCCTTCATCTGGAGCCATATTCGGACGCAAACCTACGTAGGATTATGGTGCTGATTTCATGATGCACTTTACACTGGCTGCGAGGAGCAAAACGAGCCAGTTCTCCATGTGGAAAATGATAAAGACAAAAAATGAAAACGTCATGGTGCAGCAGAGAGGAAAACTGAGAAGGTGATATTTTTAAACAAATTAGTAATACAGAACTTTTGAGTTATTTCAACAATTTCTTGTTTAAATAAGAACTGGGTTCTTATAGAGTAATTATGATTGTTTTTAGAGGACAAATATCACAACAGAAGATTGCATTTATCTTCATTATTTGATTGCATATTAAATAGAATTTATATCAGTGGAAATAATTGTGAAATTGAGAAAAGATCGGTATTCAGCTAAATATAAAAAAACAATAAAAAAAAACAAAATTCAGCAAACCGCTACATCTGTCTGGATAGAAAGAAAAGTGTATTTTAAATTAAAAACTTTTATTTTGAAATGCATTTATTTCTGTTTTATTTTAAAGACATGTACACATACAATCCTGGCAATACATTGTTTCTGATTATGGATGTATCGGTGCTGCATTGTGGCTGACTCATTTTAATATGATGCATTTGAATTTTTGTTTAATTCAGCTGAGATTATGTTAGTCTGGGTTTCTGGTCTCTGCTGATTTATATTTCCAGTCCATTCAGAACAACAGCAGCACACATTTCCTCGTTTTCCCTTTACCTTCTTTGTATGTCCTTAATGCGGTTTTGTACAGCGAACCTCAAAGACTTCCTGACTTCCTCAGCTCTTGTCCTCAGAGCACACCGCTGAGTCGGAGTCATGGGTCCCCTCCGCTTGTTCTTGTGTCGTTTTTAGCGTGAGTACAGGAAGGATCTGGAGACGGGAGTGAAGGGAAAAGGGCTCTCGGGCCTGGGGCTGGAGGACACGCCCGACCTGCTCAGGGTGAAGAATGCCAGGCAGATCCTCAGCGAGGTACTGCCAATCCAGGGAACCCAGAACCCTGAGACTGTGGCATAAGCATTTCACTGTGTTCCTTAAACTTGAAAACTTGAAGACAAGACGATCAAAATAAACAATAGATAAACAATAAACAAGTAAGGACATAAACATTACTGGGTCATTGTCACAAAAGAATTGCCATAACATATCAATTTATATAGGTTTTTTATAAAGACAGACAGTATACAGCTTCATTGTCCTCTTGGGTAAATAATATTTGCTATTATTACAATTAATCTCTGCAAAAAACAAAAGTATTTTGTCAAATTCAGGGCAAGTTACTGAAGTTACTGAGGTGAATAAAAAATGACAAAATAAAAAATTGAGCAATATATTTGCAAAATTAACTTTTTCTTGCAAATTGTTTAGTGTGGGTTATGTGCCCTAATGGGGGCAGTGTGTGACTCAGCAGGTCACACCTCAGTACTTGTGATTTCAAGGTCACCTCTTCAAACCTAGTGTTGGCAGAATAGTCACACAGGCTCCTGACCCCCCGCTCCACGGGGCTGCAGGTGGCTCCCCTTCGCTGCCAAGCTCACTGTCACCCACATGTATGTCATGGAGAGTAAGATGGGGCGAAAAAAGAGAATTTCCCCACATGGGATCAATGAAGCATCATCATCATTATTATACGTTAGTAATGTTATCTTTTGGAGTCCTTGTTGTTGGGAAATGGTTAAAAGATCAATCAATAAATTTGACTTCATTTAAATATATCTAAAAAGTTAAGGTGAAGGCAATTGCTCTACCCAAAAAACAAAAAATGTCATTTCATTTTAAGAATTAATTTTTTTATTTAAATCTCAATTGATAATGACCCTACTGTTGACGACCACCCACATGTACACTTTGCAGAAGGAGTACAGGAAGGACTTGGAGATGGGGGTTAAAGGGAAGGGGCTTTCAGGATTGGGGCTGGAGGAAACACCAGATCTTCTCAGAGTCAAGAATGCCAGCCAGATTCTCAGTGAGGTACTGTTCATACCTGAAGCTCCACTCGCATGCACTAGCTTGACTTTACCATAGATGAAAAGCACTTATCTACCTCATAGACTTATATAAGCCACTTAATGCCTTCCAGAAGGAGTACAGGAAGGACCTGGAGACAGAGATCCGAGGCAAGGGGATGGAAATCAGCACTGAGCTGCCGGAAATCCAGAGGGCCAGAAAAGCCTCGCAGCTGGCCAGCCAGGTAAGTGGGAAGACCAGGTATCTAACAACTCCACAGACAGCATAGCACAATACAACAAAGTACATTGCTAGGCTGGCCTGTTATAAAAATGCTCCACATGAATTCATCAAATGGCTTCAAACAAGACAAAACTATAATTTCCTGGTGCTACATGGTCTGTGATTGGACCATATAAACTATTAGCATGTAGCAAAAAAAAGTATTACAAGCTTTAATTTTATTTGTCTATCAGGTTTTGGCGGGTTACTGTTGCACCTTTCAAAGATGTACTAGTTCAGATTTGGGTTCCTGCTCTAATGCTGAAGGTGTTTTAGGGGTCTGGATATCATACATTCCTCTATCCATACTACTTATCCAGCACAAGCCACAATCACAATTAGATTGTATATTCAAGGTCGTGACACTACAATGGTTCCTGTTGCAGAAAGACTACCGTAAAGACCTGGAGACTGAGATTGTGGGGAAGGGCATGGTGGTCAGCACAGATGTGCTGGAGATACAGAGGGTAAAGAAGGCCTCGGAGATAGCCAGTCAGGTGGGGGTGGGGTCTGGAGAAGTGGAGAGGGAGGATGAGGAGAGGACAGGGAGACAGTGCATGTATGTAACAGCAGTCAAAGTAACATCATTCTGTTCTCACTCTGTGATGCCTACAGTACTGTGAAAAAGTCTCAGACAGTCAAAAACAATGATGCGTAGATAGTATTCATGCTGATGAAGTCTGTCAAAGTGTGTCAGCTTAGCCATTTCAGAATCTCTCCCAAGGTCACCCCAGTATTTGCAACAATCATCCAATATACCCATGTATTTTGTGACTCACCCACACCTAGTTTGACTAATCAGTACCACATAAGTTATTTACATAAGTAAGTTAATTAAGTGAGCTAGTGATGCAGATGAATGAATGCATGGAATGGCTGGGGCTCCCCTGAGGAGAGGTTTGGGAAATGAAGCCATGTTCATCCAGCCATCCAACTAGGTATCAGGAACTTTTTTGAGAACAGAAGATTTTTTTATTTTTTATTTTGTTACTGTTCATTTGCATGTGTTCTAATGAGCGAATATACCCTACCCAGATAAAAAATTATGCTTTAAAAATTTCTTTTCACTGTACATTGAGATTATTTGTAGGATATTGTTCACTATTTGGTCGTGGTAGTAAAATAAGCTATACATATGTAAGATATACTGTATAATCATAAGAAATACACAGACAAACCTCAATGTGAAGACAAACGACCAATAAGAAAAATGCAGTGAGGAACTGATCCATACAGGACATCAGGATATTGGGGTAACTTTTTTCAGGTTCAGTTCATGCATACTCCCCTTTTTAATGGGGCACATCCCCATATGCATTTCTATTATCTCCCTGAGGTATTCGTTTGATGTTCAGAGGAAAAACAATCGATACAGTTAGTTTTGAAGACTAACACAACAATAGGTGATTTAAGATAGGGTAGACATTTTTTCTAGCTGAGGAGATCTTCACCAAAAACATTAACGGCAAATGATATGCTTCGAATCAAAAGAGTCACAGTAACTGTCTATTTTTACCCAGAAAAATGTCACCCTGTATGTAAACAGGATGTGCGTTTTTCCCTGATCGTATTGCTGGTCAAAGGAGAACAGAATCATCTAGATTTTTCTCATCTGAATAATCTAAAATCCAGATCATATCATTCATTTGTTCTGATATTTAGAGATTTCCTATTTTATTTCCACAAATCCTTAGGTCAAAGAGCACTGATATCATAATACCCCACTAAGAAATACCCTTCTCATTTGACTGTGATGTACATCCCATAACACATAAACCGTTGTAATTACATATAAAAAAAAGTGTGAGAGATTATTTTGTGTGTATATCTAGCAGAGTAACCATGAAGAAAAACATCCATTTGACGTTCGACTGTAAGATTTTCATTTAATCTTGACTTTTAATATGAAATGTTTGAAATCCTTTTGACTTTCAATTTGAAAATACAGACAACGTATAAGCAGATGTCCGATTTGAGGGAAACCGCCTACGGCTCAGTTACGGATACTCCCGAACTCTTGCATGCCTCCTACCTTAAGGACATGTACAGCCAGGTAGAGTATCCACACCGATGCACACATACAATCAGAGCATGTGGTCACATTTTGCCTACTTTAGACATGACTGTTTTTTATTTTTTTAGAGGAATACTTAAGAATAAAGTGCGACGCGTTTTAACCTGTCATACATCTACGTTTTGTAGTACGTATGTGATGTGAAAAGCCGGGTTACAGATGATTATTTTTGGGGTTATTCATTACCTAGTTTTGAATAAACGTCTTTTTCTCTGCACTAGAAAAAGTACAGAGATGAGGCAGAGAAGCTGAAGGGTGCGTATGCAGTGGTATCAGGTACACCTGAGATGGAGCGAGTGAGGAACAGCCAGAGGAACATCAGCTCAGTGCGTCACTCACCACTTCATTACACAGTAGCTGTGTTTGTTCTGCATTGTCACTCAGATACCTTTTTAATATCATTAATTAGGTCCCACGAAAGAACACATATTTCTCTGTTTTGGCTTCTCATTCAGAACTTCTGATCAGGGTCTTCTTGTTATTGTGTACAATGCTTTCAGTTAGCACCAACTTGGTAAGTGAAACAGCAGAAATAGATTTTTTTCAAGATTTTTTTTCAATGTTTCCCAGCTTTGCCTTGCCAAAGGTTTTTAACTTCAAGAGATTTTTGAGATGAAAGAACCTGTGATCTCTGCTATGTCTGACAATAACTGAGGAGTTCTTCTGACCGTGGGTGCGAAGCTGAACTTTTCTCAGCCTTTGTGACCCACAGAACATGATGCTGCGTTTTCATTAACTTTGTAGCCAGTGTCTGAGGTTTTGTGCTTTGTGCAGTAATAACTTTCTTTTTCAGTAACTATTACAGAGAATTTCCCCATTGTTATTATTTATATTAATAGCACTCATTCGTATTTCTGTTCTCAGATACGATATTCATGGGACTCCAAGTTACTCAGAGGTCTGACATCATCTGTCACTGAGACCCCAGAAATCATCCTCGCGAGGGAAAATTCAAAGAAAATCAGCCAAGTAAGCAGGACTGCTAGTATGTTCCTGAAGTGATGATCACCCTCATAGACCTTGTTTCCCTACAGATAAATTACCCAGCATGATATTCTAACAATCATCTCGTGTATTGGCCTGTAAGTGGTCTATATTAATCATAGTTTTAGAAATACAATATTCAGTATTCAATTGAACATTGTAGTTGTAGACTGTGTTGCTACAAACTTGCTGGAAATGTCCAGGTCCAGTACAAGGAGGAGGTTGGAAAGGGAACCGCAGTGACCGACACTCCTGAGATGGAGAGGGTCCGAAAGAACCAGGAGAACATCAGCACAGTAAGACAGCAGTTTGGTCTCTGATGTTCTAAACTAGAGGGTCTCAAACCTCAAGTACCCTTTCAAATCATGCCAAAGCAGACAAGTACTGCATAAGGTGAAAAAAATGTGAGGAACCTGAATCACCATAAGAAATTACTGCAGTCTTCTTGTATACCACCAGGGGGCACTCAGAGTTCCACTGGTGGTAAGAATCGTAATATTTCCTGTCTTCAAGTAGTGTCGAGCCAGTGCTCATAGGGAGATGGTTCTCAGGTGCTGCCAAAGTAGCACCACCTGAAAACTGGCCCTGCATTTCAACTGGTTAAACTGGAAGTGGGCTCATCAACAGCCATGTAACATTTTTGAGTTGATGGAGCCTGTTTAGACTAATTGTAACGTAAGTGCTGATTGTTAAGTTAGCATTAGCCAAAACAATTTTATATGAAACATTAGCTAGCTACATTACAAATCATTATTAATTAATATTCATAACCAATTATTTACTGTGTTTTTGCTGTGTAAATTTTGTAGTTGTACAGAAGGCGGGCATCACCTTTGTTTGGGAATATCCACGAACAAGCCATTGGTGGGTAGGGTGACCAGATAATCCATGTCAGGGAGGACACTTTGTGTCTGTGCGCCAATCCCGCCCAGTACAACTTCTAGCCGCTACTCCCGCCATGCGGCACCATAGCATGTGTACTCCCAGCATCCGAGTTCTTTGTACTTGCGTATTCCCTTAAAATTATGTTGAATGACGACTTATGAACATTTCAAGTGATGAACGGCTGTTCGGAACTATCTCGTTCGTAGTAGAGGAGTGTCTGTACCTTAAAACCAAAAGGCTCCTGTACTTGGCTAAATAGTTCAGTTCTTCTTGTGCTTCAACTGATTTGTTTCCTTTATTGAAAGACACTTCCTGCTGTTTCAGATTTACATTCATGCCACATGGGGTCACCATATATCAGGGTTTCCCCAGACATGTCGCGTTTTTGGGCCCCTGTCCCGGAGATTTGTCAAAAATCGCAGGTTTGTCTGGGTTTAGTGCTGCAAACCATACGATCCAGTGTTGCAAGTTATAGTAGAGTACCAAGTGAAGGAAAATACACTATATTTCATTATAGATGGTGCTGTGAGTTTATGCTTTGAGTCCTTTTTTGAACAGAGAGCACCATCTAGTTTGGTCAAAAAATACAGCAAATGGTTCCTGATGCTTCATTTGGTCATCGCTAAATTTTAAATCAACTATTCTCAAGTAAGCTTTTCCACCAATGTCGTACTAGTGCTGGTGTTGAACCAGGACCTAATTTGGAACCGGTTCCACACTTTTCCACTGCCTATCAAGTGGTCCCATGCCTGAAAATAATATCTGGTCGGAAACTGCAAACCAGTGACTATGGCTGTGGGGCTACAATGTGCTATAAACTTCAGCAAAGCTGCATTTGTTACTTCCAGTGTTTGTTTTGTTTGATTTCAGTTTAAAACATGCAGAAATTTAAACAGAGCTGGAGAAAGTAGGCTGCATTTGTAGTGCAGAGCAAATTGTTAAAGTAGAAACACCAAAAAACCCCAACAAAACTACTAAAACTCACAGAAAACTGCTTAGAAAGTTTAAAAGTGCCCCACTGCTCTGTATTTTTTGCTGGTAACCAGCCACCAAAGTGTGATTGTAACACGTTTTCTTACAGGTACACACAATCAAAATCTGATTCTTGCTCTCAAGATTTTAGGTTCAAGATGGTGACATATGCAGTCAAAGGATTCTGGTGAAACAGAAGTTTTGGATGAAATGCATTCAATTGAATCCAGGGACTGTTGTGTTCCACCTTTAACGTGACCAGATGATTCATGCGTCTGGGTCTGAGACACATTAGCGCCCCCTAGCAGTACCATGCAGGGCAGAGCTACGTGTCGATCAGCAGCTTTGAAATCTCAAAAATGCAGCACTGAATTCATGCATGTCACATGATCCACACGTGCACTTTTAAGCTTTAACAAACCGAGGGTACATTTGAAATTAAGCTGGTGGCAAAAATACACACATGCAAGTCATGAGGAATCTGTACAAATAGAAAGTTTGTCCAGGCAGTTGTTCATGTATTAATATAAATCATTACGCATTTTTCGAATTACGGTTTATAAGACCTGAGTTGAGAGATATTGGTGTGTGGATAGTAAAACACATTTTTGAAGTGTGTTACACCCGGATCGCGCTACATGCATTTGTCAGTAATACTGAGATTAATCTCTATCCATACATTTTGAACTACAGGTTGGACAGAATTTGTAAACTGCCATTTTAATGACCTGGATTTCACTTAAAATTAAACATGCTGTTTGAGGAAGGGAACATTTTAGTCTGTTATAAAAGCTACAGGCTATATCTGATGCTGTGTTTTGGTGTCTCTTTTCTGTCAATATCCAGGTCCAGTACAAGAAGGAGATAGGAAAGGGGATTGCAGTGAAGGACACCCCAGAGATGGAGAGGGTCCGGAAGAACCAGCAGAACATCAGCTCCGTGAGATACCACCTTGAAAACTGACCAGGGTCCAGACATGCCTGTCCTACTGGCAGGATGAATGCTGAAGATGATATTTTCATGAAATTATTTAAAATATGATAAAATACAATAAGTAGCACAGTAGTGTAATACCTCATGTTTAATGGTTCAGATCCCATCCCTGTGCCTTTGGGGTTTGCATGCTCTCCCTCTGTTTTGTGGCTTCCCTTCCAGTATTCTGGTTTCCTCCTGGTACCAAAAGACTTGCACTTTGGTGAATTGGTGTCTTTGAATTGCCTAGAGTTTGTGTGTGTGTGTGTGTGTGTGTGTGTGTTTGCATAGATCACATTTGGGGACCAAAATGCCCCCAAAGTTTAAAACTGGAAACTTCCTTACTTGTGGGGACATTTTTCAGGTCCCCTTTTGGATAACCTCAATTTTACCAAAAATTGTCAATGCAATCAAAAAGTAATTGATGCAATGTCAATGCAATTGAGTAGACTAGTTCCTCCCATAAAAATGAAGGGAAGGTCCCTATTTAGATAGGTATGCCAACGTCTGTGTGTGTGTGTGTGTGTGTGTGTGTGTGTGTGTGTGTGTGTGTGTGTGTGTGTGTGTGTATGCGAGCGGGTTTACCTATCCTCATGGGGACATAATGTCCCCATAACGTGATAAATATCAGTTTTTTTCCCTTATGGGGACCAGTTTCCTGGTCCCCATAAGGGAAAACTCTATTTTATAAAAATCGGTGACTGCTATGAAAAAACTAAAAATG
>JAABNY020000001.1:23644553-23656392 GCA_015164015.2 Brevimyrus niger
TGACCTGATTGTAGTCACCTGTTGCCTGTTAAGTCTAGCTTGTCTTTTGTATTTAGTCAGTGTCTCTGTCAGTGGTCCCCAGATCCGTCATTGTTGTTCCTATGCGTGAGTAGCCTGCCTGTCTGTGTCAGAATAAACCTCTTCGTTACCCCTATCTTTGGACTCCTGCCTTTTGGATTGTGCTACACTCACGACGGTCGCTACACATAGTTCATATTATACCAATTCCACATGACTTCCACTGACTACCTGTATATTTAAAAAATGACTTTAAGATTCTTTTATGACTTATAAAGCACCAAAAGGACTAGCACCACCATACATTACTGACCTTGTTAACCTTTATGTTCTAACTAGAATTCTGCAGTCTACCAGTCCCAGGTTTCTGTATATTCCAAAGGTGAAACTTATTGTGGCGAGAGTCTTTAGCTATTCTGCTTCAAAACTGTGGAACACACCGGCGGAAGACATCAAAGAAGCGCAGTGACTTAGAATTGTATTTAGATTGACTTTTTAATTTGTTCATATTTTACTATATTTTACTTTATTTTCCTGTTCTCGTACATCATTGCTGTATCAGTTCCGTTTGTTATTTCTTCCATTGTTATTTTTTCCCTTATACCTTACCTTTACTGTTATTCCTATAATATATGGTATTTAGCATTTCTATTTTTTTTTTACCAGTTTGTACTTCTTTGATCTTTTCATTCCTTTTAATACATAAAACGTGTTACTCTCAATGTAGCCCGAGACCTGACTGAGATTGAGTCTGTAGATGGCGATAAAGACTCTCATTTTGCACTTATTGTGAAGATTATAGGTGACCTTCACCGTCCGTTTTTAATATGGCATTCGCGATCACACGGGAAGGGCTTGGAACGTTGGGTCTGCCTTGCTTTTTATCAGAACATGCGGTTGTGTTTGGGGGGGGGGGGTTGATAATACTGTAGACTGTAGTCTCTTCTGAGCTGGTTGGTAGGTTCATGGATTTTACGGGGGTCAGTTTACTGTTTTTCTATTCACTCTTAGTCTGTTTGGGTTAGAGAATGTCTACTCTATCACGATGCAGCTTGAATGGGAGTCATTTGTTTGGACTGGAGAATGCGTTTTTATATTGTAGAAGTGGGTTGTCCAGCTGTGTTGCATGCAAGGATCAAGAAGAGACGGTTCTGGGTTTGACCACTAAGTGTCGTTTATTGCTCTTGTACCACTTGAACTGACAACACGCTTGGGCTGCCCACCGTGCCTATTAGGAGTAGGAGCGCGCGCACACACACACACACACACACACACACACATACCTATGCAATACATCAATACAACACTATATGTGACATAACACACAGCACATTTACCTACAATACAAGCGACTACGGAGAACTATTTACAGGGCTGTCATCAGTCCAACCTGCCCGCCAGTACCTCCTGCTACAACATGTTAAGCATGATTGTATATATCGAGTATTATCGAGCCATTTGCACATCTTTCCCCAACGCATATTTGTTATGTTTTTTGTAGTTTCTTATATTGCCTTATGCTGGCACTGTCTTGTCTTTTTTTGCCCTTCTGTTTATCCTTTTGTCCCCCCATGCGCCTATCACCTATCCTGCAACTGTGGCACAAGAATTATATCGTGTTACTGTGTGAGAACAAAAACTTGAAACATGGGCGGAATTTCTTGTTTTGTTGAAATGCAGCATTTTAAAACATGTACTTTCTTAATCAGCATGTATATTCTTCGTTGTGGGGCATTTTACATTTTTTTTTTGCATTGGTACATAGATTGAGTTTGGTTAAGTAACATAACGAAACTGTCACCAAGGACCGAACCGTACCGCGAACTGACAGTTTTCCACTTTAAATTACATGAACCATATCCGAGCCATAATCCCACTGACATGGCCATGCTTAAGAAGAAATTTGCCAAGATAAGTCAATGGGTTGTATTAAGTTACATGCGTATTATGCCATGATTTGTGCGTAGCGGCCATTTTACCTGGGAATGACGGAGACGTCCGTCGCACAGATGCATAAGGTTCTGAATTTCTTTTCAATGTTAAAGAAGGTTTCATATAAAATAAATGTATAGTGAGTGCTCAGGACTATGAAAAGCTGTATTATAGACTATGAAAAAGCTTAGTAAACTATGAAAAGCTTAATAAAGTAGCAGTGTTTCCTTTAATTTCCTTGTACACAGGGGTTAAATCAAACATAACATAACACAATTATCACAACAGCTTTGAAGACCATATGCAACTTTAAAAGAATGCAGCCCCTGAATTTGAGCACAGCCCATGACTGACCTATTCCGGAAACTGCCTCCATACCGAATCATATGCCCATCACATCCATAAGATGAAAAAAGTTCTTTGCTTGGAAACTATCCTTAGTCTTCTGGAATGAGGTATTTGACCAAAGTTTCCATAGTTATAGTTACTTGTGGCTTGATTTTTGAACATGTGTATGCCAAGTCACTAAAGACTCTGTGTATGTACACAAGGGTTAATACATCCTTTCAGTATGGATCACTGCTCAGAACTGTACTGCACTATTAATTTTTTGTACTATAAAACTAAAATGTGCTCCATGGAGTTACAAAGTGGCATTTTCTTTTAAAGAAACATTGATTTTGATTTCAGGATCAGGGAAACAAATGTAAACCCTGCACTGGTAAACTGCAAATTTTGGAATAATGCGAAAGAATAACTGTAGCTCTTCTTGGGGGAGAGAAAATTAAAGAATTAATTCTGGTTGTGGTGGGTGGAATTATGCAGGACTGCCAGTTACAGTCATATATAACCTGGTTGGATATTAAGTGACCAATGGGAAGTTAGACCTGCACCTGCTTGCTAGTGTGCAACTGACCAATTACTAGTGTCAAAGCTTTGTGGGTAATCATCCAATCATTATGATGAATACCTGCACCTGAGTACCTGCATCTGTGCTGCTGGTCCAGCAGTAGTAATAAATAAACTAAAAAAAAAAAAGCCCAAACAATTTGGATTCACACTCTTCCATGGTTTGTATTTTATTACGGTTTTAAAACAGCCGTTTCAAAGCTCAGCAATATGGAGGAGGAGCAAAGAACCAAACATTGAGGTGGCCCTGGCCCCGTACTACCTGCTTGGTGGGGGTACAGCAGCAGGAATGATATTCCCCTTAGCAGTTAGACAGAACTTCAGCAGTGAGACAAGCAGCCCCCATACAGCTGAAGGCAACTTCGTAGGGTCGAGGCTGGTGGACGGAGGAGAAAGACTGACCATTCCTGATGAAAAGCGCATGTAAGATGCCACCTGATGAGCACCAGACAGTGCCATCAACACCGATTTTGTTCTGTTTTCCTGTTTCACACATGAACTTACAGCCAAGTGCTAAATGTAGCGATTTATGTTTTATTACTTTCAGGGCTGGGGGATGGGTATTGGAAGCAACTCAGGAAGCAAAAAAAAAAAAAAAAATATATATATATATATATAGGCATTCTGTAAAAGCCCTGAGAGCACGGAAATAAAATAGTAATTATATATATTTATAAAGATATATATATGAATCACTGAACAAACCAGATTAACATGCACCACTAGTCTACGACTCACCAACAGATGAAAACAATTTCACAGTCTTACATGTATTAATAAATTGGTGAAAACATTTATTTCTCAAACTAATTACAAAAAACCAACCATCTAGAGACATTGGCCTACATAAATGTCTACATAAAGCTTTAGAATCAAATAATCATTACTAGTAGCAGTCCCAGAAACTGACCTGGGAAAACATCTGATACATTTGATTTTTATTTTCCTCTCTGCAGCATAAATGTGGTAATACATGGCTTCTTCTTAGAGAACCTCTCTCCCACAATCGGGGTTCTCAATAAATACATTAAAAACAGTCAGTGTATATTCCTTATGGAAATCCATGCCCAACATACACACAGGCACACATGCAAACAAACAGGAAAAGGAAAATGCAATGGGGAAGCTAGTTCACATCATTTCGTCACATTTAGCTGCATATATTTTTAGCAAGCCCTTATTTCTTTAATATAAAAAGCCCTGCCCATTAGACTACATACAGACTTTTCATTGGTGGACGACGTGGACACTCAGCCATTCAGGAACCAGCTTTCCCAGCACCTCTAAAACCAACACCTCTCTAACTCATTTTCTAAGCTGTGTTCTAAATGCTATAAACTTGCACACATTTCACTTGCATTGCTTGCTTTTTACAGTTATACGATTGTCCCCCCCCCCCTCCGTGTTTCTGTGGTAGTAATGATTTGTTTTTGGTTAAAGCCCAGGTCTGCAATAGTCTAATCTGAGATATTGCTGAAATTTACTCAAAAATGACACCACAAAATGTCCCATCATTCTTTGCCGCAACACTGGCTTTTGTGTGCTCCTTGAGGTTTGTCTCATATGTTTCTGAGGTTCCTTTTAATGAGGGTAAGTATACTAAACTGTTGAAAAATATACGCAAAGTCACCCCCATGGCATTTTCTCTAAGGCATTGAGGCTCCATGGTATCACTCCTGCTTCGGTGGCCCATGGGGTAAACTGTTCAAGTACAAAAGAAGAAAAACCCATTAGTGTTCCACCAGAAACCAAAATGTGCTGGGAACCTCCTGCTGCAGAAAGTCAGAGGTAAGGCTTTACTTGGACATAAAATATTTGGAAGACGTCTTCAAGCAAGGAGGTACAGACAAGGGGTTCTAAAAGATGGCATAGAGCACCGAGTGGCAGCGGCTCACTCATGGTGTCACACCTTCCTAACCCTGACAGGCGGAGGCAGACAACAAAGCACGTGGGCCAGCCAACCAGGGGGCCTTTGTCATCTTATCTGCGACTAGATGCAGAGGGAAGATCATTAAGTATGGTGACGGACACATGTAAATTAAAGCGAGGCAAATATTGCCTAGATGTCTCCAGCATGCGAGTAGTCAGATGAGACACAGATGAATCCTCCCCCCCCCCCAAAAAAAAAAACAAAAAAAGGAAAAAAATGTTTAAAATGTCAGGCTCAGCTGATGTTTATCTTTATCCTCATTCCTCCATCAGAATGTCCATGATGGAATGGGAACGTAAAAGAACAAAAACCCAAACCCTTCAGCAAAGTGTTGCTTTCCAGTTATGTGTGTGTGACTTCACTCTCCCAGGCATCTGACAAGCCACCCTGTCTAATTATTTTTTTTTTTATAAACAGCTGATACAAAACTTAAGTACAGCTGTGGTTTAAATATACATCTCAGTTAATCAAAACAGACAAGTACAGTAAATCATTTATTGAATGCTTTGTAATTCTATATAGATCAAAAATATTCATCTTAAAATACTATTTAAAAAACTTATATTATCCACTAAATATAATTGAGATACAAAGATCTAGCAAAAAAAAAGTAGTAAGGCACTCAGAAACAAGATGCTGCTTGCTCTCTCTTCTTAACAGTTGCATTAGAGTGATATTTGTCATATGGCATTGCTGATCACTGCGACAGAATTCCTGTGCAAAGACTGGGTTGGCTCCTTTTACGGGAACCACGTGTTACTCGGCGCCCACTAGGGGGAGCTCGCTGGCAGACAGGATGAGCTCCAGTGACGGCTCTGTGTGGATCCCCAGTAAGCCCTTGATGTAGCCACCCGAGGCGTCCTCCGCGCTGCCTTTGCCTGACTCCGGAGGGGGCCTCGGTGACGGATTGGCGGACGGCTCTGTGCTGGGAGGGCCCACAGTGTACGGTTCCTCCTTCGCCTTGCTCGAGGTCTCGCCCTCGTTCTCAGAGGCAGGGCTGGCACTGCAGGCTGGCGACTCGCTCTCACTGCCCGAGAAGCTGCCGGAAGCCTCTTTGTCTGCGGTAGTGCCTTCATGTGGCTGATGGGCCTCCGCGTGCTCATCCTCGGCGTCCCGTGGCTTCTGGTGGATGCGCTGGTGCCGCACCAGGCTGTGCTTGAGTGTAAACGTGCGCTCACACGTCTGGCACTTGTAGGGTCTTTCACCTGTCCAGGTAAACAAACAGGCATCACAGAGCAGCCAGATAAACCATTTTCATGAACGCTAACTACAATATGCACCGTGTCCAGGAGCATTGTGGGATTCAGTGTCGGCATCAGTACAAATCTGATTTTCACATGGGACCAGGGCCAATAGACTAATTGTTTGTCGATTAGTTTTGCAGGGGCCACAGGTGGCCATCATGTGCAGAAACTCTGTGCTAATCATTTTGTCCCTCTGACTGACTGCTTACCTGTGTGAGAACGCATGTGGCGTGTTAAATCCTGCAGGGACCAGAAGCGCTTGTGGCACACGACGCAGATCTTCTTCCTTTTGTCAGTTTTGCCCACTGTTCCTGCCCCCTGCTCCCCGTCGCTGTTTTTATGTTCTGCTGATCCGGCATCCTCGTCACTCTTGGGCTCCTTCTCCTTCTCTTCTTCCTCAGAGCTGCTGTCCTCCCCGCTGCCAACGCCCTCGCTCTCTGTCGCGGGCCTCTTGTCTCCTTGGTCCTCCTCCTCATCCGTCTGCTTCACCCCCATGGGCGTGAGGGGACAGGCAGCAGCCTCCATGGCACGCCGTCCCCCTTCCCTTCCCACTTCCCCCTGGCAGCCTTCATGTAGGTGCGCCTTTTCATGACGGGCCAAGGTGGCAGCGTAGCGGAAGCTCTTCCTGCAGCTCTTGCAGGTGTGCATGGGCTCCTCCGTCGCAGCCCTGCTCTCTGGCCCCAAGGTCTCCTCTGCGGGCAACTCCTGCTGGTCACTCTCTGAGAACTTGAAGTCAATTAGCTTGCTGGCGAAGTTCAAATCCAGGCTTTTGTTGCTTTGTGAGTCATCATCATGGATGTGTTTGCTTTCCACAGGGTCCTCCCCTCCTGGGCTATCTGACTCCCTCTTCTGTTTCATCTGTGGAATTGCAGTAGATGGCTCCAGCTCTTCAGGTACAGACTTCTGTGGTTCAGCTTCCTCCTTCACGGCCTCAGTGGTGCTAAGGTCCAGAGTGTCCCCGGGCAGGAGATCTGACTCTGACATGCTTTCTGAAAGGCAGACACGGGTTGAGTCTCCTAAAAAATAAAAATTAAATCCTCTAACACTGCTTTATTCTTATACTATGCTTCATGTTTAACAAGCTGAGGCGTTTAAGTTTTCCTAACTTCTTAATTTATAAACCAGAAACACTAAAAAAAAAAAAAAAAAACACAGTCACCGTCTACTGCAAGTGCAAAGGTACAATTCATACAACTGTATATACTGATGCATCAATAAAATTAACCTGGCTTGCTGCTGGCTGCCACTGGATCACAGCAAGGCTTACCAGGAAGCACATCACTCATCAGTTATTCCCAAAGGTGGAGATTTGAGGTCCAGAGAGTACAAATCCAGACCAAGATTTTGTTTCAACCAACCAGTTGAGTATAAAGGGTCATAGTCACCAAGTACTTAACTGGTTGGTTGAAACAAAATCTTGGTCTGTATTTGTACTCTCTGGACCTGATATCTCCACCTCTGGTTATTACACAAGCCACAGTGCCACAGACAAGTGTGCATTGCCACTATTGAGGCCACTATGGATTACCTGCGCTCTCATGAGAGCCCTCGTCCATGTCTTTGGCCTTGGGCATGGCACCATTGCGTCGTAGGGCACGGCTGGCCACACCGTGCTTGCGCAGGAGGTGTCTCTCACAGTTGGACTTGGTGGAAAAGAAGGCATCACATTTTGGACAAGGATACGGCTTCTGACCTATAACCCAGAAGAAGTGGCACATCTTACTAAGTAACTGTACAAGTGGAGGCATGTGGACGTTATTGGGTGATGAGCCCATTCACTCAATTCACCACTTTCTTCCCAACCCTAGTACACGATCAATTTCTAACCCAACACAAAGTTAAAAACACCTTCCGTTTACAAGTATGCTATGGCAGAAAAGGCACATTTCTACATATGGTTGACCTAGGATTTTGGCACTAGCCACAGGTCCACAATAATTCCTAAAATAATAAACAATAAAATAATTCAATAAAAGCTGAGAAGTGTACAAGACTAAACCACAAAATAAATTAACTCTCTCGTCTTCACTTTGCAGGGCTAGCCAGTTAAGAGGTGATTATTTTTGGACAGCTCTCTGCTTAGGTACTCAGTGAGCTCTGACAGTCTTACCAATTACAGTATCTATTATGCCTCAGCAATGAGAATGTTATGGCCATCGAGCATTGCATGTTGACAGGGGTATGGATAAACTCAAGCACTATGTAAAAAGCATTTTTGTACTGTGCTGATCAAGTTGCATATAGCTGTACAGGGTAGGTGCTTTACCTGTATGTGTAAGCATGTGTCTTTGTAAAGAACTGGCCCAGGGGAAGACTCGAGGGCAGAAAGGACAGGTCATCTTCTGCACGGAGTTTGAATATGCATTTTTCTTCCCTTTGGACTGCTGCGGGTGCTGCTGTTTGGTGTCTTGCCCCTCTTTCTCATCTTCACTGTTTGGAGGATGCTCTACCTCCTCTTTTGCCAGCAAACCTGAGCTGGACTGCAAGTACGGACTGAACTTGTTAGCATCAGTAGTGGCCAGAATCTTCTCCACGCTGGCAAATTCCCCACTAGACTCCAAGTCAATCCCCCTGCCTGTACAAGGATTAGCAAAATTATTTCTGGCTTCTCTGCTTCGGTTGCGTCTGTGTTTGGCTTTCTTACTTGATGGGTCAAGGTGAGACTCTTCTTTATTGGGATTGTCTGCACCTGCTTGTGGCTGTTCCTCAGTTTGATCTGTGCTTGACTGGGGACCTGTGGGGTTAGTGATCTTGTTGAAACTGCTAGGAGTTGAAGTACTGTCTCTCTTCAGCAAGTCAGACGCAGCAGAAACAGAGGAGATAATCTGAGCTATGGAGGCCAGTGGGGGCAGCTCCTTGAGGGGAGCCGAAGTTGGTTTAGGCAGTAGAGGCTTTAGCCTTGAAGACCGGGCAACATTTGTTTGGGTGCCATTGACAGAGGGTGTGAGCTGACAAGGATTTGATTGACAAGGCTTCTCTTCAACAGGCATATCTGCATCATCCATATTCTGAAGGATCGTGGGGTCTGGGACGTCTGAGCCACCAGAAGTTGTGGGTTCTTTTTTAATCTCTTTTGTGACCGGGCTGCAAGACATAGTACAGGTACCTTCTTGATTTAGATTCCTATCTGAGTTTTTGGGAATAGATAAGTCAATTGGTTGCATAAAGTTGTCATAGGAGGACATCTCGGTGGTATGAAGGACCTCTGGCTTAATTCCAGGAATGGAATGGATGCTTATAGATCCAACAACTCCACAGCCTTTACTGGAAAAGTCAAGTGGTTCTTCTGGGTCACTTGTGTAAAGTTCCTCCACCTTGACAGGGTGGGGAGAACTGCTTGGAAGAAGCCCATTTTGGGGGGCTGCATTAGGCCGTGAAGCAACAGCTGGCAGCAAAGTAGTTATGTGCTCCTCTATTTCCCGCTCCTGCACCTCAGGGTGCTGCTTTAGCAAGTGGTGTATGCAGTTTCTCATAGCAAGGAAGGCTGCTCCACACTTCTGACACTCAAAGAGTTTACGCTGGCAGCCATTGTGAGTGCGCAGGTGGATCTGCAGGGCACGGTAGCTCTTCAAGTCCTCTCCGCAAAATCGACAGATGGTTCCATTAGACCCGGCAGAGTCCAGTGTGTTAAGCACACTGCCTGCACTGGTCGACACATACTCAATATTCTTCTCAATGTCCTTGCGTGTGTTCTTCAAGTGCTTCTTGCGCAGATGCCGCTCACAGTTGGCCTTGACGGTGAATGGGTAGTGGCAGATGCGGCAGACATACGGCCGCTCACCACTGTGCGTGCGCAGGTGCCGTATCAATGTGGCTTTGTCCGGGGCCACATATTCACAGATGTTGCACTGATAGGGTGAGATGCCAAGGTGACAGCGCATGTGTGCCTGCAAGACTCCGGGAAAGGCAAAGACCTGGTTGCAATAACGACAAGGATATGAAGCTTTGTGCCCTGTTGCCTTTTTCATGTTGGCACTACCCATTTCTCTATCCTCATCTTCCTCCTGCTTGATCTGGCGCTTATCGGCATCCATAGGCGTCAGGGCATTGCCCATGCACTCAGCTTCCATCTGCAGCTTCTCCAAGGAAATCTGACTGTCAGAAGCAGATGTAGATGAAGATGACGACTCCTCTGGAGTCTTGAGTAACTGACTGGTTGGTGGCGGTAAGTTGGGACTGACAGAGCCAGGCAAACCCTGCTGGGCACCCATAAGGGGGGGCGGGGTGGAGGCTGCCATATTGGAACGGGGAATCACCAGGGGCTTTGGCTTGAGCTGAGGCATCTGTCTGTAGCCAGAGCTTGCAGCATTACAGGGGGCCTTTGAGAGAGGTGGCAAGGTAATCTGGGTGGATGCAGAGGATGCAATCTTGAGGATCTGCTGGATGTCTGCCAGCTCCATTCCACCCTCGCCACAGATGGGGTTGACCACAAAGCCACTGTCAGGTTGGAGAATGAAACCCTTCTGGAAAGGCTGTAAAGATAAAATACTAAAGGTAGCACTCGGGGTCAAATTCTGCAGCGAGGTGGGGTCCAGTGGAGGCAGGCTTAGACCGCCAAGGCAACCGGCTTCCTGAGGTAGGTTGGAGTTTGTTGGCTCCACATGGATGACTCTGATACTGTCCAGTTCTGCCTGCCTGGCCTCTTCCTCAGAGGGAACAGGCTTCACCTGAGAAATGTGCTGCAAGCCCAGTGACTCCATGAAACTGGCCTTCTGGCTTTCTGCAGGGATGTCCTGGCTGGCCGGGTGCATTTCCTCAGCCTCCGCCTCAGGGCTGTGCGTGGCCACGTGGAGGTTGAGAGCCAACTGCAGGGGGAAGGCCTTGTTGCATTTCTCACATACGAACCGGTGAAATTTGCTGGAGGTCCGCCGAAGGTTAGTTTCACACCAAACCTACATGAGAAAAAATAGTGAGAGGACAGAATTAAGTCTAGGAAAAGGTATCAATCTTCTTTGTTCTGCTGCGGACCGAAGATCTAGGCTTCAATCTCTGTAGTACGGGAATGCTCACCTGCGCAATTTGAGGGAACTTGCGGCAGGAGAAGTCAATGAAGGCCAGATCATTGAAACCTAAGGGGATGGAGGGGTTGTTCTGTATGAAAGGGCGACCGGCAGGATCTTTGGGCAGCAGCTTGTGGATGCCAGCATTGTGGCGTAGCAGACCACGATGTGTACGGAAAGTAATGCAGCAGACATCACACCTGGGGAGAGGGGGGGAGCAACATTAGCGCCATGATAAGTTACCAAAGATGAGTTTCTTCCAGGCACTCCAGCATCTTTGAACTGCCCACCAGGTGTGAAAGGACTTGTGATGGACTGGTATCCCACCCAGGATGTTTTCCTGCCATGTGAGCTGTGCTGCCTGGAAAAAGCTACAGGTTAACTTTGACTGTATTGGGTAAATGGATGGAAAATTGATGGATGGATGTATCGATTGATGGATTGTTATCTAAATGTTATAGATATCTAAATGTACTACACAAGATTTGAACCTTAAATACATTTAGTAAAAACAGAACCCCGTGAATAAAACATAATACCTAAAAACATGCAGATCTGTAATCCTGAAGTGTGAATGTTTTGGGCTCAGCACATGGAGCTAAGATTAGCTACTTCTAGCAATCTCCAGGTGCTTCTTGAGGGCTGAGTGTGACAGCTGCTTAGTGCTGGTGATGATCCCCTGCATTCGTTTTACCATCCCACATGGCACTTGGAAGGCAGGGAAGATATGTAAGGGCACTCTTCAATTTAACTGAGTCTAAGGAGGCCAGAAAGTCCAAGGTGTTGACCTGCAGGTGTTGGGGGGG
>JAABNY020000001.1:23675094-23687078 GCA_015164015.2 Brevimyrus niger
TCAGCGTGTGCGCCTGTACCCCCGGCGGCCACACCGTTCCGAGCCTGCGGATTTCATGCTGCTTCTTCGGCTTGACGCCTCCGGGATCTAAGGCATGCAGAGGGAAAGACGAGGTCGTGTCTGCTCTTGCAAGTCATAGACCGACCTCTCTGCACCCCCCTCCCAGCTGTAAAAATCCTCAGCAAATGAGGGAGTGAGATCAGCAGAAACCACAGGGGACTGTAGAGACCCCCCCCCCCTCCCTTGGTCGTTCCAGATTAACAAACAGGAATCACATGTGTTCCTCCATCAGGCGGCCACAGCCTCTTAATTATGAGACCCCCCCAAACCCTCCCCAGCTCCACCTCCTCCTCCGCCAACCCTCTTCCTTTACCTAGTTCTCCTTTTCACCACCTCCCACACCCGTAACCACTCCCGTCATTTAGCTGCTACAAAGAAAAACTCCTAAGGCAGCTTAGTGAAGCCTCTCAGAGTGTCCGGCATCTGAAATTTACGATCCTTGCCTGTATTGACCTAAGTGCCACAAGCTGCATGGAGGAGGCTGTAGGGCTTCCTGGTCCCAACTGCGGTCTGCTGGGAGAGGGAGGCAGAGTGCGAGTATGAGTGGCTTTGCCCTTTTCTTTAAAGCCACACCCACCCCCTTCAGGGGAAAGTAAAAGCAACACACAAGCCCTGGTGAAGGGGGGCGGTCTTGCTCCAAACTGGCTTGAGACACAGCGGTGCTCTGACCAGAGGTACATTTACTCAGTCTGCTGGGTTTTTAATTATTATTATTTTTTCAGTAAATGGAGGGACTCCAGAGACCGAGAATGGAGCGGCTGAACAACGGGGCTGTTCTCCGGTACTGCCCTGACGAGCGATCCCACCCTTACCGCGAGAGCTCGGAAGCAGCCTTTGCTTTTTGGTTTGAGTGAAAACATGCTAAAATCCTGCTTGGCTTGAAAGATGACACCTTTCGTCTCTTTTAGAGAACCCGCTTTTGTAATTGAGATCGTTGTGGGAAATGTTTTCTCCACAATTAAGTAATGGATGCATATATAGCTAGTTGTTCAACAACTCTTATGTTGACTTTGGAAAAGAAAAACAAAGGTTGAGATTAAAATGAAGGTACATGGTTGAGTATTTTGTGTTTAAACATTTAACTACTTGACAACGTTTGTTTTCTGGGCTGTTAAACTAAACTGATATCAAATTTAAGTTACACAAAGCCATATGAAACAAACCGATTTCCGTGTCCAGAAATATCACATTTAAACAGATTTTTCCATGAACATAAAGAATGTTTCTTGGTATTTTTGCCAATCTATACCTTGTCATTATCTCTGAAAATAATGTCAAGATTTCAATGGTTTGGTGAAAGATATTGCCTCATTTTTCCCAAAGGAGGATATAAAAATCCCATTAAACAATGTTTCAAAATAAAGCTTCAAAAGCAAAGCCTAAATGAAGCGGAGGTCCCCACTCACCAAGTCAGGGGATTCCCTAATAGCCAGATCTCAAGACCAGCTAAAGGTAATTTAAAATGTGTGTCTTTATTTGGTTAAGAAAAAAAAACTGGGCAATTTTAAATTTGATCCGATGGAACACTAACCAGAACCTCCATTTGACCCTGGGCATCCTGAACTGACCCCGCTGTGTTGGTTTGTATTTATACCTACAGACCCTCTCATCATTCAGGTCAAAGGTCACCCAGGTCCAACCAGCATGGGCAGAACCTGTCAGCTACCCATATGCCTTCAGTTCAGTGGTGCTCCACTGGGAAGACATAGTGGGGATGGGAGGGGCTACTTTAAAAGCTGCACTGTCTCTGAGTATGGCCAGGAAAAGCTTGGGGAGGGGTGCCGGCAACCACATGGAGGCTATTTATTGACCCCCCCCCCCCCTTCCCACAGCCCTGACTGGATATTCAGCATACAGCTTAGAGAGCATGGAAGACTGTGAAGGACAGCAGTATACTTTAACATCACCGTCAGTGCCTGAAATGTGGCAGGTCAAAACTGCAGTGCAGACTGAAAAGGGAAACTGAAAATAATAATAATTAATAATAATTCTTCTTTTCTATGCAAGCTGCATATTCTAAATTTACCAGAAGTTATAAATAGCTTAAAGCAAGTTAAATTTGTCATCTCTCCCAGTTTTGTGGTTCTTTGCTGGAAAAAAATTAAACAAACAGGCCTATATTTACATAGCCTGGCATGTACCTGCGGATGCACACGCTCAGTAAGTCAAGCCACAAGCACACGGCACGCGAGTGCAGACCGCCAGAGTGCTGCCACACTCCCCAGACACACCATACAGTGCTGCGTGAGAAGGGGGCGCCACCACCACCGCATCACGTCTCCGAGGATGCGGCTCCTTCCCTCTGGCTGCATTCTCAGAGATCGCACGATAAAATAGACGATAAACTTTGACATGATTTGGGCTGATGGGCGAGGAGCTGTCTTTACCCCAGATCCCGGAGGGAAAAATGAACAGAGGGGTCCCTGGCTTTCCGTGTGTGTGTGTGTGTGTGTGTGTGTGTGTGTGTGTGTGTGTGTGTGTGTGTGTGTGTGTGTGTATTTGCAGTAAATGCCTGTCAATCACAAGAGGGATATTGGCTCAGAACACTGACTGAGTGGCACACAGCTGCCTGAAACAGCTGTTCTGTGTCTTATTTCTCCCTCCCCCCTCCTCCACTCCCCCACCCCCACACACTTGGACAGAGAAAGGCAGAGAGGTTCACAGATAAACAGGGAGGGGGAAAGTAAGGGAAAAATAAAAAATAAATTCACACACCTAACCATCCCATACTGGGAGTGCTTCTACTTTAACTCTCTTGCCCAAACTTGTAGCCCACACCCCAAAAGACACACACACAGCCCCCCCCCCCCCTCTGGAGGAGGAGTATTCCATTCCCATGGAAGGGGGGGGGGGGGCAGGGAAATCATCAGAGCCACGCCAAGATAGAGGTGCCCCCAACCCCCCACCCTGTCACATCCATCTCCACGGGAAACGCAGTGGGCCGGCCAGTGCCGCCAGCAGCCCGCTTTCCTCAGCCTCATTGTGTAACACAGACGTTGTGCAATAGGCCGCCACCTACAGATCGTTTGGGAGGCTCTGACAGGGCCACGCTCTACTCCTCTCGGTATACATGTCTCTTGTCTCTTCCGCTTTTCAAGCGAACCTCTGGTGATCTGGTTACAGTTAGGGCAGCTCGAAACTTCACGCGAATATATGGGTGCACACATGCGCAAGTGTGCGTGTGTATATATTACTAGATTATACACACATAGACACACGCATGTATATACTGACATACACACACGTATACACAAGTGTGCGTCTGCGTGCATGCATGCACATGGATCACTTAAAGGAGAAAAACAGCTAAAATACCATGTAGCCAGCAGGTTTTAAAAACATAACCCGTCTATCCTGCTCAGGGTCACAGGGGTACCTCAGCTTCCTCTGACATAAATGAGGCGGGAGCTCAACCGAAGAAAGATTCACTTCTCAAATAAAACATCGAGTGCTGCTGAAGGCACTCCCTCCAGAAAGAGGAGTAACGGTGATGAAAGCTTACGGAGGGCCTTCTCTGGAAAATGGGCGTCATCTTTCCCTCAGCAAAAGGGACACACTCTCACAAGTGGCGACGTCTATGCTCACGGTGGCCCAGTCTAAGACGGGTCGGATAACAGAACCGATAGCATCACAGTCGTTGGGCAGCCACCCCCACTCTGCTTTCAGAGTTTGCCAAACAAGAAAGAAAGGGAGCCGGAAATTCAAGGGAGGGGTGGGCCTTGTCCGCCGAAACAACGATTAAAGTAATTACAGACTGGAAAGTATGTACAAGGCCTGTCGCTTCAGCATCTCTGCATCTCCTATGTTCGCCATCCCATATATTCCAAATTAATTTCTCAAAACGGAGCGGCCCTAAGAACCTGTAACCTGTATCGCTTGCAGTTGTATCACTTGCTTTGCTGGGAAAGGAATCTCACGGGTTTGGCCAGCTGGCTGGCGATAGGCAGGCTGGTGCAGCTCAGGATTAGTCGGGTGAAGAGCAGCCTGGTGAGGTTCTCGCTCACTTTGGAGGACACCCTCTGGAGGACACCGGCTCCACATGAGGCTTACACCTGCACCTGGCCATTCGCTGGAAGCTCTTCTGCACTTATACCTAGTCGACTCCTTGGCAGCCGTTTATAATGTGCTGTCTGCTTTACTTGTACGCCGCTTTGGACAAGTACCTGCTAAATGAAAATAAATGTAAATGAAGACTGGAGACCAGGAAGGCAAACTGGTAGTTAATGAATATAACAAAAGCAATGATTAAAACTAGACAGGCGCTGCTAACCCTCATAATGAATAATTTAATCTCACTCCCGTATATATACAGTTGGTTATATTATATTACAACCCCCAGGCACTAGAAGTAAAGGCAGACTGAGTCCATCACACACATTCCCATGCCTGGCAGGGCGACGACGACGGACCGGAGCCTTCGAGGCCATATGGCACGACGGCCGACGGGGAGAGGTGAGCAAGTCCACCATATCTGACGCTAATTTTTCCACCGGTTTCAAAGACCCCAACCTGGGTTCACAGTATACCGCTGACCAGCTTAAAAGGCAACACACTGGAGGAGATTAAGAAAGCGGCGAGGAGCAGATGGAATGAAATCCAGGTAAGGGGAGACCTACGTTTGGGATTATTACAACGGGTGGGTCTTTAAGGGGGGAAGGGGAATCTGGGACAATGTAATATCCACTGGACAGCAAGGGGTAGGAGCAGGTCAGGGTGTGTAGGAGCATAGGGGAGTCTTTGGCTGGCTGTGCAGAGAGATGCCTTTAACTCAGGGGTGGGACCATTGGCCCCAGCTGAAAGCTGACTGCCCCCCCAGAACCCCTACTCCCCTGTCATTCCCCCATTGAAAGCATATCACTGGCTAATAAGGTTGGGACCCTCTGGATAAATTATGTCCCCCCCTTAAAAAAAAGAAAGAAAAAATATATATATTATATGTTATCAAGTAGAAATTAGCTGCATTTCTACTTGAAATTAAGCTCCAGAAACATACAGAAGGGGTACAGGTGTCGAACAAGAGATGGGAAAAAGACAATAAAATAAGATCATCTTTCTATTTTGCAGGAACAATAAGTTCAAAGCGCTGTTAGGGTTTCCTCCTCGACATTAGGGAAGAGAGAGAGAGGGTTCAGGATGCCTGGACAACGACAGCAAGCTTTCTTGTATGAAAAAACAGGAAGAAAGAGTCAAGGAAAGGAAAAGATCCAGGATGGAGAGAGGGGACAATGACATCAGACGATGGGGCAAAAGAGGCCAGTCCAGAGTGGATCTGAAATGAACATTTGCACTGAAATCAAGGCTGGGATTGGTACGAAAAAACATCCCGGGAGGCTCAAAATGCAATTTTAACAAAGAAAAGTTAAGGGAAGGGAAGAGAAGGAGAGAGAGAGAGAGAGAGAGAGAGAGAGAGAAAGAGAGAGAGAGAAAAACACAGGAGAAAAAGTATAGCAAGATATCTGACCTGTCAATTAAATAAGGCAAATGTGTTAACGTTTTAGCTGATCAATTTAGATAAAATAAACAGGAGGTCTTTTATGCTATGAACATGGCAAAACACTAAGTATGGGAGAGACAGAGTGAGAAAGCGAGAGAGAGAGACAGCATAGGGGCAGACAGGACATAGATTATCAGATTAGGAGCTTGTAAAACTGCCCAATTAAGTAGCAGGAAGGTGCAGTAGTTATAACCAGCTGGGATGAGGAGATATTTTAGATCCAGACGCTGTTATCCACAGCGGTCTTCCTCTCAAGCATATCTCCGGCGTCAGAAGATAGCAAGTCCCTCCCCCACAGAGCCACCGGCCAATGAAAATGACTCAAACCGTCTCAGCACCAAAAGAGTTTTTTTTTTTTGTTAATGGAAACTAAATGTCGAACCTTGTGAGGATTAACCACTCCCTTTACAGCCAATGTGCACATTGCAAACAGGGTTCCTTAGGCAAACACGCCACGCTCACAACACAGAGGCGAGAACGAATGCTGAGAGAGACCAGGAGGGCGCCACACTCATCCGCTTTATCTTTTAGCTGTTGGCTGCTTTCTTACGAAGGTCAAAGTGCGCCCCCCGTAGCGGTGGAGGTCTTCGGCGTTACTGTACATTAATAGAGTGCTGCTCCCATTACAGTAGCAGTGATGGTCCGCCCCCAGCCCTTTGCACTCCCCCCCCGCGTTTGTGCCTGCCTCGTGTCGCTCCTGGGCCCGTTGACAGGCACAGACAAGTGCGAAAGCGCGGCTTTGTGAGCAGTTGGCACCAAATGATATCACTAACACCACCACCCCCCCAAACTCACTTTCTACAGCACATCCCCACCCTCTGGCCATATCAGTTTAAACAGGAAAAAAAGGGGGGGGGGGGGGGTGAGGGGCTGGAGGATGAAGTGATGGAGCAATGAACCAGGCCAACAGGGTAGGGGGGGGTGTTCACTGAGAGGCGGGAAAATCTAGAAGGACCTGCTAGGCAAGCCGGCGCCATCACAGCTTTCCGGAAGGCTACCTGGCATATAGTTAACCTTCACGTTACCGATTTCTAGCACGCAGCCTAGGAGCAGGGGCCTTTATACACCTCCCACACCCTCACCCCAAAATCACCATCATGACATCTCCATCACCAGCCGAAACAGAATCAACATTCAGCTGCAGATGTGGAGGACAAACAGTGGCTCATGCCGCTGATATGTGTCCCCCCCTCCCCTCCCCTCCCCCAAAACCACCAAACGCAAACACTGGCAGCAGAAATGGATCCTAACAGTGGGGTTAACCCAGGCTCCAACCACACCACAGTATTTTTGATTTCCTAAAACGTTTGTTACATTCTAAGGCGCAACAGAGGTAACAAACCCAGCAACCAATCAGAGCACAGGATGCCGTTAATGCCATACATCAGCTCCTGAATGGAAATGGAAAAGGTTTGTAGGCCGCTAACAGACAACTGCTATTTTTCATTTTTGTGCGTTTGGATAAACTTTGTGTTTACGCAATAACGTTCATCTAGGGGCCTCAATGTTAATGAGTTTAACTCTCTCAGATGCAGCCTTAAATCTCCATCTCCCACATTTCCATTATTGACAACTTTACCAATACTCCACAGAAGATAAATACCAAAAATGAACTTCATAGAAGCCTTAGTTTTGAAGATGACTAAGACCACTGTCCGTCTTGAATTGCCTCACCCTAGTGGCAATGTGCATTTACTGTGTTTATGCACGGTATGTGTGAGATCTATTCCATCAGCAATGCAGAGGACATCCTCTGTAAAAGGTGGGCTATAAAAACAGTCCTAATGAATCATCTCTTGGCTGGATTTTAAAGCATCATTTTTTTTACATTTTAGAAGCAGGAAGGCTGCTACCTCCGCGGTCACGCAAAGGCATGTCATCTGACAAGGGGGCACGATGAGCCCCAACTAGTTTCCTAGTTGCATCTAATCTCATACAAGGAGACAGACCACCACCACAAGACCAGCACAAGACCAATAAACCAACAGGCAATAGCTTTAAAATTATAAATAAATGTGTAAAATTGTATATCAAATAGTTTAACAATAATTTTTAAATAATTCTTAATGCTGTATGAAAAAAATATTTTATACAAGATGCTCCTGTAAAAAGCATACACAAAATTAAACTGAAATTTTTATTTTATTCTATAGCACACAAAAATGTCTTGATAACAGCTGCTAAGGCTGTCATCCTGAATGCCAAACAAAACTCCAAAGTACTGTGCAAAAGGTCTGTAGTTTTCAGTGAAAAATTATGCAAATGTGTCACTGCTAAATGAGGGCAATGGTGACTAGGTTAAAAAATAAAACCCATTTTATCTAATTAAATTCCATACATTCAATTTCTAAATGCGTCTTTTCTTTAATTGTACACTTGCAAATTAAAAATACTTCCAAAACCAAGAAGGCAAGTTAAAGGTCTTTGATATTACGCGAAGACAACCAAGTGATCAGTTTCATAAACAGGTCCTAAACATTACTGGACAAATATCATGTACTTTCAGATTCAAGAAAACCGTCTATTACAAAGTAACAGAAATTTCTCTTCGACACGGCTCATACCTAACACAAACAGCACAATGAGTAATAACCCATAACAACCATTAAACAAATAAAATAAAATCACAAATTCAATAAGAATATTTATTTTGAAGCATTTAAGATGGTAATGGCTGAGGGAATCATTTATTTTTTATATGTAATCTTCTAGGCCCGAGGAACATCATCCACATGGTAATAATTAAAGAAAATTGGTGAAGGGGATGAGGTGGGTCCTGTTATAAGAACGACCAAGTGTACAAATTCAGCAGGTCTGCGGTGACATTACAAAGTCACATTTCTATTAACTTATTCCCAACCACTCTGATATTCTCCTCAACAAAAGGCCCTAAAGCATCACATTGAAGTGCTGGGAAGCACAGTCGCCCCTTTATCCTCCATATCCAGCACAAGGAAGAAAATAAAATCATGGATCAAGTGGTTAAACAGAGGAGGTCACCCTTTATGCAGGCTTCCATGAATCTCAAACCAAAGCTTCTTCCATAATTGTCTCTGCTAGTATTTGTAGGGCGGCATGCGATTCACATACAATCTGGGATCAACCGGGACTTCAAAAGAACCATCACAGCTCCTTATCCCATGTCAAACATCTACGGAGCACTCTAGGAGGAGGCGATGCAGCAGGTGTACACCAGCCCAATCCCATAATGGAGTGCAAAGTACAGCCACTCGCTCTGGAAAAAGCAGAGCGGCAGAACCAAGATCCATCATACATCTGCTTGTACGCAGGACAAAAAAACCTGATTCTAAGCAAATTAAACCCTTTGGTTCCAGCTTAACTTCACACGCCAGCCATATGTTGAGTGTTAAAACAGCTAATGATGTAACCAAAGACAGTGAAGACTTTCCTGGATCCTTAAAGGGTTAAATGAGAACCAGGCAGCTGAAGAAAGTGGCCTTTAGCGATTCAGCCCTCAGCTGTTCTTCAGCACAGGTGCTTCTGACAGGATGCCCCCCATTAAATGGAAGGCCTTTGTTTCAAGCACATTGAACATTACCAGCCCCCCCCCCTCCCTCCCTCCACCCTGACCGATGCAGAGTGATGGACCATCCAGCAGTGGGACGGACACAAGAACACGATGGAGGTCAACAGTGTCGTGCTCTTGACTGACCTCTGGGGGCAGGAGGACCCAAAAGTCCTCCCCTTCCTTCCTGCAGACTAAATTTCACACACTTGTTACTTTCACATATGATTCAGTGATGCGGAAAGTCTGGAAAGAAGAACTAAAAAAAATTCAATATTGTTTATTCAGCACTCATAAGCCTGGGAAGCAGAACTGAACAGCTGCGGATGGGACCGGAGTTCGGCTGTCAGATTTAAAGTTCACTCTCCTGAAGCATTAATGCATTTGATCTGTAGTTAAATAGACCTATAGTCAAAGAGACACTGTGTGAAAGTAACAGGGGTACAGCTTTCAGTTTTAAAAGTTTACTCTTCCAAAGCAGAAATGCGTTTGACCCGCAGCCAGAGAGACACAAGGCCAGAGATGGGCAGGTCTGGCTTCCGCACAGCTAAACGCTTCACCTGGATTCCTTCAGCAAAAAGGGTCAAAGTTTAAAACCGGCTATACAGGATGATTCAGATTATGGAGCCTGATGGAGTCTTAAACACAGATAGTCATCGCTGGGAGTACATGAACGTGCAGAGGGACACACAGAGAGGAGGATCTGTGTGGGGTATAAACCAGAAAGAAAGACAGACTGCAAAGACTGCCATGTCACAATGGAGGTCCAACTGAACACACACACACACGGGTTTGTAATTATATCTTTGTGGGGACTCTCCATTAATTTCTATGGGGAAATCTCTAATCCCAGCATGATGACCTTAACCCCTACCCAGCTATAACCTTAACCATAAGTAATCAAACTAAATACGAGACTTCTGGCACTTTTACTTTTTTGATTGCATTCACAGATCTTTGTGGGGACCTGAAAAAGCAGGTGTTAATTAGATCATGGGGGACATTAGGCCCTCACCTTTGTAACATAACCCTAATACACACACACACACACACACACACCACGCTGCACTTGCTGTTAAGTACATCCAAACTCTACACGTGAATCCATGAATTTTCTCGTCTAATGTGAAGTGAAACAGGGTGGAGTCAGATGGAGCGGTAAACACTCAGACAGAGTGGCTCTGTCCAGCAATGGTTTGTTTCTACTTCAAGGAGTGAATCTGCATCCTGGAGGGGAGGAGACAGAAAATATCTCAAACTGTTTATTTACCTAAATAAAACTATCCATGACAGTTGCTATTTTCTACAGGCAAGCACTGAACTTTGGTCCAACTTTTTCCACTCTCGCTGCGATCACAATATGGCACATTTAAGTCCTCGTTGCATCACGTTTGGGTTTGCAGGGCCTCTCAGAGCGAGAGTTCATCCCAGTTTTATGAATCTCCGATAGATCATCTCGACAATGTGCCACTTGGTAAAAGCAGAAACTTGATCACGGCTGCGAAGACCCCAACTGCCAAGTTTTCCACCCGGGTTCAGTCTGAACATAGCAGATCCATCCATAATCTTCTGGTTAATAAGTTAAAGGCCTCAAAAAAATGATGAGGAAAGGGGGCTGTGTTCTGAACTTTGCTTTGGTGATAAGGAGACGACCTCTGAAGTTTGGTTCATCCCCCAGCCCATCCACCCCCGCCAGTTTCTATGAGGCTGTAGACACAACTCTTTACCACCAGTTGTCCGTCTGCAACAAATGGTACATTCATTCAGGGTCGCCGTCACTGGATCCACTCCAGAAATTCTAGGGCAGCCAACATGGGTGCTGTGGCCACCCACCCCCACCAGCCCCAGGGTAGCCCCACCCTCAATCGAGAAGCCTCTGAAAAGGACCGCCCCCCCCTTCCAACAATGATGGCCATTTCCATCACAGACACTGGTTTCAGGTGATATAGGCTGTAGATCATAGTTATGCCTTCCCTCGCCAAAGAGACCTCTAGAAAGGTATGGGGGAGGGGGGGGGGGGTGACTTCTTGGGTGGAGGGTGGGTACCAGGACTGTCCAAGATGTGTAAAACCCAGAGGCCAAGAATAGGATTAGTGGTAAGCAATCCTGGGTGAATGCTTTGGGTTGTACCTCAAACGGCACCCACAATGTGCAACTCAGGTATAAAACCTCTCCTGGAACAATGCAGGGGCTCGGCCTGGGATGTGACTCAGCGTTTCCCATCCTCTCCTGTGCTGGGGGCCGCCCCGCACTCCGACGGGCAGACCCGGGGACTTCAGTCAAAACAAGACAAGACATCTGGCTTAAAACTAACTTTAGGCCCCAGCTCCAGGACAAGCCTGCCAGCGTGGCTGGTGTCGGGGAGTGGAAGGCTATCTTTCAGACGGCACTGGCTAAGCTATCTTTCAGATGGTGCTAGCTAAGCCTCTTTTTTTTTTTGTTGGTTGCTAAGCTACGGGCAGGAGAGAGAAAGAGAGACAGAGACTGGCACGTCCCACATGCGTGTTAAAGAACCACAAACACGTTCACACATGTCAGCTCAGAGTCAGCTCTCGATACAGCTAAAAATGCTCCACAGCAATGCACCAAACGTTTCACACGCATAAACATACACATTGGTGTGTGAACAGCCCAAAGACTAAGAATCCGCAGACCGGCTGGCATCAGAAGGACATCACTATGTAAAAAGTGGATTCACATTCCACTCTGCAGGACAACAAGGTCGATGTCTCTCAATAGGAAAAAGGGGAAAATGACCCCCCCAGGGAATCATTTCTAATAATATGATGACACTGCGGTGTGCAAATACATACAACCCCCCCCCCCCACACACACACACACACACACACACACACACACACACACACACACACAATTCATTTCCTAGGACCACATCTAACAAAC
>JAABNY020000001.1:23695630-23711062 GCA_015164015.2 Brevimyrus niger
TTGAGCCCCTGGGTTAATGCGCCCTCCCCAGTCCCCCCCCCCGCCCCCCCCCCCCCAGGTGCAAAGGCCACCTCACTTCTGTCCCAGGACACTCCTTGCCCCACAAACCCAGTGTAAGTCTCCCATTGCATATCTGTCAGAGAAGCCCCCCCCCTTTCCTTGCTCTCTTCCTACCTCAGCGCATTCTTTCATGTCTCCGGCAGCAACCGTACTTTGAACCCGCGGTAAATACCCGTCCCATTTGCCCCTCATGCCAGGACTGGTGATGCCACTGGCCCAGTGCCACACAGTGCCGTGAGACAGAGTGTATGCTAGAATCCCTGAACTTTAAATATATATATTTTAATAAATAATAATAATGAATACCCAGCATCCTTTGGGGGACGCTTACAAAGCCAATAGGCCCTTCTTTTTTGAACAGTGCCAAAATCTAGCTTGGGTTAGTCGACCTGTCGTGGTGGTACAGACCCCCATGTCACATGACGGGTAAGCAGAGCTGCAATGTCCCGTCGTCTCCGCATCACGCCAGCAGCAGGCAGACAAGAGCACACCCCCATTCACCCGCCTGCCCCCGTGGCCGTTACACGTTACCGATACCTGCCCCCGTGTTTAACCCACGTGCCAAAAAGTAAAAACCGCCGTCTAGCTGAGCAGGCAACTTCACGATGCCACAGTCACGGGCATATGGCATGTCCGCAGCCACCCAGCTCACGTGTCATGCAGACATTTTATAAAGCACATGCAAAAAAAACTAAGGACACCTTAAAGAAACATTCCACTTCAGCCAAAATCTTTTAAATTTAATAGGAATATAAATCACTGTAATTCATTTCATCAGTGCTCCATAAATTCTTTGGTGTTAATTTATATATAGACACACAAACGCCATATGGGCCCAATAATTGTACTAGATTAGTTCCCTTTTGTCAATGGAGCAATGAAACAAATCTAGATTAACCTAGTAAAATGGGGTAAAGATAGTAAAGATTACCAGCCTGTCTATACATGAAAGAATGTACCCATGGCAAGACTTTTCTCTGTTTGTGACAAAATGTTTAGGGGAAAAAAAAAAAAACACCTTTCTAGGCTCTGTTTTCAAATAGCGCGTCTGTGCTAAAAACTTCACTTTGGTAAAAATCTACATCAAGGTTCATCATGCTGCGGTACCTGGGTATTACATCAAAGCAAATATACTCTGATATATCAATAATATAGGTCAATACGCAAATAAATTGTAGAATAAAATTCTGTTTTCCAAGCCAGTCCTCAGGGACCTCAAAATAGTCCATATTTTTGGTTAACGTGGACTGTCTGACGGGGAACTGGGAGGGAGCAAAAGCATGGACTCACCTGTGGGTCCCCAAGGACCAGATTAGGAAACACTGGTATATACCAACTTAAACTGCTTTAACCTTGTGTACAGTGCAACACATTGTCGTTATGTCTACAAAATCAAACACATATATTTGAAATAATAGTTTAGTGAAACTCAAATGAGATTTTGCTTTATTTTAACCTGTAGTAAATACCTTACAATAAATCAGTTTTTCTCTCAAAACAACTATGAACAGTAGTTTGGCAAACACATGTAAACATTCAGAAATAATCATTTTCACTGTATACTCTCAGGCAGCTTACTTTATTAAAGGAATAGCCCCGTCGAAATAACAGCACCTGTCGGATTTAAGGGTCACGTTGACACAGAAGTTAAATCGAGAAACACCTGGTCACAAGCCTGAATGCGTCCTTGACAGTCCACTGCAAGACAGATGCGCACAAGTCCGGCTGCCCTAGGCCAGACGCTAACGCCGATTAGCGGCACAATCCGGCCATATCCGCTGCAGACAGGGGCCAAGTTTCTGTAGAGAACCCTCACGGGGGGAGACCACACAGCCACCACGTCGGGACGCTGCTGGAGTTGGGTTGGAGCCCATCATCCCAGAAATGAGACGTAAAAACACTACCCTCTGCAAAAGTACCGCTGTCACGAAACAGATTTTCATACTCTAAATTAGCATGTCAAGTGCTACATACTGCATGTATTTCAGTAGCAATATATGAACTTACAAATGGAAATTAGCAGGGAATCGCCCCACAAAAAAAAATTTCAAAAAAAACAATTAAATGAAAACAGACGTTAAACCTTAAGCCAACAATACAGGTGCTTCTGGAAAGAGCATCAACAGCAATGACCAGCAGATTCATCAGAACGCTTCACACCCCACAGCTGCCTGTAGCTCTCTCATGAGGGAGTATTATACAGCAGGGGGCTTGTCTCACTTCCCAGAAAGCCCCACGGAATGTATGTGCTTGATAAAAACCAAAAATCACCCCATGAAAATACAGATAAAGGACTAACAGAACTTCAACAAGATATTGGGGTAACCCAGGTCAGAAGAACCCCCCCCCATTAAAAATCCAAACAGTTAGCAAGCATGTTCAGCTACATATAGTGAGGCTTTGGGGACCTCAGAATCGGGTGAGATCTCAACTGACCCCTGTAAGGCACCTGCCCCCACCCCCCCACTCGCCAACAGGCTGAGACCTCCCATCTACGCCTAGGTTGAGATGGAACATAATCTTATCCAAAATAGGCAGGTTAAAAATAGCCTGGTAGGCAACAGGGCAGCCCCTTGTACCCTTGGGCAAAGTAAGACCCTGTTATCCGAAAGACTCACAGGAGACTTCCCCCCCACTACCACCTCCAAGACAGACGTACATCATATTCAAAGCTTCATCAGCCGAATGTAGTTGACATCACTCTTCAGATGAAAAGTTTATTTTAGTCCACATATTAACCCTTTAATAAACGTAATGTTTAGAATTAGAATTAAGCGATCAGTGGTCATTGTTAACATAACACAGCAAAGCACACAATGAAATGTGTCTTCTGCATTAAACCCATATGTGACTTTCGGCAGCTAATTCAGCCCCCGGGGAGCAGTGCTTGGGGACGGTACCTTGCTCAGGGTACCTCAGTGGTGACTTGCTGGTGGGGGATTCGAACCTGCAATCTTTCGATTACAAGCGCACTTCCCTAACCATCAAGCCACCACTGCCCACAGTTTATACTTTGAGTTTATACTCGAAGACATTCAAAAGGTTCTCTACTTCAGCATTTCCCCAGCTGGTGTCCTGGGGGATCTGCAGACAGTTCACGTTTTTGCACCCTCCCTGCTTCCTGCCAGACAGTCCCCAAGAACCAGGTGGGGAAACACAAGTGAATATACAATACAAATGAATTAAGCATAGTTTTCAATGCAAGAAAAAAAAACACCTGTTGAATGACATGCAGGAATACAATCCTGGCCTGTATACCTGTACCTGCATGCTGCGGCAAGCTGATATTCATCTGCATTCCCACCCGCTGCTAAAGACACACAATCTTTACTGCATCCCATGAACAATTAACGTCCTTATATGTTTTGTAAACATTAACATCATTGCTCCTCTTAAATCAAATTGTTACCCAAAATTCCACCTCATCTCCGTATCTTTTCATAAAATCCCACAGGAAAAAAGAAAAACAAAAAAAAACAGAATTTTACCCAACGTTAGAGCAGCTGAACATTTTTGCAAGTCAAATAATGAAGCTAAAGATAAACATCAAAAGCATAGAAGACCTAAATCAATTATGTCAAGTCCTAAACCTGTTTAGAGACACACTTCTCAAAATATTTAATGGATAATAAAGGGTTTTCTAACCTTATTGACTCCCTGATGAAAAACATAAATAAACCCACTTCTTAACACCTAAAAGTGACAAATGAAAATGAGCCAATCAGAGGGGAGAACACAGAGTCGTTCCTGAGAAGCCGGTTACACCTCCCAACCAAAGATAGCAGTACAAGTACAGTGCAGACCAGCTTCCTATTCTCATTCACATGAGAAAACGTGAATCAAAACACACAGCTTTGCATTGCTGGCTAATGAGGCCTATTCATATTCACAGTCTCCACAGAGAAAAAAATTTGCAGCAATTATCAAACTTTGTTTAAATCTGGGAGAATTTTTCAGATTGTGAAATGGGCCTGTATCAGCTAAATCTCTGGCAGAGATTTAATTATAAAGATGAAAAGGCACAGCTATGATTGCTGTGACAGGCTTAAACCATAAACTAAGTAGGTTAACCAGTCATAGCCAAACCTATTAATCAAATCTAAATCAGTGCTTCGCAGAAATCACTTCACCTTAAAGCTGAGATGATAAGTTACAATGCTTTCAATGAAATACAAATTCATGCCGTTTCTACTACATGGCTGCAGTAAGGCAATTTGTCAAAATCCCACAGAAAACAAATACACAGATTGTCCTGATATTACCCCAAATAAAGGCAAATTTAGAAGAGAAACCACCAGCCACTGAATAAGCTTATACCAAGATATGATCATAAGTATAGTATATAGTTACCCAATGCAACATTTGAATACATAAATACCTACATAAGCCAGCATATCATATGACAGATAAGCATTTTCTCCCTCCTGTCGATATTTTACATGGAAATCGGAGTCGACTCATTCTCTTACCTCTGGTTTACCAGTCGCAGTAAATAACCAGCAGTGAAAACCATCACGTATTTCTGCAGGGCTGCAAATTGCATTACACACGTGCACCCAATGCCAACACATCTCGGTACGGTCAAATCATAACGCTTCATATGGACAACTTCTGTTTCAGGGAAATGGAGCACTTTCATCTCAAACCTTTATCTGCCAGCGTCGGAATGTACTTATGCTGAACTCCCCTGCCCATGAAAACAGCAAATCAAATAGAAATCAAAAGTATTTTCTGTTACACACAGTCATACAGTATGTACAGCATGTGTAAATGGACATAAACAATGAACATCAACAATGCAAGGAAAGATTATAGATAACTACAGCTGACAGTTAAATCCACTGTCTTCCTGCGTTTCCATGTAACATTGAAAAGACTTGCAGCACAGGCGATCCGTGACGGACGAGTTTCGGACTCGTGTCTCGTCGGTATGTTCACCACTCCAAGATCCTGCTTCAGTAACGTAATCCTGTCGCACTGACTGTGTATGCATTTCTTTAAAAATTAAGGATGTCCAATGATGGCAGTTCTGCTGTTTTGTGTTCAAACATTGTTGTATTTCAAGGGGAAAAGAAACCATATGGATCACAGAAAAATTTACCAGTAAGAGTAGTGACTAACCCAAGGAATGGATTAAAGTCAAACTGGAAGTTTCATCATCCTTCAGTGACACCCTGAAACCATCTTCTTATAATTAATTTAACCATTAACCATTCATCCATCAGCTTCCCTCTGCCAGCACCAACAATAAATTTAACCACTGACGCATATTCGTTAAATGTCTAACTAACTAAACCAAATCTAATGACAAACTAAATTAGCCTCTAGCTGCAAGCCAAAAACTTTGTTTTATATATAATATAAACAAAGAACAAAAACGGTAAAGTATTACCTCAAGAACCATCACAGACAGCTATATAACAGGGACCCAGTAGTTAATGAGAAAAGTAATACATTACAGACATAGGTGAAAAGTTCAGGTCCAGAAAGTACAAATCCAGACCGAGGTTTTGCTTCAACCAACCAGTTGATTATAATGAGCAGAGAGCTCAGCTGGTTGGCTGAAACAAAACCTTGGTCTGGGATTTGTACTTTCTGGACCTGAACTTTCTATCGCTGTGTGTAATGTATTACTTTTCTCAGTAACTTCTCCAACATTGATCATATTGCAAAGCACCATAAGGATATCGTTAGGGTCCAGCTCATCATTGACTGGTTAGTGAATTCAGGCCCTAATTCCATTATATGAATCAATCCAAACAAACCTCAGTTTGTCTTGCACATATAATTAGATATAAGCCAATATACACAATTTGAGCACAGACAAAATAGAGTTAACAGTTTCTAGTTCTCTTGTCAAATTTAAACATTTAAAACAATACTGAACTATTTCAAGAGAGGAGCTATGAAATGAATCTCAAAACACCTGGAGAACCTTTTTCCTGCTGGAGCAGGGAACACACGCCTCAGTGCCACACACACCCACACGCATCTGAACTCACATCTTTGTGGGGACCGTCCATTCATTTTCATAAGAAAAATCCTAATCCCAATAATGACACCCTTAATCCCTACCCAGCTCTAACCTGAACCCTAAGTAACCAAACAAAATAAGACTTTTGGCATTGTTCGTTTTTTGATTGCAGTGACCGATTTTTATAAAACTGAGCTCCTCCTTTTGGTGACTGAAAAAATGGTCTACACAATGTGAATATAACAGCTTTTTATGACATTGTGGGGATGTTTGGTCCCCACAATGTAATCTACACACACACAAATCCCATAGAGAACTGCGAGTTTCCCCAGTTAATTATTCAAACATGTGAAGCTGAACAGCTGGCAGAGGAGCTGTCACCTCACAGGGCCAGGCAGCCACAGAAGGCATGCCCTGTTAGTATTTGGTCATCGTTGAAACAGTACAGCGTGTCTTAACTTGATTACAACTACAGGCCACTGCACAAGCAACCCCCATCCCAGCCCTTCTACATTACTGTCACCATGACCGTCTTAAATCACCCCCCCCCCCACCACACACACCTTTTTTTTGTAAAGAAAGGATAAACCGTCGGTTTTGCATAGATTCCAGCAATGGAACGATGGATGCTGGCTGGCAACAAGCTCCTGCGTTACCCATCCTGCATACACCTTGATAAGATGGGGGCGGGGGCGGGAGACAATTTTAACTAAAGTGGATGTAGGAGTTGGAGTTCCCAAGCCACGCAGCTTCTCAGGCACACTGCAGCGTGGCCCGTCTGGACGGCAGTGTAGAATTTCGTACAGGAACGCGAACTGACCGTGCAGATCTGCGCAGCCCTTATACCCCCCCCATCCGCTCCCAGCACCGACCCCCAGTATACCGACTCTAACCTTTACCTTTAACCGTATCCCCAGGTCGGATCACCAAAACGCATTATCACCTTCAATCTCACCCATCAGAGATGATGCGCTCTGCTTATTGTCGTTCCCTTTTGTTTCAAGTGCTCACAAACAGTGGCAAACCGAAAGAAGGAACAATTAAGCACGAGACAGAAACTTGCTTAGCAACTAACTAGCGCGCGGTCACCTTGCTGGCCGGGTTACCATCTCCTAAGAGACCGCGCGCGACTCATCAATTCCTCTGCTCAGCCAGGAAACTTTTCCGGCGTCCCAGTATAAGCTACCCGTGCCATCACAGCACCGGAAAACACAAAAACCCAAGTTTCACTTAATTACAAAATAAAGATAATGATAAAAAAAAACACTTGATGCCCGCCCCTCCCCCAACGGGAATGCCAGTTTAATCTTTATTTACTAAATGTATATACATTGTTGCATCCTTTCGCAAATAACGAGGCGCAGCCCTGGCGCGATTCGCAGTTAAGCCTCACATTATCTTGAGTATTTCGCATTTCAAAACGATCGCACCGGGGGGGGGTATCCGCCGTACTCGCCGATGCTTCCCTAAATAAGTCAGCCTAGCTAGCTTGCTCTCTTAAAAAACATGTCGGACTGACCAACCGTCATATGATGAGGGGTATTTTAAGATCACAACTGGGTTGCTAGGTAGCTACAACCACCTTTATAAATGTTCGCTAGAGGAAAAACTCGGGACTTTTGCGGGGGTTTTTTTACCATTAGCAAACAAGTAGCAAAATGTCTCGGCAAGGTCAAAACCTAGCTAAAGTAAATGGACGCATGGTCAGCAAGCCATAAGCTCAGATCAAAGTACAGCAAGATATGGATGCTCCGCGCGACACGGGCGGCGTAGCTGCTAAACTTTGTACCTCTAGTTAGAAGAGCTGCGATCCATCCAAAACTAAACTCCGCTGGGGGCGACTGGAAATGCCAGGCGATCGCTAAGGTTTTTCCGGCCACTCATAACCTTCCACATGCCCAGGTAGTTAAAAATAAATGTACATGCATAAGAGACCCAGTCAAATTCCGCAGCTCAGGCGTTTTAATCATGGATGAGCATCAGGGTCCAAACGAAACTAGGAAGCGCAGTTGCGAGAGCCGAGAACATCCTCCCCCTCAGTCTTTCTTAACTTTACTTAACTTTGTTACAATTTTTTGTGACTTTTTTTAAAGTACGCCACGACGTTAAAAATAAAAAGAAACATCAACGGGAGACATAAAAATAAAGCATTGGTTTAAAGAGTAATCCGAGTAGTTACTTACGTTTGACTTTGTTGGGGTTGGGCTGCTTACGCCGAGACATAGCTAGTGATGATGGTAAATGGTGATGATGGACTGAGAAGGGAAAAAAAAGCTGCAAAGTTGTTCCGGAGAGGAATCAAGATGGCGTTTTCTGGGGATGTGCAAAGTTCGTCAAACTTGGTGCTTTTTGCCTCCCTCGTTTATCCGTTTTTTTAACTTTTTTTACACGAAAGGAAAGGGGGACATGGAATGAAAAACGGGAGGAGAATCGAGGCGCGCGGCTCAGCTCCCCTCTTAACTCCGTCTCCTGCGCTCTTCCTCTCCTCTCTCTAACCCTTTGATAAGTAGACGGATCACGTGTTTGCTCCAGCTAGTCTCCAAGGGGACGTGAGGCTGCTGTCCACCCGACTCCAACCAGTCAGCATCCACAGGCGGTGTCCATATCCAGCATTAGGGGGGAGGAAAAAAAGGTGTAGCTAAGTTTCCCCAGCTGCCTGGTGGCATATTCCCAGCTAAATGCCGGGATGGGAAGGGAAGTGCAATCGCCCTCTGTCTCTCTCTCTCCGCTGAACTTTACCTCGCTGACTATTTAATCAGTGCCTTTGCTCGTCCCCTGTTGCTTTTAATGCCTCTCCGCCAGACCTCGCCACGGGTAGCCAAGGAAGTGCAAGAATTAAAAAGTGCTTAAGTGTAAAACGTGCGTCGTGCTGTTTGAGTATTTGTTTTAATTCTATGTTGTTAGAGGGATGTTCCGTCTGTGTTCAGGCTTTGTCAAGTTGTATGCGGCTTTCCAACATTCAGCTTCTAAGCCAAAGTTTAGCAGCATGTTACATGTTTCATGTAAACTGGGGTTGATTTAATAACAAACAGTTATAAATATTCGGTAAGGACACTCTTCCAAAGAATTAAGTTTGTTTTCTCTATCTCTCTTTGTAAATTTGTCCTTAACATGGAGCCCCTTAGTGATGCCGATTAATACGTGTTTACATGGTTCTTTGAAGAAACGTTCAGTGCCCTTAGCGGGTACCTGTTTGCTTTTAAATCACAACCAGCATATCCAGGTCAGGCGAAGTATTCCGACCCCTGTCGTTTTTGTGAACTACAAACCGTCATATTGCCAACACAAAATGACGCATAACAAGAAGACATCGCAAATATGAACCCTACATCACAAAGTCAGTGTTTTGAGGGGATAACTGTGTGATAGAAGGGCAGGCAAGTGATACACATACTTCGATATTTATTATATTTATTGTATTTTGGAGATCATGGCTGCTTCTTCAAATTTTGATATGTTTCATTGATGTAGATTACACACCAAATGATGTGCAGGTCTTAATTAACCTACTTTCAGTCGCTTCCATAAAAAAATCGTTAAGTGAAACGGATGAAATGCGGATAAATATCATTTTTTATGCTTGATGATCGTGCTCTCCTTGGGCGAATTGGGATAAAGATCAGGATTGAGAACTACAGAATTTTGAGAGTGATGTTATTTATTGACCGTAACTATGGCATCCAGGCTCGGTCCGTTGCTAAGGAACAACTTTCGCCTGTTGAACAGCAACAAAGGTCGTTCTCATCCTCGGCGGGGCTGAGCGCTGCCCCGTCTGGCCGTTGCACTGACAACAGTCCGCTGTCCCGCTAATTGTTCGTTTTGACCATATAGATGTAATTCATTCCTGCCCACGATAATGTGCGCGACGCATATGACCATTTTCCCCAAACATTTCCAGGCATCAAAATCCGCAGTTGTTACCAAACAAAGTTTTCTTTTAGTAAATTATAATAAAGAAAATAAACAAGAAGGTAAATAGAAAAGTTTCCCGTCTGGAATCGCGAGCTGTTAAGTAGATGATGGCATCTTGAGGTCGTTGTTGGCTTCCCTCCCATCTGGCACCGCCCTGAATCACTCCGGAGGAACACCTGTTGTTAGTCTCACCCGAAGATAAGCCTCGTTGCAAATGCCCGACGTCTACACGCCTGGTATTTTTCCAGGCTTATTTCTTAAATCATTACAGAATAAAGACACGATGGCCGTCAGCTTCAGAAACATGCGCTAGTATTCGACTTTGTTTCACTTGGGAGCTAAATGTATACCTGTCCGTCCTGTAATCTGTTCAAACGGGTTTTTCGACACATTCAGACTGAGATGCGAAGAAATTTACTTATTTTGAGCATAAGGACACGCGACACTGCAACGAGATTGTTTTCCAGGTTAATTATTTGTTATAATTATCCAGTACAAATACCCGAGAACCGCCCGCCTCCGACTCGGGAAGGGACCATAACAGTGCGCGCACAGTCTAGCCCCCAGCACCCGAAACCAGGGAAGACCGGCCGGTCTAGCAAGTTAGCTCTATTCCCAAATTGTTTTTTTTTCCACCTCATAAAAGCTCGATTTGCCTGCATCCCAGCCTTACATTAATGATCATCCTGTAAACGCTGGCCGAATCGCATTTGGAAGCTTAGCGCGGAACTACAGTATGTTTTTCTTGCGTGCTCAGGGTATGACCGACAAAGGGAAAGAAAGTCACAGATAAACGCAGGGAGTGGTAAAGAAAAACGGTTTCCAATAGCAACGGCTGACTTATAGGTAACAGTTGTTTGCCTTGTAACCCAGTAGCTTCACACAGAATGGCCCTTCTTGCAGTAGAGTATTGAGACTATTGTTGTTTTCAGTGGTGAGATTAATAGCGTCAAGTTACTTATATGTACACAATGGTCACAGAATAAAGGTTGGTCTTGTATTGTGTACAGTTGCTATATTATAGTATTTTACTTGCCTTTGTTCTGCAGGTCAATAAAGAAATTCTTACTTTGGTGTTTATTTGTCAAATTCATCTCATGTCATGCTCTTTTTGAATAACTTGCTGGCTAAATTTGGTGACTTTTAGCCTGTCCCAGTAATTGTGGAGTGTGAGGCAGGACAGGACTGGATGAAACAATGTCACATGTGATCATACTACTTTACACACTTCCAGTTGGCATGTGTCCACGGTGTGGTAGAAAATGCCTGCAGGAGAAACATACACAAAACTGGAGGTGTGAGGCAGTAGCATCAACCGACCCATCCCGTGTCATTCACATTCATCTTCTGTAATGTCAGGTCATTTGGATGTGGAAACAAGAAAATGCCAAACAGCAAAGTCTGATGTAGTAATTTCTGCGTGCTAGAGTTAAATCATGTTTAATCACTCATTTCTGCCAAGAGTCATCAACTGAACAACAGAAAAGCAAAAAAAAGGTCTACATGATTAAATATGAATATGATAAAGGACTATTCACCTGCCAATATGACACCTTTGAATGAATACTCCATAAGCCTTGAAACAAGGGAGTGAGTCAATTAGAGATTAATATCAGGATAAAACAAATGATAAAAGTAATAATGTTAGCAGTAATTACAAATTGCTTAATTTGTCTAACTAATGAAATCATCAAATACATTTGAAAATGTCTTCTGAATCCCGTAATAATTCTCAGTGCAGAATGCGGGGCACGATTCTCTCAACGGAACCTCAAATGCACAAGACTACCTTCGAAGACAAAAGCTATTTCCTCACTATTGTTTTTAGATATCAACTCCCAATCAATCCCAGACTCAACCCCTGCATTTCCTGAGACATGGCTGGTCGCAACGCAAAGACGGTGTCTGAGTCACACAAGCTGAAGTTCACATAGCAACCTCCCTTAATCAACAGTAGTCCGTTTGCTGCATCAATTAATAGATTGTGTTAGCTATGTGATTGGTGCTCGACAAACATGGGCCTTTGTTCACTGCACTGTTGTACTGCTGGAGGTAGATTATTACCGGGTTCTCTAGATAGGCACCCCCCAGTTGTACCACCTTGGTAATGGTTGTCAGCATTATTTAGATATAAAACACAATCACTTTTTAGAGCTGTATTCAAGGGTGCAGTAGGGGCATGGATGCTATGGCAGATTTAAGGGGCCCTAAAATACAGGGTTGCAGTTAATTCAATGAAAACAAGTTTAATATGTAAAATTTGCTATTGACATGTAATGTTAAAGTACCTTGGTATCTTGGGTCCAATATTATGAGTATGCCTGCTAACAAAGGGAGCTGTAATAGATTCAGATCTGTGTGTAATTGTGGGTGCACATATGGTAGACACTTGACAGCAATTGTCCTGTCAGAATGGGCTGTCCTGAGTTTGAATGCTTTCCTTTAGGCTAAATAAGAAAGATGGAAGCCCAGCAGTGAGAGAAGGTCCGGATGACGTGAAGCTTTGGTCCAGACTTGGAGGTGGAGAAGCAGAGACTTGGAGAAGGGTGCAGAAAATAAGGGGTTTAGATGGAGATTTCACATGGCCATGGAACCTTCTGGAATATCTTCCAATGCTCAGTTCTCAGCTGTGAGCAAAATTTGGGAAATAACTGGATTAGTCTGGAATGGGGGGCCCAATACGATATGCCTTCATAGGGCCCAAAATCTCTAGCAATGCCCCTGGCCGTGGCATAGCTCAACTTGGAAAGTTGCACAGGAACTCATCGTCAATGAAAAGAAGCGTGTACATTTGTTAAGATCCCAGGAACCTCCACCTAATCCCAACAGGTGGTTCTGCTTAAGGTGGATAAATTTAGTAATTAGTAAATTCAGTAAATAAATGCGTAAAAAATGACTCACTGAATTAAAAAAATTATATATATCTTTCAGGTGACCATCTGGGCCCTCATGTATAATGACATGCATAGAATTCCCACTAAAACATGGCATACGGACAAAACTAGGAATGTGCATACGCAAGAAAAAAATCCAAATGCACGATTCTGTGCGTAAGCACAGATCTACGCAAATTCCCTTTTATCCCAATTAGCGTGAAATTTTATGCACTTGAATGAGCCCATAGCCATTCTCCCGACCCACCCATAATTATGTATATTTGCATATGCAAACCTGTGTAAATACCCGCTTTGTTCTGTGCTTTTCTTAAACAACAATGGATAAAGCACATAGGAAAAAGAAGTATTTCAGCGAGTGCAAAGTGGAGGTCATGTTAACAGAAATCGAGAAAAGAAAAGTGATATTATTTAATGGTTTAAGTATGCATCAGCAATAAAGGAAAGTCACACTTTTATCGGGGGACGCCGATGTCAGCGTGGGTGAGTTTTTCTCGTACATTACTTGCAGATGCGGTGTCACTTTTGTTTATTCTGTTTGTTTATTCTTACAGACAATAGTATATGAGGTGCCCCCAGTGCCGAGGACGACACAGGCGGTGATGTGTGATGGTGCCGCTGTGCCAAGCACATCTTTGGACGCTGGCTGCACACATTCCCGTGCCTCAGAAACCGGGGTATGACCATCCGGCTGCGTGCTGACTGAAGCTGTGCTGCAGTCACCAAAAGAAATTGTGAATGCTGTAAGATGTTGCCAATGAATTAAAACATCAAAATGATACGCTGTGTGAGTAACAAAAATGAATGCTGTGTTTGGTTACCTGCTTTTCATTCTTGCTATTACATTCAAAGTTGTAACGCTGTTCCATTTGGTGTAAAATTTGGTGGCTCAGGATCAGGTTCAACTTGCCTAAGCCACAATTTTGTGCCAGAATATGCAACATGCTACATGCGACACACTTTTTGCGGGCTGTATGACAGCACCCCACCGGTCTGGTGCAGGGAGTGCCAACGGCCTTTAATTTGCCCTACAGTGCGCTCCACCACCGCCGAGCCCGAGAATGGGGGGCAGCATTATAACACTGCTCTTGTTCATTCTATGGATTTGCGAGCAGCATGAGAAGCCGCAACTTCAGTGGGTACCCACTGCCCCCTAAGTTGTCAAATGGTTACATCAAACAAAGCTTACAGTATTGGGCCAGATTATAAAATTTGAAAAATCGTCTTACCCAGCAGCCAGCCATCACAGACCACCCCATATTCAAGTTTGTTTCCAACACTACCGTTTCTGACAATGAACGAATCATGGGCTGAGCCAGGCCATCTAGCCACAACATTAATGAGACGCATGTTCGAATCGCACATAATTTGTACATCGATAGAGTAAAATTGCTTTCTATGTACATAAGCAATTTCATTCTCTGAAGGTGCCTTTATAGCATGTACGCACAGTCAATGGCTCTGATTACATTGGGAAAACTGGACATTGCTGCAAATTGCACTTTAATGTTTGCCTGTTCAACCACAGTGTAAGGAAATTTTATATATCTGGGTGACAAGTGTATTATGCCGTCCCATACAGCTGGCATGACGCGACTCAGTGTTAGCTGAGAAATATCCAATTCGTCCGCAAGTTCTCGCTGAAAAGCACCTGTGGCTAAGAACCCGCAAGTGGACAGAACTTGTAAAGGAACAGGTAGCCTATAGCACAATTCCTCATCATCTACCTTTGTAATGCTGGACCCAGTTCAGCACACTGCTCCAAAAGGATTGCTCTTGGAGATCTGAATCGACTTAGAAGCCAGTCATCATCATGGGTCAAGAAATCAGTATGATCCCTGAATACGCACTCTCTTCTAATTCTTCCATAAGCTATGTCTTCCAATAACGCAAGAGCTGCCATGGTAGTTGTAATAGTTCTGTCATTTTCTGCACTGTATTATTGTTACAAATTGATTAAAAATCAGGTGCTGTACATTTGTAAACAACATACAATTATTGTCGGTGTATTGGATAAAGTCAGCGTTGTGATTGTGAGTTTAAAAAAGGGAAACCACAGTAGCAATGACTTGCCACTGGATGCCGTCCATTTACAAAACCAAGCAGAAACATGCACATGGCATGTCTGGAGCTGCCGTGGGAATGTGCATAGCAGTACGACAAGTTTAGTTTTTACATCAGGAACAGATTTACGCAACATTTTTGTGCATACGCAACATTTTTGTGCAACATTTGTACATGAGGCCCCTGGTCCAATGGTACAATAACAGGGATCCTTTCTGACAACCCTTCAGCCTCCATAAAAGCAGCCATTTAATATCCAACCGCTACTCCGCATAACCGCAGTAAACACTCACATGTCGCACGCAGGACTCTTTGCAGTCCAGTCGATCCCTTATTGTACATGTCAGGAACAGATTTTCCCTGTGGTGGATGGCCCTGGCGACATAATGCCTGACTCTAGAGCTTCAAAGCAAGGCTGTAGCTGGAGGCCTCCAGAAGATGGCTGGCTTCTGCAGGGACCGTCTTTGCCGTTAGCTAGAGGATGCTGCTCTGCTTTGGTTGGGGGGAGTACACTGCTCTGTCCAGCTT
>JAABNY020000001.1:23718100-23736089 GCA_015164015.2 Brevimyrus niger
CATGTCATCTATCTATCTATCTATCTATCTATCTATCTATCTATCTATCTATCTATCTATCTATCTATCTATCTATCGATGGGCATCACTGCCATTAAATCACATTTCATAAAGTTTAAAACAAAGGCAAGCAACTAAACACATGCATAATAAGGATTAACAAGAGACAGTTGTGAGCAATATGAACATTAGAACAGCTGGCAACTAATATCAAACAACAAGGGAGACTAGAACAGAAGGGCAACTAAACATTACTACAAACAGGGAGTAACAAGGAACTGTAACAGAAATACACAATTAATATATAATATACAGAGAAACATAAATGTCTCAGTTATTGACACAATTGTCATAATTGGGCACAATTTTCAGTGGATTTAGTCTTGTTAGTCAAAATGGATCATGTACTTTTCCATTATAATACTTATGCACCCATCAAATGCAGTTCACCAAGCTTTCAAAATGAACTGATTTGTCAAACTGCAGTGACACAGAATTGTTGTGTTTTAGGCTCACGCATTGCCGTTTTACTGGTTTTGTGTGCTGTATGTACTGTATGACAGCTAGCCAAGCTTTCAAAATGATTTAAAAATATATTCCATAAACTGCAGTGATAATGCATTGTATATATTCAGTATGATTTTGTTGTTCTTGTATTTCCATTTTGCTGTTTTTTTGCCATTTTGTTGTGTGACTTTTTTGTTTGCTATTGTACTGTGTCTTGAGATCTGAATAAGTTAAATGTGCATGCAAGTGTTTTGTCTTACCAGTGAACTTTACGTACTGTAATGTAGAGCCTTGCAATGGCGAAACTGCTGGTGTCTTTGACATAAATAACTGTCAGTTTGCTAAATAATAATGATTACTCAATGACAGTGAGAAAGTGGAAAACAATCATTCTGAATTGTGGAGCCCAGGAGCATATTGACACTGACATACTGACAAAATATCTAAGCATTTTTATTCTCATGCTTAAACCGATGCTGATTATACTTTTCATTTTGGTGGTGAAACATACTTAACATTTCCACAACTATAAAGCACTTCTGAAAACAATTCATGCATCCAGCATGACAGCAAGGATAAGCTGTAGAAGGTCATAACTCACCTAAATCATGTCACTAAAGCAAATAATTTTGCACTGAATTAATCAGTGCAATTGTAAAAGGCTAGAAGATTTTGGATACTTGATATGCTGATTTAAATTAAATAGCAGTTTATTGTCCAAGTGCAGCAACATAAATTAAAGCCCAAACACTACTAAAACACCAACACAAACTAACTGAAATAATTGATAAGGGTGTAATCATCCTGACACATGGTTTTGCAGTCCAGCATACAGATGCACTTATGCTACACCATCACATTACAAGGTGTTTGCATGCAGACATAAAAAATCAAAGAAAAAAAACTGTAAGAGCTGGCCATTTTAACAGCCAATACAAATGAACAGTACCTTCAGCATCGTTTTAATCACAAGAGTCAAAATGCTTATATATATTTTTTTATAATGTTAGCGTGAGTATGCTCTGGAGCTCCACAATTCTGAAGGATAGTCATTTCCAGCTTTTTCATTGTCACTGACTGATAGATCTTCTTTAGCATGGTGATACTTATGTCAAAAATCAGTTTCAAAATTGAGTATGTAAAGTTCAGAAAAACAGCAAAATGAACTGTGGGAACCAAAAATACAACAATGCATTCAGTTTGATGAACTGCTCTGCATATGGTGACTTACATATAGTTTTGGATGAAAAATTTTTACAGTGGGAAATTACATAACCCATTTTGACCAAAAAGACTAAACCAACTGAATATTATGCCAAATGATGATCATGGTATGAGACCATTTGCATGCAAGTAGCAACAGATTTGGAAATTTGAATGAAACGATGAGAAAATACATTATGCTGCGCAGAAGTGACTTCTTGTGTTACTCTTGTCTTGAGAAATGCGTGAAAGAAATTCAGAAAAGCTGAAGTAACATCAGGTAAATTTTGTAGTGGTTCACTATCCAGAAACTATCAATCTAGCCAGTTACTGGCCCAAATTTCACAAAATCAGCTGAAAGAGTTTCACTGTGACTTTGGGAGTCATCCGGGTCACGGGCATCCCAGGACATGGAAGTCAGAAAACAGAAGTTATTTTTTCTTGATATTATTGTCTGACATCTGGTATATTTTTGCATCTTGTGACACTGTGACACAACATTTTGGAACAAACCAAACAACACTGCTTTTATGCACATCCACAAATATTCTTAATGCTTTTCCTGATTGGGGTCTCAATTCAAAAGAACAAATACAGCCTCAATCTGGCAGTCACTCTGAAATGTAACTAAATATTATAGTTTACCGTTTATTCTCAAGAATGTGCCATGCAAAAACATAATTGTTTGATGTCAATTAAATGTTATTTTTCATATAAAACAGAGGTTATGTGCTTAACTCACTTAGGTAAACCACATTGATCAGTGTGAGACTTTACACTTTTTGAATGGTGGAAATTGTACTGACTTCAATACTGGATGAAAAATATCTATAAGATTAGAAAAATCATCAAATCATACTAATTTCACTGAGCGCATAATGAGTAGGGCCACTGTTTGCATTCAATCCTTTCAGAAATGCAGTCATACAAGTTCTGAACTGTGTGTAATGTGACATTTGTTCTTTCAGAATAAAATCTCTCTTTTTTTAAGGGATGATGGGAATAACAATGGACTTCACACTCTCTGCTCCAGGACTTACCATAACGTTTCAAAGATGGTTATTGGGGAGGTCATGAAAGGATTTAGACTCAATTCTGGTATCCATGAAGTCTCCATGTTCATGGCACACAGTTTCTGTTGATGCTGGTTCACAGATGCGTTGACTCAGTTCTATGGTACATTTGTGGTGTTGACCCTGTTACTGTAAGTGTCCAACCCTGTTGGTGAGCTTTCAGTCGTAGTCACTGTTCCATTCTTCGGCACACAGAGCAGGGACAAGACTCAAAGATGTGAGGTGACAGTGCCACCCAGTGGGCCACCATGTCCTCGTATGGAAGTCCCATCATATTCTTAAAAAGTCGTCTCAATTTTTGACTGCAGTAGCACCTAATCATCGAATGTTCATAACAGCTTTTTCAGACTTAAGTGTAATTCCCCTTTCTCATGTTACAGTTTTTTTCAATCGCTATGGAGCATTTCTCAAATGACAATTAACATTAGCAAAACCACACCATAATGTCATTTCTGCACAGTAGAACATCATTTCATATTGCTTCACACAATTTGCCAAATGTTTTAATACATATATGCAAATGGTTTTGTCCAATTGATGTCATTTGGCATCATTTTCAATTACTTTAGTCTTGTCGAAAATTATATAGTTTCCCATTGTAATAATTTTACACCCAAAACTATATATGTATATGGTCATTGTGTTAGCCTCCATATGCAAAACAACTAGCCAAGCTTTCAAAATGATTCAAAAATATATTCCATACACTGCAGTGATAATGCATTGTATGTATTCAGTATGATTGTGTTGTTCTTGTATTTCCATTTTGCTGTTTTTTTGGCATTTTGTTGTGTGACTTTTTTGTTTTTTATTGTACTGCGTCTTGAGATCTGGATAAGATACAGGTGCATGCCAGTGCTTTCTCTTGGCAGTGAACTTAACACACTGTAATGTAGAACCCTGTAATGGTGAAACTGCTGGTGTCTTTGACAAATAAGTATCAGTTTGCTAATGAAAAATGATCAGTCAGTGACAATGAGAAAGTGTGAACTGACTATCATTCAGAATTTTGGAGGCCCGGTGCATACTTACACTGACAGAGTAACAGTATATTAAAGCATTTTGACTTATGGTTGAAATGATGTTGATTATACTGTTCATTTTGGTGGCACTGATTAATTACTTGCTTTGAGACATGAGTTTATTGTTAATTGTTGAGTAAGTTACAGGCTTTTGCAGCTAAACCATTGTGTTGTGCTATATCCATGAACTGTTAATTAAACACTGTTTTGAGAAATGCTCTTATAGTCTTGACAGTGTTAAGTATGTTTCATCAAATGTGCCAAAGCAATTGTGAAAAACTTTAAGCACATTAAAGGTAGACAGTCTTCTAACTTAACATGTACTGAAAAACAAATTTAATGAATAATAAATTTTAAACATGAATAATGTTCAAATATATTAACATTGTAACATGTATTAAAATTTTCATAATTGCTTGGCATTTCTATATTATCAAATTTTTTTCCAATCATAATGTTTGATATAATAAGTGAATGATTTAATTATTTGGTTTTGATTTTATAGTTTTTAATATCTGTTTGATCTTCAAAATACATCATAGGGGTGGAGCCAAAAATATGGGAAGTAAAACCCCAGACATCTTCTCACGTATCAATATAAATCAAGCTAGACTCAACCAGCCATCAACCCCAAGAGCTCTTCTTGAGAGAAGCCAATCAGAGGCAAGAAGGAGAGGGAGAGATTTTTACATTTCATTTCAATATAATTTACGTATATTTATTAATGAGACTATTGACTATACTACACTGTTGTCTTAGCATAAGATTACTTTATTTTGCTTTGATTTGATGCTGCATATTCCTGTACTAGAAATTATTAGATATTAAGCAAATTGACATATTTCTTTGCTTTTAGTCTTATTTAATCTCAAAGAGCGGACATCATTCTCAGCATACAATTGACCAGATAGCTTTTACAAATAAGTCTGTAATTTTCCATTATTCCTGAATATTCTTGTGTGACTATGGAATAGTAAGCAGTATGGACAAATCAGTCAGTCATTTTTATGTAACAAAGGTATTATTTCCTTTGGTTCTCTATGTCCAGGTTTTACCCAGCAGATTGCTGAACAAAGCTGAACTTTTTAGCATCATGGCCCTTGTCAAGAAGCCTGATGATCTGTCCAGTAGGCGCACAAAAGGTCGCAGAAACCATTGCAAAGCCTGTTCCAACAGTGAGGTGGACGACGTCCCTTCATTCCAGCCGTCTGGGAGTCCCCGTGGCCCTGCTCCTGTAGATGGTAAGGAAGAATTCTTGAAAATCTCAGCATTTAAGGCTAATGATTGTTTGTGTTCTGCTGTTGTAGCATGATCAGCTCATCATTAGCAGCTTATGTTTTTCCTTTGCTTTCCTTTCACTAAGTGTCAATCTTCTCCCTTTGATTCTGATTAGGATATTTACAGGTGACGCAGATTGACATGCGGATAGCAAATAACAGGGCTGCACACAACACCAATCTATATTCCAACCCACTTCTCATCGTGCGCAGGGGCCAGGAGTTCTCTGTACAAATTTCATTTAATCGAGCCTACAAACCTGGATCAGACAGATTCCAGCTGGAATTTCGCATTGGTAAGCATTATATTGTATGTCCCTGCTAAGCCCAGTCTGTGGTCCTGTGATGTAAGTGAATTAAAATAGGTTGCTGTGTTTTTATATAATTATTTGTTAAATATTTAAAATTTGTTATAATCTAAGACTTAGACCTATGCAATACGTGTATGTACAACAAATTTGATTATTTTAGATTCAAAAACCTTTTTTGACAGATTCTTGAAAAGAACTGATTCAAAAGAACCATTTGTTCACAAACTGGACATTACTATTGTTCACTTGGAGAGCTGTTTTTGCGTGCAAGTAGTGTTTCTCACTAAAACTATATGGCATTGTAGTTTGCAAAATCCATTTTCTCTCTGACTGAAATTCTTTGGCAATTCTATGTTGTATAGTACCACTATAATACTATTAGTACATGACATTATAGTACTAATATAGTATTGGAACAGATATCACACATTGTAGCAAGACTGTACATGTTTGCATGTTAAGTACTGTAGTTTTATATTGGTTTTAGGACGGGTCTTGGCAAATTTTTTAATGAATCATATTGACTGTTATTAAACCTCATGTAGGCCAGAGGACCTGCAGTTAGAAATATTGAAGCTGATTGGCTGGAGGGTTTGGTCTTGCACATTGTTGCAGGGTGTAGAGTTCAGATCATACCATTTCATAATAAATTCAATGATGAAGATGGATTATAGGATGGAGGCTGGGATCAGCTTCAACAAAGATGTAAAGTTTCAGATATATTCCTTTGAGTAGTGGTTTTGTACAGCTGTCGTCAGGGACAGTTTGAATTCTTCCTGCATTACTGGGGAATTGTAACATGCTTTTACATATTTACAAGCATTTATGTTTATTTTTAAGCAGAAGGTGAAAATATTTTTTGAAATTATCCATTATGTCACATCTGTATTTATATTTTTACTGTAGGATAATCTTATACCATATACTCATACCAATTTCTGTATGAAAGGCTATTAATTTTTAGAATTTGTATATCTTTTCTCTGTTTTCCCAGTGCCATATCATGCATTTTAAACATATATCAAAATATGATTTTTAGTTTAATTCTCTTTCTGGACTTTAGAATAATGGAGGGGTCATATTTTAAATCTGAACTGAATTTCTTGCTTCAAACTTAAGAATTATGATTGAGATACAGTTGTAATCTGTTTTTTTAAAGGTGGTAGTCCTCAAATTGACCAAAATACAGCAATCATTGTGTCCCCCAACCCGGCTGAGAATACATCGTGGCAGGGTAGGCTGTTGCAAAATCCCAGCAGTTCTATCTTGATGGGCATCACCCCAGCAGCAACATGCATTGTGGGAAAATACCGCATGTATGTGGTGGTCATCACTCCTGCAGGCCTTGTGAGGGACAAGGCCACATCTCAAGAGCTTTACATTTTGTTCAATCCCTGGGCTGCCGGTGAGAATGACTTTTATTTGAAAAACGATATTTCAAATGATGAGGAATGTCCTATGCACCTAATAACCACCATATTAATATTTACAGTACTGTGCAAAAGTCTTAGGCAGACAAAGAAAATGATGTTGAAATTATTGTAATGTTGATATATTACAATTATATTACATCTATCAAACTGTTATCTTAGCAATTTCAAAATCTCTCCTAAAGTCTCCCCAGGATTTGTAACAACCATTCAGTAGGCCAAGACTTTGTTTTTGATTCGACCACTAGCATATTATTTTTGGATAACTAATACCTCACTGATTTAATGAACTAATTAATAGAGCTGGTGTTGAAATTGAATGAGTACACAGAATGGCTGATGCTCCCCCGAGGTGAGGTATAGTACCTGAAACGGTGTTCTTCTAGCCATCCAGTAAGTATCTTTTTGGACAACAGAGGAAGCTGTTGTTAGTAATTATTGTGCTATTGTTAATTTACATTTGTTAAATTTAGTTTTTGTCTCAGCAAATATAGGCATACTACCCAGATAAATAGCTAAAAACATTTTCTTTGGCTGCCTTTTTCACAGTACTGTATATTGTTGGTCAATGTCAATAAACCCACATGGGCTTTGACCGGAAATGTTAGGAATCTTTCATTTAATTTGTACTTTCCTGTGTTGTTGGATACAGCTGTAATATATTGCATGGAACATCAATTACATAATTACAAATACACATGCATGCACGTTTCTATTTATATCCTTGTGTTGTCAGTCCATTCATTTCTGTGGGCATAACTCTAATTCCAACTATGAAAACCTTAACCCCAACTTAACATTAACCTGAACCATAAGTAACCAAAATAAATACAAGACTTTTGGTTGTTTTAGTTTTTTGATTGTACTCACAAATTGAAATTAATTCTTGCTCTCATCCAAAAATTTTTATTATGCCGTATTTGGATAATAAATTGACATGCCCTCTTATAACGTGTTATAATATGGTTGTGACAATGATGTAATAGCATTATGACAAAGTTGAACTTAATACTATGAAACAATCCACATTTCCTCGTATAGATGTAGGTAATAAATTGACACAAATGAATGAATTTAGTTGCAAATCAAAGCAACATGATTATTTTTCATACTGTACCGAGACATTTCCCCATTGTTGAACTTAATTTACATTTATACAGTAATTAATAATTCATTTTACAAATACATGTAATGCACACATGATAATGTTGCTCCTGGTTTGAAATGAATTAAAAGGTGGTGCATTGTTAGGCACGGTAAGTAACCATTTCCTGGAAAACTAAGTCCATTACAAGGACACTCAGGCTTGTATTCAATGCTGCCCCAGATCCTTACTGACCTAGATCCTTACTGACCTGTTCTCTTCCAGCTGACTCTGTGTTCATGCCCAATCAGTATGAGCTTGGTGAGTACATTCTGAATCAAACAGGGATCATATACAATGGAGATAGTAACACCCCAATCCCCAGACCATGGAATTTTGGCCAGGTAAAAAACTACTATTAAAGGTTATTAAAAAACCACAACCTCTTTTAAGCATCTTATTTTCCCTAATTTCTAAGTCTAGTAATCAGAGATTTACTGATTCATTACCATTTCTCATAAATCATTTTTAATTCTTGTATTTGACAAAAGCAGCTTTTCATTTTCATGTAAACTTCATCCATCTATCTTATATTTTGAATTGCATACAGATTTAGGATTTTTTTATGAATAGTATTTTCTGATGTGCAAAGCTGTTGTATTCCTGCTCTCTGCATGCTATAGTTTGAGAATGGCATTCTGGATGCTTGTCTCCTGGTCATGGATGATGCTACCCTTCCCCTGAGTAACAGAGGTGATCCAATCATCGTTTCCCGACAGGCATCTGCCAGGGTAATTTCCTTCTTCGATCTTTCAGTCTTCGGTCTTGATAAATACTCTTTCCCAGTATAATCAATATCTTTCCCCTGCGATCATTAAAATACATTTTAAATATGGTTCAGTTTTATGTTGAAGTTTCTGAATATAAGCAGATTTTTGTTCTTTATTCTTTGAGTTAATAATTAATAAAAGGTACTCTCAATTTCTGCATGTATTATCGAAAAACAGAAAAGTCAAATTTAATGCATCTATTACTATAGATTTCACAGGACATAAAAATTTACTGGCAGAAATGATCCCTGTAGATTTAGCGAAACTTGGATTTTGCCCTCTAAATTATTATCCTGTTCTAGACGATGAACTGAAATGTTATTTGTTTTATTTGTACATTTAGATAGGACTGGGTCATTTTCAGGGCCAAAAACAAAATTATTCAATTTACCTAGTTATCATTTGTCATGTTCCTTACAATTCTGACAGGCTGGTCATGGAAGGGGGCCCCCTGGTGGCTGCCAGCCCCCAAGGAGGAGCTTAGCTGGCTTTTGCCTTGGGTTGGTTCTGTGTTTAGAGAAGCATTGAAAATAATTTATTGTATTTCTATGCGCCTAGTTGAATTCCCCTGACAGAGTCCATGGAGTCCTGGTGGGAAACTGGAGCGACAATTTCTCTGATGGTCACGCCCCCACCTCATGGACAGGCAGTGTCAATATTCTGAACAGCTACGCCGCAAACAAGCAAGCTGTGCGTTACGGGCAGTGCTGGGTCTTTGCCGGAATCTTCAACACCTGTAAATACAGCTTTTGATACTTTGTAAAAGCTCTGTTATTGAAAAATGGACAAAAAGTTCCCAACACTGTCAATAATATCCACGTAGAATAAAATTCTACATGACAAATCTCTCATTTTAAGATTTTTTATTTATTCTGAATCTTTTTTTTGTAATTATTTTTTGAAAATTTGTGGAGATGTTTCTAAGGTAAAACAAAAAAATCAATGCTACTGTCATTCATGGGGTAGGTGTCTGGCTCTGGTTAGTATAAACAGCATAAAATATTTATTTTTAATTTCTCATTTTATACAAGTAAAAATATTGGAAAATATTATCTTTTTCTGTCTCCTTACAATTGGTCACAGTTCTCCGGTGTGTAGGAATTCCATCACGGGTCATCACTAACTTCAATTCTGCCCACGACCACGGAGGAAGCATAACTACGCATATATATGTTCACCCAAACGGGGACACTGATGAAATCCGTACTAAAGACACCATTTGGTAAGTCTGGTAAAAACATGTCAAAGGCTTATCAGTAGAAATGCTTTTTCATGCAAAATATTTAGCTGATAATGTAAAAATCAGCATTTCTTACATTTTCAATTATCCTTCTCCAGATTCATCCTCTGGGCTAGCTAACTGGTCTATAATTGCTAACTACATTTATAATAGCTAAACATTTGAAACCCATAGCTCCCATTGCTCAGTGTAAAATGTGAAGAAACTGTCTTTTAAACAGACGATGAGCTGCAGCATCAGTAACAGTATTTATGAAAAAGTCTCTTTCTATTTATTTGGGCAGTGCATACTTGCTCATATTTTACTGCAAGCACATGACCAAAACAAAAAACACTGCTTCATGCATTAAATTTCACCGCCATCTCTGTTAACTAATTACATCAATTACTTTGAAAATTCAATGAGGCACTGAGTAGTGGAACATGGTATGCTAGTGGTCAGGTCAACAAATACATGATTATGTTGGGTAGATGCTGCTAATACTGGGGTGATGTTAGGAAATGTTTCAAAATGGCTAAGTTAACACACATAGACATATCTTAGTTTTACACCAAACTGAAAGACTTTTGAGCAGTACCGTATCTTAAATTTGTTAATGGTAGAGGTTGTGGATCATGTCTGCAGGAACTACCACTGCTGGAATGAAGCCTACATGGCGAGACCGGACCTCCCTGTGGGTTTGGGTGGCTGGCAGGCGGTCGACGCCACCCCCCAGGAGACCAGTGATGGTGAGAGATTAGATAACCCACACTCTTTGATACCAATACATGCTCACCGTTACCTCACTGAAGATTCTGTCACTCAAATGTAGCTTGTCATTATAAGTTAGTGAGTCTTTTTATTGCCTATAACATACACAATTTACAATGCTTGAAGGTACGTCATCAGCCGTCCTTTATTGAGATACAGGAGTAGCTTTTCAACTTGCTGTGTCTAGTTTACCATTTCATTATGGTTCAGGGCCCAGGTAGACCAGGATAAAACACTCCAAAGTCAAAAAAAGTTTGTGTCAGATCAAACCCTGATAACACGAGTATTACAATAAATAAACAATAATAACAAAGTCTTGTTTCATTGTTTTATTTCTGTAACACATTAAAATATGTATCTATTTTATGTCACATATAAAAAACAACTCAACTACATAAATTAAGATTGTAACCCATATGTATTGCAAAGTTTTGTAACATTATTGATATAGAAAAAAAGTTTTAGAGGATCACTTGATGTTGGATTTCCATTGAAGACAGTGCACTAGGAATAATTTGATCAATCTTGACTTGCAAGCTGAACAACATTTCAAGTCTGATTTCTTCCACCTTTCAGGCATGTACAGATGTGGTCCCGCCTCTGTCAATGCCATCAAGCAAGGCATGATCTATTATTCATATGATACACCATTTGTGTATTCTGAGGTAAAGAGCTGGATATAACCTGTATCCAAATCATTTTATCATTTTATGGTGTTTTCAGTGTTAGTTTTCAGTTGCTAGTATCCAGGCATTTGTGTATCTTCATACATGTATTCTTTCAGTTTTGTCACAAGCTACAGTAAATGTGTCACTTTTTAGTAATCAATGCAGGCATAAATGCTAAGGTCGACTATTGTGTTTATATAAAACATTAAGAAGAAGAAATGTGTCAAACATTTTGCAGTTTCAGAAAATGCAGCACGAAAGTGATGGAATCATGCAGTAGGAGAGGTTGATATTTTTACTAACTCCTTATCTTCTACTGGAGAGTATTAGAGCCAATTACATGGAAAAAAAATGAAAAGTTTTGAGATTTAAATGTATTGTTGTATAATTCAACTTTAACCTCAAAACTTTCTACATAATAAGAACATTTGTAACTTTTTTTTTTCGTATTTCATCAAAAAGTTTTTAACTTTATTCTACAATTTTTCTTTGATCTTGAAATTTAATTTCCACTTTAATCTTAAAACCTTTGATTTCAGTCTCAAAACTTTCAGATGGCATTCATGCACTTGCATCTGATTCGCAGGGAAATTCATTGTGTTTGCTTGACCATTTTCACATTGTGTTTAGGTGGACAGTGAAGTCGTAGTTACTGAGGAGCAGCCGAATGGAAATGACGTAGTAGTGAATGTGGATCAATCCTATGTGGGAGTACCCATTCTGACCAAAGGGATTGGCCAGGATTCCTGGATGGATATTACCTACACATACAAATATCCTTCAGGTGAAGATGAAGGTGTAGGGGTGGTGGGTTTCAGTTTGAGCCAAAGAGGTGGGGGGACATGCACCCCCAATGACCAAAAGAAGATAGCTTTATTCCACTTATTTGTGCTTCAAGTGAAAGTTCAGGCTTTTTTGTTTGTTTCTCTAGTGATGCACAGTATTCTTCAGTAACTTCAGTAATCAACAACTTCAAACACTCCTTTGTGGTTGATGATTATTTCAAAGTCGTCTATAATTTCTGAGTCTAAACAGTCAGCAGAGGTGGAAAGTTCAGGTCCAGAAAGTACAAATCCAAGGTTTTGTGTCTACCGACTAATTGAGTATAAAGAGTCTCAGTCACAGAGTACTGGCAGGTTGAAACAAAACTGTGGTCTGGAGTTGTATTTTCCAGAGGTAAATGTGACGTAAAATTTTCCAGACAACTGACAATAAGTGCTAAATTAAGTCCTTCAAAAGAAGACTATATTTGTTCTTAATAAAATTTAATGACTACAAATATAGACTTCTCTAGTGCTTTCCTAGCAAGCACAGCAATAGCTTTTCACCAATTACATGTACATACGTATAAGGTGTTGGTAGAGACTGTCCAAAAGTTGTACTGTCTAGCAGTTATAAGACATAAGTCTATTCCTTCTGCAACACAGGAAGCACAGAAGAGCAGACGGCTAGGGCTACTGCTGAAAATTACGGATCTGCCAGGTACCGATCAGCTTTACCCAAGGAGGATGTGGAGATAAAGGTCCTCGCGGAGAATGCAGTGATTGGCAAGGATTTCAAACTGAACATTCAGCTCAAGAATTTGGGTGAATCCCTGCACAACATTGATGCTGTCGTCTCCGGCAACGTCATTTACTACACTGGCGTCTTGGGGGCCAAAATAAATGCCAGTAATTTCAGTGTGAAGTTGGAGTCTTTAAAAAGTAAGTAATGTTTCCTATATAATTATCTCATAGATTCAATTTTTTTTTACTTTCATAAGTCTCACTTTTAGCACAAAAAGGAATCTATTCAATTTAAAAATAAAATTATTTTACTGTTGCAGAGGCATTCCAGGTGGCTGTATCTGAAAGCTAGGGGAAAGAATGGCAGTTTGCAACATTGTCATTGAAGGAAAAGGGGGCTATTTTGAAGAGTCTAAAATCTGAGATGTTGAACACTTTGCTTGTTCAATGTAAAACTTGATTACTAAAGTTACTTTATGGCCTCGAGGCCTTTTACTGTAAGGCAAATAACAGCTAAAACATAAACAAATGTGTGTCCAGACATTGGAATAGTATCATATTTACTACCCCAACATCACAAATAGACACAAAACAATATTCCCTAAACTTTCATCTGCAACTTTCAACTTTCCCTCTGCCTTTCAGCTGTAGTAAAATATGTGGAAGTCAAGGCCAAAGAGTACATGAGCAAGCTTCTGGACCAGGGCAACCTGAGTTTCTTAGTCATGGCGAAAATCAAAGAAACGGGACAGGTCATCAGCGCCCAAACTGTGGTCACCCTGCAAGGCCCCAAACTCACGATTGAGGTCAGACAAAACAAGCATGTTTTTTTTTCTGCTGTGTCAATGCATGGATATTGAACAAAGAATGGAATTAGAAATCACAGAGCTAAGTATAAGTTTTATATTTTATTCTACTAAATCAGCACTGCCCCCAAGGTTCCAATATGTGAGTCCTTCCAGTGGCTTGAATAAGTAGCTAAGACCTGAGTCTTTTACTGGCATGCTGCTTCTATGCTAGAAAATAATTCACAGGGAGACTTTGCTTATAACTTTAGTAATATTTCAAGAATCTATTAACACATTCATAATACATGATAATAAATCATTAGTAGCTTGGCTATAAATATTAATAAATGAGTATAACTCATTATAGCCATGTTTATGATGCATTATGCCGCTCTCATCTACAATGTATTATAGATACGTTAAAAAATCAGTACAAAGCATCCTCAGTTCTTATTCCAACCATTATGAAGATATTTATAGTGCATTATAGATGAGAGCTTCATGCGAGTGTATTATAAGGAACACTCTAATGCCTTGTTACTGTCACTAGATGATTCTGTAATGTTTTATTAAGTCCTATACCAACCTTTAAAATGTCTTTTGAAGATCTATGGTGCATTATAGATGACAGCTGTAAGTTACGTTACCATTACTTCTAATAAAAAAAAAAACATGCAAATGAATGAAAAAACAATTGGTAACACTTTACATTAAGTGCACCTTCATAATGCATTCGTTATGCATTTATAGATCATTAAGTAAACCTTCATAATGCATTCATAGAACATTTATAAGCAACATGCCGGTACGCCTTAACATCCTAACATCCCTTAACAACTTTAATATACATGACTATAATGTTTGTTATTATTATGTAATGTTTGTTATTAATGTATATTACAGCTGTTTAAAGAATGTTAGGATGTAAAAGTATACATACATGATGTTTATAAATTTTTTATTAATATTTCATGAATACATTATAAAGACGCACTGAACGTTTTATGAATGCAATATAAAAGCATTACAAAGGCGCAGTTAATGTAAAACGTTACCAAACAATTACGTAAAATATATGGCACTGTTAAGGTTTGCACATATCCATTATCAATTTGTAGATACTCCTTACTCCACAGTACAATTGGCACATTACATTATACTTTATACTTTTCACTAGGAATGTGTCTGTCTGTCATGAAATCACAATACATTACAAATTATAGTAATGCAATTAACTTCCCGTGCCTCCGTAACCTACAAATGAGAGATTTTTTTCCTTCTTTAGTTTCAGTTGTTAGTTAGCTTAGTTAGTGTTGCCTGTTGCCCTAAATGACCATGGTCATTCATGATAATACAAATTATGAAACATAGGGATTATAAATTTCCAGTGATTAGTTTATGATGATAAAAATACCCTCTACTTCTTTTTCAGGTAAGTGGCAACCTGAAAGTCAAACAGAAGATGTATTTTACAGTGAAGTTCACCAACACTCTAAAATATGACCTGACAGACGTCACTGTGACAATGGAAGGAGCAGTTGTCTTTAAATCCAAAACAAAAAAATACAGGTAAAAAAACACATCAGCACCTAATTCCTTCTTTTGCTATCTGTCGGAACTGAATATATTTTCCGCAATCAGTTACTTGGGGAATTCATACTATGAAGTATTTTCATTAGGAACAATCATGTTTAATCCTTGAATAATTTCATCCTGTTATATAAATAGAACTATTCATTCACCTAACTCAAAGAATATATATCTTTCAGACAAAATCCACACTCAACAAAATTAGCCCAATTATCCTTAGATTAGGCTACACCAACCTACTCTAACCCTAACTCTAATTTTGTTTTATTTGTTCACCTTATTCTATGTAAACATCTTTGAAATCTGATAAAAGCACTATATAAATAAAATGTATTATTATTATTATTATTATTATTATTATTATTATTATTATTATTATTATTATTATTATTATTATTATTATATACAGTTGCTGTAAAAACTCTGCAGGAAAACCGTGATGTCCATTTTTGACGGTTATGACTTTTTCCTTTGGATAGAATATGCTCATTCCCTTGTTTCTTTACACTAACAAATGCATACAGCTGCTTACAAGAAGATGTACACAGGGGCTATACACATGGCCCGCAAGCATGCTGGGATATGCAAATCTCACTGGTGCTACAATATAATAGGTTCTATAGCAAGTAGTTCTTATTTCACATGTTCTTAACCCCAGGGACTGACTGTACTGAAAATTCGGTGTCAAACCCCAAGTAATACAGCTAAACCGACATAGCCATAAACCCTTTAAGAGTCAGTCACATTTTAACTTAACTTAAATATTTTTTAAACAACAGACTGCACTAAAATATGACCACTTGCTATGTCACATATAGGTTAAATACAGAGGACACATTTTGACAACTAATCACTTTCCCTTCACTTCATTGGACAGCGACAATTATATATATTTCATTCTTTAATGTTCACTGGCCTGAATCATCAGGGTGACCATTGTCACATGTGTTTGGTTGCAGCCACATTGCCTCAATGTCCTCCTTCACCTGGACTGAGTCCTTCACCCCAAATAAGGAGGGTCAGAACAAGTTGATTGCCTGTCTGGATTGTGCCTTGCTGAGACAGGTGCATGGCTGGGTGGATTTTACCGTGAAACCTTAAGAAAAGAATCTCCTTCCATGGAACAACAACCAAAATTGTGTGCTGTCTGCTGTGTTTATTCCATTAGCTTACTGCTTATTCTTCTAATTAATTACATTTCTGTTTATGACTGGCTCCTCTCCCCTATCCCCTGTTGCCTAGAGTAGGAAGGAAAAGAGAATGGAGAAACCTCACTAAAGGAAAAAGGTAGAACAAAATTGTAATTTTCCTGAAGCATAGAACAAACATAATGGAAATGTAATGAGGCCTTAACCCATTTTTTGGAAACAAGCAGCACATATCAATTTATGATAAGGCTGACTAATGATGTATCACTTTAGTTTCCATTAAATTATCAGGTTCCCATTGTTGAAAAATATCTTTATAAGAATGTTGAATTCTGGCTAAAAGGCCTTGTTATGTCTCAGGGAACCACATGACTGATTAGTTAAAAATACCTGATAATATTAACAGGAGGATTTTTTAATAATGACTTTTTGGGATTTATTTGTTTTTCAAATATACTGGAAACTTGATTTGCAATAACATGCATAATGCCTTGACTGCAATTGATTAATTTTAACTAACAATAAAGTTTTCATCTGAAGCAGTAACACTTTGTTTTGTAATATACATGCTATGAAACTAGAATATCACAAGGTATTATTACTGACTGTTTTATTGATCACTTTAAATGTACAGTTACACCACACGTGCATCTCCAAAAACCATCTACCCAATACCAGGGCTGAACTTGGGTTAATAATCAGCCCTGAACTAGGTCTCATACTGAAAGTTAGGCTGGAAAATGGGGGCATGGTGGTGAGGGGCATAAAAACATATTTTGCTAGCCCCCATATCCATTAGCCCAGGATGAAATTCCCAGTATACCAGCCAGCCACTCCAGCAGTCTTCCAGGAAGCATTTCTCAAGCCCAGCATACAAAGCATGTTAGCTATTTGCAGGGCCTACACCCCCACCCCCTCACATACACCCTCCCCCCTACTCACACACACACACACACACACACACATGTAGGGTATACATATCCTTATGGGGACCGCTCATTCATTTCAATGGCGAAAATGCTAATGTTACCTATGACAACCTTAACCCCTACCCTGCCCTAATCATAACCTAATGAAATACAAGAGTTTTTGGATTTTTAGTTTTTTCCCTAATCCCAACGATGAAAATCTCAACCATAAATAACCAAACCAAATACAAGACTTGGCATTTTTTGTTTTTAAATTGTATTTACTGAATTTTATACAGTTGAGCTTTCCCTTGTGGGGACCAAAAAAATCTCCCCACAATGTCAAAATAGCTGTTTTTTATCACATGGTGGGAACATTACGTCCCCACAATGAAATATATATGTGGCCACACAAACACACACTGTGGGCAGGTGAGCCGGGTGGTGAGAGGTCACAGGGATACCGTCTGAGCCACTGCGTCCTCCGCCATGTGTAAATATCTAAGTAGAATGAAACTCTTCTGATAGGTGATATCTTCTGATATTCTATAGTATTTGAAATTGTACTTTTTTATATTTACATTAATATTATTATTGTGTTGTTTTTTGCACCAAGGGAGTGGCACCCCAATTTCGTTGTACCTGGTACAATGAC
>JAABNY020000001.1:23762703-23773229 GCA_015164015.2 Brevimyrus niger
GCAAACTCCACACACATGTAACCCAGGCGAAGACTCGAACCCGGGTCCCAGAGGTGTGAGGCAACAGTGCTAACCACCGCACCACCATGCCGCCCAATAGCAATCTTGGATTTGATATTATTATATAAACACTATGTAGTGAATTCTAGTCTGTTCTACAACCAAACACGTAAACGTTAAAAAAGTTACGCTCTTTTGAGCAACACGGGTTCTTCACCCCAAAAGCAAGGCGAGGATGAGTTGTGCCCTCAATAACTTTGATATTAAGTGAAATGTTGAACACGGTGTACTTCACTTACACAGTGAGCCAAACTGACAGAAACCATTTTACTTTGAAAAGAAAAGCATGATGGGAGCCTGTTAAGCTTATATTTGCTCATTCTCATGAACAGGAGACTTAATGATCCCTCAGTGAGTTTCCCCAAATAGGCACTTTTACAGTTTTAAGATCAAATGACATAAACATTTGGGTGGCATGATGGTGTGATGGTTAGCACTGTTGCCCAGGTTCGAGTCTCCGCCTGGGTTACGTGTGTGTGGAGTTTGCATGTTCTCCCTGGATCGTTGTGGGGTTTCCTCTGGGTACTCTGGTGTCCCCCCACAGTCCAAAGACATGCTGAGGCTAATTGGAGTTACTAAATTGCCCATAGATGTACATATGTGTGAATGGTGTGTGAGTGTGCCCTGTGATGGGCTGGGCCCCCATCCTGGGTTGTTCCCCACCTTGTGCCTGTAGCTTCCAGGATGGGCTTTGAACCCCCCGCAACCCAAAATGAATGGATGACACACTAGATGAAACTAGATAATATCTTTTTAAATCATTCAACTTTACTGCAAGTGATCCACAATGGACAATTAGTATAATAAGAAGTATGTTAATTTCTTCAACTGTTTTGTATAGTCAATTGTTTTACCCTTCAGCTAATATGGAGGGCTAACTGTATTCTTAGTGCTACTCATACTGCTTACGTCAGTCTTCCACAAAACACTAAACCCAATGACTGTATCTGTAATTACCGTTCACCAAACTCGGCTGATTTGTCATGGTGACCGCAGTCAAATGTGTTTGGTTGCAGACTCATTGCCAAAGATTCCTCCATCTCCTGGACTGAGTCCTTCATCCCAGATCAGGAGGGTCAGAAAACTCTGATGGCCTGTCTGAACTGTACCTTTCTCCGACAGGTGTTTGGCCATGTGCATTTTACCATCAAACCTTAAGACCACAATCCAAAACTTGCCATATCAGCAGTGCTTCTTTGTTTTCCCATTCTTTTAGTTTCAGTTTTGTCTTTCATCATTATATAATCTTCAATACTCCAATTAATTGTGAATCTGAGACAGCCTGGGGCCCTTATGCAACCTGCAAATGGGTGTAATTCTTACAAAACCCAGACATATTTTTATTCCATGGTAAATCAGTATTAAATATTTACATCTACAGTTTTGAATATTCTCTTCATAGCTAGTAAAAACTCTTCGCTAAGACACCAACAATAAAAAACACCAGTGTTTCATGAAAGCAAGCCATATCAGAATAAGCAGTCACAAATCTACCACAGCTGCCAAGTGTTTTCCTTGATATGATTCTGACAAGATTGTCCAGTATAACAGTTAAGCCTCATGATTTACATTTCTATTAGCTGGTTAAAACCCCTGCCCACTTTGCTTTTGATTGATAACCAACAATAAAAAATCATATTTGAAGCAAAACTTTGTGAATATTTCAATCTGATTGTTACTGCTGCTAAATGATTTTTAAACAAAAGCCTTATAGGATGCCTTTTAACATTCATTTTCCTGACTGTGCTGGTTTCACTGTTTATTACCATCCAAAGGATCATGTGCACACATATACCACATTTGGCCAACACACATATACCTGTGTGTTCCAGAGAACACACCGGTACTCTTATATCACGTTTCTTTTAAAATAGCATTGATGCTTTTTCAGATCAATAATATGTATGTACTACAATGTCAAGGTATCCGTGCAACGCATGACCACTTAGGGTGCTCTAGATATATACCATTTAGATGTGAATAGAACTGAGAAAGATATCACAACAGTCGTTAAAAATGTACCATTGTAATAGTGTTGTTCTTTTTTTAAAAAAAAATAAAAAGCTAACATCTTATTAAAAATGTATAGATGAGGTAAGTGCTAAATGAATAATTGATTAGCCCAAGATGCAAGGGGAAAAGTCAATTCAGCTTCACGGGGTAATAAAGGAAAGCTGAATGCCACAACAATAAATTAGGCTGCTGAACTTTATGGAGTCAATTTAAACCTCTGTGCAGTGTGAGAATGTGCAGGGTGGCTTGGGGGGGGGGGACACTTAAATGAGGGTTTGTATACAGACCTGCAGCAAATGTCACAATCTAAAGAGGAGCATTTCCAGGAAGGACAGTGCATGTTTATTATGAATGTAATCCAGGTAACAGTAATGGAGGAGTGACTTCATGTGGTATCCAATGAGGGTATAATCAATAGCATTATGTTTCTTTATCCAGTAAAGTAAGAGGATTTGACATTAAAGGTACAGTATCTGAGGCATAACATCCTGTGACATGTGATGAAGGTATAGTAACTAAGGATGTAACATCCTGTGATATATAAAGAAGGTACAGTAACTAAGGATGTAACATCCTGTGATATATAAAGAAGGTACAGTAACTAAGGATGTAACATCCTGTTATATTATGTAAAGAAGGTACAGTAACTAAGAATGTAACATCTTCTGATGCCATATAATAAAGGTAGACAAAAATTGCCTCCTGCAATGTTATATAATAAAGGTAGGGTGGGGAGTGGCTTCCTGTGGTATCATAATTTAGGAGTAGCTTCCTGTGATATCATGTAATGAAGGTAAAGTGAGGAGTGGCTTCCTGTGATATCATAATTGAGGAGTGACTTCCTATGATATATGTAATGGAAGTAAACTAACAGAGCCATAGCCTTATGTTTCATTAATCTATTGAAGCAGGGGTGGCCAATCTTATCCACAAAGAGCCGGTGTGTATGCAGGTTTTTGGGATAACCTGCAGGTCAGCTGTTCAAACCCAGGTGAGAGGACTCTTCAGCCAATCAGTCCTTTAATTAGTAATCATATTAGGGAGTTGCAGTGAACACACAGCAGCCCTTTGCGGATAAGATTGGCCACCCCTGTATTGAAGTAATGGACTATAGTAGTGTGACATCATGAAGGTGGCACATTAAAAATAGTACATTTAAGTGAGACATTGTTTTTGTTCAAAGGTTAATATGCCATCATAAGAACACTGTGTACCAACAGTGAAATAAATTTTGACAAAAGAGACATTCGGCTGGCAGTGAACGATTTGAATATCTGCTGGTGCATTAGTCCTATCACATTTCACATTTATTTATTTTTTAATTGCAGGCCAACACACATCAATAGTTGGTATTTAAGAGAGCCAAAGTCACAAACAAATATTGTTACCATTGCAATTTGAAAAGGCGGCCTTTTAAAATAGATGAAGCTTGGGTGACCTTCTGGAAATGCCACCAGTGCAGAGGAGCATTGCCTCACTGGCACGAGCAACATGTTTGCCCCAGAAAGCATAAGCAAACCCCAGGCTCTAAATCACTACGTGGACTCAAATTGACCTCCCAGTTCAATCCTCAGCTGCTGTGCCATTTGTCCATTCTACCATGGGATCTTTTTTGATGCTGGAATGTCAAGGTACACTGTCAGGTATATTGCAGAAGATGTGTTGGCTTTATACTAGAAGACTGGGCTGTACTTTCAAGAAGTGTTTTACTACAATAAGGTGAAATCAAAGCAATCACAATTATAATACAGCTAAATTGCTTATATCGATGATATTTAGAAGTCAAAACAACCATCCATTCACCCATCTATCTTCCATAGCCTCGTATCCAGTAAAGGTTGCAAGAAACATGGATCTTATCTGTGAAAAATGCTATTTGAACATACGAAGTTCAATAAAATTAAAACTGAATAAGGTAAAATTATACAAACGCTCCTCTACTTAAGAACGAGATACGTTCTGAACGGCCATTCATAACTTGAAATGTCCTTAAGTCACAATTTAACATGACTTAAGGGTATATGCAAGTACAAAGAACTAGGATGGTGAGAGTTCACACACTACGCTGCTGCGCGGCGGGAGTAGCGGCCAGTCGTACTAGGCAGAATTGGCGCGCAGAAAAAAATAAAACGTAGCGGACAGGAAATGGGAGCCCAATTAACATAATTTGGACTTACAGTCCTCTTCGTTTGTATGTCTGAAAGTTCATAAGCTGAAAGTTTGAAAGTAGAGGAGCATCTGTATTCTAAATTAATATTGAAAATGTGGCTTGTTGTAGTAATATTAGCATGTAATAATTTATTGTCAGTGTATTCACTGTTTATTTTTTATTGTTTTTTGACAAATTTATTTATCAGGAAAAGGCCAAAATGATTGAATGTGCTTTTTAATCATTAACGACCACGCTAAATTTACCAATGCCCCCACACCATTCAAGAACCTGCCCCTGTCTCTGCAAGACACAGTTATCTAGGTGACTGGTTGGGATCCCTCACTTTGCACCCCCTGGGAGAGGAGCCTAGATTTGCCTATGCTGGGAATCACAGAATATGTGGCAAGGGAAACCTTAGACGGGATGCCAGTGTGTCATAGGGCACACATGAATGAAAGGAAGATTGTCTGTTTGTCTGACTCTACACACAGACTTTGAAGATGAGTTTATTCTTTTTCACCAAAGACCTAAAATCTCTTTCCCCCATTGCATTCTGCAGATTTACTTGTAAGCTGGGGGTGGGGGGGTGGGGTGTTGCATATCAAGGTCGTAACCCCTTCTCCCACCTTTCTATCTAGCCATTCCCATGGAAATCAACAGTGTCGACAAGTATGGATTTAATCTATAAATGTCATTCAAAGTCATTATTAGACTGATTCCCCCTGTGAGTGTGACTTTTGCTATCTGTGGACTGCAAGTGTTTGATACAGTAAGAACCTTTTTTGTGGGGATGGATTCTAACAAATTTGACTTTTGGTGAACAAAAATAATCTGAGCAGGAGACAGTCATAAGGATATTTCCACTGGGGATTATATGCACCTTTGCAAAAGACTTACTCAACACTGCAGTGAAAATGAAGTTAAACAATCCATTGCAACATAGCCCTGATTATCATGCTATTCCATAAGGGGGTATTCCACAAAGCAAGATTTCCCAGTTACTTGAATGACTTAAGCCAAATGTGGAAACTGTCCAGTAGGAAAAGAGGTAACTGACATTCCTATGTTGGACGGTCCTTACAGTACATTTGGCTTAAGGTATCTGGCTAATGAAAAAATCCTGAGTTGGCTTTGTATCCAACATTCAACATTAACCATAATGCAAGAGCAGGTTCCTGGAACCTACAACCTTCTTGAGTAGATTATTATCACATGAATTCTTGTGATATTAATGAATAAATCATTGATGAATTGAACCTCTTTTCTCAAGCATAACTACACTTGTTAATTATGTAAACCTGTATGAACTAATGAAGTAACCACTTAAGGAAGTACTGTATCAACCAATAATGAATAACATGTAAAATGCCAATCCATGTTTGTTCGTCGTTAATTAATTGTGATGCATCATATATCCGAAACAGTTATTGTATTTACTATATCTGATAATTCTATAAATCTTAGTGAACTACTGAAGGAACAAGTAATGAATAACAGATAAAATACTGGCAAGTTTGTTCATTATTAGTGAATCATGACACATCTTTCATCTTAAGTACAGACCATCTTTGTTCATGACTGGTTCATGATTTGTACTTCAATAGTGACTGAGTTACTACTAGGTATTTGTGTACCCTCAAGTGAAGCGTTGTCGATGTTTTTGTCCAAAGGAAAGTACAAATTAGGAAAGCTATAGGACAGAGAACATCCATTGCCCCTGGAGCAGTTGGAATTTGTACTCCTCAATCACTAACTCAATATTCAACAAATCACCAACAAATTCACCAAAATGGCAACACGGTCTAAAACTGAGGAGAGAGACAAAAGCTGGAGACCAAGATGTGACACCCTGGGACTTAACACTAAGGAGCAACAAGGCTATGGTCTAAGTGCTGTGATCAGAGGAGCCAAACTATATAGCCAAGAAAGCTAAGAAGCTGCACTTCTGGGTCTGATCATGGATCGCAGAGAGAGTCCATGATGACCACAGCCCACGGAAATCCCACTCTGTGAAAACAAACACACAGTATAATAAAAGACAATTGTTTTAAGATCTGATATCACTTAAACTAAGATAAAGTTAACATATTATAGAACAAATAAACGTTTCTGAACTTACTGACATCCTTAAAAATCGCTTTGACTGCATTACAACCATCCAACACTAGAGGGCAAAAATAAAACCTAATGTATATTTGAGACCGAGTACACGTAAGTGTAGTGTAGTCTTGCGGTCTATGAAAACTACACGTGTTTATTTATCCAGGCAAGGAAATATGCCTACGTATGTAAAATTTCATTTTAAGCATGTTAACATTGTAATGACCACTAATAAGGCAGTTTTGAAAATATATTTATGCAGTCAACATAGTTTTCCAAATATAAACTTTGTACCCGCAACGCCGATTTGTATCAAGTTTCTTAGAACTCGCATTAGTAGATAAATGATTGAATGACGCAGCATTTGCCCGATTAATGGAAAGCAGCTGGATTTATAGATGAATGAGTCGTAAAGAATAAGTCGGTTAAATCGTATGTATTTATTTGTTTAGGTATCCTATTATCGTTATGTAGATGGAACAAATTCTCAGGCTAAGACAAATCAGAAGTTTGTCATCCATTAAGGTATTTTAAACTAAACCTTCACTGGAGTGCATCATGGTTACGACAGTGTGCTACCCATGGGACGATGCCAAAACGATGTGACGAATAGGCGTTAAGTGTGAAATTTAGTAAAAGCGGGGGCTGGGTTATTATTCAGTGGGGCGGAGTTTTTGTAAATGGGATTTTAAAATGCTCCATCGATGTGCTCCATTCAGGAGTCCCAGTGCTACCGTAAAAAACCGGGCTTCAATGGAAATCTGCGCCTCCCGCCTTAATTAAATTGTCGAAGTGCCGTGCAGCCCATTAAACGTTGTAATGTAATTTGGTAATTTTATTAGGAATCTAAGACGTTTGTCCTACATAAATAAAACAAAATAAATATAACGTCATCTTTCACGACTTGGCGTTCAGAACTGAGTGAGTTGTGCAAAACAATATAAGCAACGTTGTTTATAAGGGTTAGTTTCCACCGTGTTGCAAAAAAATACTTTTTTGCCGGAATAAAAAGAAATTTGCGTTGCATTGTAATGCCGTTAGAGTTGTATAAAATTAGATTTAATTGGTTTGAATACCTATATCATTAACAAACGTAATGAAAAGTTTAAGTAAATACAGAAATTAATGATATGCACAAAGAGTTCCATTGACAAACAACAGATGGTTACGCCTCATGACTAGACAAAGACCAACAGATGGATGTTCACTTTCTCCGATTTGCCTTGGTCAGCATCAATGGAAGTGAAGACGTAGGTAGTTAGGGCTGGGGTTGTCATTTTAAAAAGGCAGCAAAAGCAAGAACGTGAAATCGTTTTTTCTTTCGAGTGTTAACACCCTGGTTTAATGAGTTACGCATGCGCATTAGGACGGAAGGCGCTGATTTCCATCGGTGAGCCAGTTTGACATGACAGCATCGGTTGCAATGCTTGAATATTTTAGAATTGCAAGACGGGGACCTGCTGTATGGCCACAACGTCAAGCTCACTTTATTTAATCGTCTTCGTTCTTTGAAATCACTAGTTTCCCTGCAAGACAAATGTGAATTATGTATTTTTTGCTTTTCACATTAACATTTAATCTTGGAGGCGGATTTTTTTTTTTTTACAGAAATGATTTTTCTATAGCATGTTTTCCCAAACACCATTTCGCTTACACAAAGTCTAATATATGTCTCTATTTTCATCACCAGATAACTTAAATATCCTTATTTTCTATAAGAAGTGGGTATTCGTAGATGCTCTATCGAATGGTAGATGTCCCGTCACGACAATGCCAAAAAACACCTTTCCTTAGCTGCACAGAATATTCCTTCGAGAATTTACGTCGTGTCTGATTTAAATACCAGTTAGGCTGTGTCATTCAATTCATATTTTACTATACCGTAGTTTAAAACGTATCCACAACACAAGTGACCTATTCCTAGGGGTTGATTTTTTTAAACCAATCATGTAGCCTACACGCGTTTGTGAATGAAACGGGTGGAAATGTAGAGCTCTACAAACTAGCTTATGTCATAGGGAAATTAATAAATGATTTATATTGTTATTGTAATGCAGAATTCGGGCTATAACATTAAATCGCTGAACAATTATTACAAAACAGATTTAACAGTATAGTTCACTGCAGCTCTTATTCCACCGCTGTGACGTTTTGGCCATCGGATGACAAGCGTTTCCATCAATCAAGATGGGTCACCACAGCAGTTCATACATTATGTGTAAGAAAGACAAGGGCTTCCCTTATGTACCAAATGAGAAAACGCTGAAAAGGGAGGAGCCGACACCTTTACGTCGACTGCACCGTGTGGGCGTGAAGGAGCCGCACAAAACCCCGTCAGCGCCCTCCTTTGCCCGTGAGCGTCTGATTACTCTGTCCGCGTTAAAAAAGGCAAAGGGTGACTGGAAGAATCGGTAACAGCCGCTGGAAGTTGATAACAATGTTAGAAGAACAGACTCGAGTGTCTTTTTTGCTGCACAGTATTTAAGATCTGCTTACTCAAATGTTTTTTCTAAACGTAGGATGGGATTAACTTTGAACGGCAGCTATATCTCACTGTTTCTTGCTGTTCAGTTAGGTGAGTTTTGCACGATCCCGCATTTTTTTAAGTATCGCATGCTGCAGTGTTACTTTGTCCTGTATTGTTATGCATTACCTATAAAACCGGGGGGAAATAGTCACTGTATAATGGGACATTAGTCCAAGAAACGTTTGGTCGTTTCTATGTTCATTCTAGTTGTTTCAATGTAAATTTACGTCACGCTAACAGAGTTCTATAACAGCATATTTTTGAGGTACGTTTTAAGTAAAATTATTTTGCTGTAATAAACAAAACAAGCTAGTATTTGAGTATGTGCATACTGCGACTTTTGTTTGGTACTTTTAAAGGTTTGGTTCAATTTAAAAATCTGTTAGATATATATGCCACAGCATAAGATTTGGGGAACCGTTTTCGAACGGTTATGTTTTAGATTGTAGCGGCAGGCACGGCAGACATAAATAATTTACGCCGTAACAGTGGACCCACTAAGCCTCGGATCTGTAGTGCCCAGTATGCATGCAGTTATACTGAAATTCATTGGAAGAAGATTTTCAAACTTCCGAATGTCCAAAAATTAAACTGTGGTTGTAAAAAAATTGTTACTGAACTTATTCAAAACGACATTAAAGATGGCATAATCGACAATAACATGCAGTATTTTGAAAGTGATAGGCCCATTCTCTGTAATCCTAGTTTAAGAAATTGTTTGGTGGAACGGTGCAAATGCCCATTTCAGTTATATTATCAGGCGTATTCAAAACCTAGAAAAATAAATATTGCCTAATGTGTAAGAAATGTAGGCTACAGTTGTGAAAATATAGAAACGATAAGCATACGGAAAGTTTGGTATAAGGCTATTTTTACGAGGGTAAAACCGGTACTTTTATGCCAGCCTCGTAATCTCAGTTTTGTGTATTTTTCTGTAATTAAAAGCTATGTAAATTGAAATTGTCCGGAATACAAGTCATGTGAAAAACTTTTTTAAAAAATCTGAATTATTTTATCTGTTTGATTAAGTAATTCTAGTTTAGCTAGTTTGAACTACGAGTTCATAACTTACTATGACTTAGAACTTCAATTAGCCCTTCATATACAGATGGTTAATTTTGTTTTAATTTGTTTTAATCTTTGGGTTTTACTAGGAATGAAGGACGTTGCAGCAAATAAAAGTGCGCGGATTTTATAGCTTAAAAGTTGCTATAGACTTATTAAATGTTTAAAAGTCTTGTTAAGTCAGTGACAGATCAAAATGCAATATGCCGGAGTGGCAAAATGCTTTCGCAGTTTTGTTTGTATAGTGGGCATATTCGCCCGTACAGTACGCAACCGGGAATTGTATTCGACCATGCATTTTAAAGAAGAAACCCACTGTGTTTCAGTACACAATGAATAGATGCTTTAACCATATTTTCGCTTATTCACCGAGGCTACTGATCACTTCTCTTTTCCAAGTTTAACTTCCAAGACTTCCTGCCCTCAACCACAAGTGCAAATGTAATTTTAGTTATAAAACGAAATTGAGTTCTGCACAGTTTATATTATAATATTTGCGTGTTACAATGTAGGCAAGTGGCAAATTAGAGGTGACAGTGTGTGTGTGTGTGTGTGTGTGTGTGTGTGTGTGTGTGTGTGTGTGTGTGTGTGTGTGTGTGTGTGTGTGTG
>JAABNY020000001.1:23796309-23813381 GCA_015164015.2 Brevimyrus niger
CTCACCTTACACCACCTGGGCGAAAAACCCAGAGTAGCCTATGCCAAAAACATGCTAAGAGCAACCTGGTGATATGAATTCACTTACCTGCATGTTCTTAGATTACAGCATAATCTATGCAACTCAGGGAGTACATGCAAACTCCACCCACTCATACTACAGCATTCAGACCCCCAACCCTGGGGGTTTATGTGACATAATTGTAGCAATAGTTCTACCCACTGCACTATCATTCTGCCAATTTAGTAACACTCCCTGACAAATAATTATATTAATAGATATGACAAAAATCAGAAATAGGCAATTAGGAGAGAGCCTTGGTTAGAGCTATTAATAAATTTGGGGTTAGGGGTCATGGTTAGGTGATCACACTGCTACAGATAGACTGGGTAGAGATATTGCAGATGACTGCATCTAAACAGCATCAGACCAGTGAGTGGGCACCTCCTTTAGAATTTTGTTATAAACCGAAAGTCTTGCCAGGGGTCTTTGAGTTTTGGAAGGTCTTGAGGGACAGGAAAAGGTGAAAAGAATGGCTCTGCGTTTTATTGCTAAGTAGATATACGAGGAGAGGTAGTCAAGGAATAATATGGGGCTACACCCAGGAACTGAGAAACAAAATGAAAATATGGTATATACGGCCCTAGGGGGGAGCAGGGATGGAACATGCCGCCTAATCCTGACAGTGCCCAATAAAGACAGGATCGAAAATAAAGTGTTGGGGTGACAGCATGGAATGTTTGGAACGTGTAAAGCTCACTTTGGTACAAAGCCCATCATTGTAGCAGATGGCTAGTACAAAACAGCATCACACGGACAAAGTAAATGGTGTACATGAGAGGTACATAATTAGTGTAGTGAAGGTGCAAATCAGTGTCAAGGATTCAAGAATTTAAAAGTTTTCTTATCAAGTGCCCTGCAGTCAGAGGGATTGAAGTCTGGGCTTTATGCATCACAAACCGAACTTAACAGCATTAAAGAGACAACAAAGCATCACTAATAAACAGTGAATAAATAGCAGCAGTGGACATCATCAATTGAGCGATTATGAATGTATTTGTTATTCAGCAGCAGTGTTTACAGCATAACATGGAAATGTGAAATGCTAAGTGTTATTCAAATCGGAGGAAGCTGAGTGTGGGTCAGTGTAAGTAGATGAAGGATTCCTTATAGAGCTGAGGGTGTTTAAAAGTCTGATGGTGCTGGGGGTACAAGCTTCTATCCAGCCTCTGTTCTATCAGCTGTCAGACTTGAGGAGGGTGAATAGTCCATGCCTGAGATGACTGTCTTTGTCTGTCTTTGATGATTCTATGGGCTTTCCACAAAGACCTCTTCATTTAAATGTCTTCTGGAGTCAGGAGCCTGCTCCCATTGATAGTCTAAACTACTTTCACGACCTTCTGTAGGCCCTTGGATTCCCGGGTGGTACAGATGCCATGCTAGTAGGTCATGCCACCAGGCAAGATGCTCTGCATAGTACGCCTGTAGGAGCTAGGGAGGATCTCAAAAGCGACACCAATTTCCTTAAACCTCGTGAGGAAGAAAAAGGTGGCAATGATCATCTCCGCATCTTTCCTGACACTGGTGGTGAGAAGGTTGTCCTTATGCCATTACACATGAGCGTTCGCCTCCCTGCATAGGCGCCCCAGTCTGTGGGCAGGCAGTCTGACCCGACTCAGTGGTGAGTTCTTTCGCAGTGGTGTCGTTGGCAAGCTCCACAATGGAGCTGGAAGCTGGCTTAGCTATACATTTGTGGGTGTAGAGAGAGTACAGGGAGGGGCTGAGCACATATCCCTGGGGGCCCAAATCTAGAGCTTCAAAGGTGAGAAGCATTTTTTTCTAGTCAACTCTAAATTTAATCGAAATTTGACAAAAATTCTCTGAAGGAAGATCCACAGATACCTTCACACATTTTTTTTTTCAATAAGATTTCTTGTGGTTGCATTTTCTATGTTGTAGATGCATTTGAATACCTAGACAGAAACATTGTACAGGTCAGGAAATAGAGATATTTAAATGTGTTTGACAGACACAAAATTCTACCATCTCTATAGGTGTGGTTCCTAGAATGCATTCTAATTTTATCCAAAAAATTAAGCACTCTAATAAACACAGGGTGTTTATTAGAGTAATTCAGGGTGTACACCAGGATTGTGCCTTGTGCTGTGGGATAGATTTCAGGAATTCCTGTGACCCTGAACAGGATAATCAGAACAGCCTCCATATCTGACCACTGCCTGAAAACCATTTAGCATTTAAAAAAGCAGTTTCAGTGCAATGATGTCTGAACACATACCAATATGTATCTTAGACATCACTGCATTGCAGAAAGATATAAAAAAAACTGCAGAGAAATAGGAGAGGTTAGAGCTATATTAAGAGGAAAATAACCAGATGAAAGAGATGAATTTATAATGTCTGTCACGGAATCACCACTGGCGGGCTGAAGCTCCACCATCATCTTTTATGGTTAAAAGATAAAAAGTAAGTAATAATACAGCCGCCTCACCTGATGTAGCAACTGCTAAAGACGCAATATGATGAAGATACACAGCTTAAAGATCAGAAGCAGTTAAGCCACAGATCACTTTTTTTCATGGCGTCTCTGATTTTCAGAAGTCTACTGTCAAAAATATTCCTGGTGGGTTTATCAATTAGAAACTGTGATTTGTATTTATTTCCAAAACTGTGCACACACATACACATATAAAAACAGATATGGTTGTTCATGTAGACCTAGCAAGGAAAGTGCATTCTTACAAAATAATTTGCCTTCCAGAAAGACAGAGAACCTCCAATTTGACAAACTACCATTTGCATTCCACTATTTGAGAACTCCTGTCACACACATTACTTTGTCTGTATACCACAGGGATGCCAAATATTACACCAAAAGGTATGGAGCATGCACTGATTACAGTGTGTTGCTGCACCCAACATATGAACAAGCCACCTCAGGGATTAGAACCTGAGTGCAGCCATGTGGTGAGAGACACCACAGTAGTCCAAGTGGTCCAGTGTGAGTTTCTTCTCTGGTGGCTAGAGTGTCAATCCTGCCACCAACCGGTAAGCTGGAGGACCTCCTTATAGGGCTGGATGTAGATTAATGGCACACCCAAGATGAAGCAATTGCAGGTAAAGGGCCTTGCTCAAAGCCCAATGGAGAAGAATCACTTTAGGCATTCATGAGATTTGAACCTATGACCTTTGGGTAGCTGGCTCAGATACCTAACCTCAGAGCCACCACTCTGCCTCTCTGCCCCAAGTAGAAGAATAAAGCTAGACAGGGTTTGCGGAATGCAGTTTTCCACGGTAGTTGCAGGGATGTTTTGCAGGAATCAAGATAGGAACTGAAGATGTATTATTCACTCCTTCAGCAGGAGATGCATGCAAAGAATATGTTCTAAGTGGGCAGGGAAGATCTGATGAGCAATATGGCTTCAAAAATATGGAGCACAAAGGGTGATGGACTGGAAAAAGTGAATCATGAGTAAAGGTGGCAAGTTGGATAGAGAAGTCAACTGAAAAGGTCATGACTTAGCAAAAGGTGCGAATATCGAGAGCTCAAAGTACAAAAAGCCAGGAAATCATCTACCCTGGAAGAAGACCAGAAGCTGGGATTTGGTTAGACTGATGACAGCTGAGTTTGTGAGAAGTAAAAAAATCTAGAATTTCTGGCAAAAAATTAGATGAAGTAACAATCGTTGAGTAGGTGAATAAATGAATGACCACTATTGCCTGCATTCTCTCTATGGTTCTGGAATGTGTCTTTTACATTCCTGTACACTGTAAGGCTCTGACTTGCATTTGGTTGAACCCTAATCAATTTAAGGCTTTAGCAAATCAAAAGAATTAAAATGGCAGTTTGACACTGGAACATAATGATGTTATTTTTGCATTTTGAAGGTAGAATCAGCTGCCCTGTGACATTATTGCTAAGAATTTTCCCATATATATTGGTACTTGAAAAACATAACTGACGATTGAGTTATGAGTTATTATTATTATTATTATTATTATTATTGCTTTCATGTTATGTTGAAATTTTATTTCTGCATTAGAGCATCAAATGAAAAGCAAGCTCCTTCCTGTGACGGAGTGAATGTTTTGTTTTCACATATATACATACACCACTGACTGAAAGCAACACCAAGACATATTTGTCATATAATACAATATGTAATATATAATATGCCTTTTGTTAAGATAGACTGTATGCTATGGCTTTACATTATAAGACAGTGTCGTACTATTACACTTCTGATTGCTTCTACAATCAAATTCCATGCTGGACTTTTTGACTTATTTGAAATAGCATATTGAGAATAAATCTACCTTCAGAAAAAAATCCCATTCGGTGTTTATGATAAAGGTAACAAGAATATGGTTTGGTTCTGCTTACAACCCTGTTCTCAATAAAGTTGGGACAGGGGCAACAAAAGACTGGAAAAGTTCTGTAATGATAAAACAGAAAACCTGGCAGAATTTTTCACAACTAATTAGGTTAATTGACAACAGCACAGTAAGATGATTGGCTATAAAAAAGACCACTCAGATGGGCAAAGTATCTGTGCAGTGAAGATGGGGAGAGGTTCACCACTCTGTGAAAGAAATAGTGCAACAATTTAAGAACAATGTTCCTAAATGCAATATTGCAAAGAATGTGAGAATTTCATCATCTGCTGTACATAATATCATTAAAAGAGAATCTGGAAAAATCTCTGTATTCAAGGGACAAGGTTGAAAACCAGTATTGGGAAGCTGTGATCTTCGGGTCCTCAGGCAGCATTGCATTAAAAACGATTCTACAGTGGAAATCACTGCATTGGCACAGGAACACTACTGAAAACCATTGTTTGTGAACACAGTTTGTTGCTTCATCCACGAATGCAGGATGAAACTATGCCATGCAAAGAAGAAACCATATCGAAACATGATCCAGAAACACTGCCAACTTCTCTGGACCTGAGATCATTTAAGATAGAAAACTAGTATGTGGTTTGACAAATCAAAATTTCAAATGCCTTTTGAAAATCATGGACCCAACATCCTCTGGGCTAAAGAGGAGAGGGACCATCCAGCTTGTTATCAGCAGACAGTTGAAAAGCCAGCATCCGTGATGGTGTGGGGGTGCATTAGTGCCCATGGCTTGGGTAACTTGCACATCTGGGAAGGCACCATTAATGCTGAATGATATATACAAGTTTTGGAGCATTATCTTTTTCAGAGAAAGCCTTTTGTATTTCAGCAAAACAATACCAAACCACATTCTGTGCATATTACTGCAACATGGCTCCGTAGTGGAAGAGTCCAGGTGCTAGAACAGGCTGCCTCCTGAAGTTCAGACCTTTCACCCATTGAAAACATTTGGTGCATCATGAAACAAAAAATATGACCCTGAACTGCTGAGCTGTTGAAATCCTGTATTAGGCAAGTAAGTATGGAACAACATTTCACTTTCAGAACTCCAAAAAATGGTCTCCTCAGTATCAATCGTGTTGTTAAAAGGAGAGGTGATGCAACACAGTGGCAAACATGTCCCTGTCCCAACTTTTTTGAAAAACGTTGCTGGCATCAAATTCAAATTGAACAGATATTTGTCATAAAACAATACATTTCCTGTTTCAGCATTTGATATTTTGTCTTTGTTCTATTTTCAGTTAAATATGGGCTTATATGATTTGTAAATGATTGCATTCTGCGTTTTTACATTTTGAATGGTTTTTTGGAATTTTGGATTGTATTGGATTTTGGGTTGGATTTACATTTTGATAAACATTCAATAAGGATTTTTGTATTACTAATTCAGAAACAAAAGTTCATAATAAAGCTGGAAAAATGTCTGTTTTGTATTTCTGGACTCTTCTGACATTTCTGAGAGGTGATCCTTCATGCTGATTGTTTTCTATGACATTCACATCCCATACTACCTGTGTGTGTTCCCCTGGTCATTAATGTCATAAATATTCTGCCGAATTTAGGCCAGTCGTTTCGGAGGGCCTGGTACCGAATGCTGATTTCGTAGCCTTTGAAAATGTATAAGAAGGTTTTGCCGGAAGACTTCTGTGCAAAAATGCCTTGTTTTCCAGGTCTGCCATTTCTTGATAGCCTTCATGATTCTGTGCTAAGACCCAAAGAAGCATCCAACACAAACACAAACACAAAGACAAATTGCTTCATAGATTCTTTCTTCTGATGACAAACAAAATAGTGGAATTCATGTGCCAAAAAGCTTGACCATGTCTCCTCAAACCATAAAACACAGTAATTCCAACCGTGAGACTAAAGTACTTTTGTAAATTAAATAAACTTTTTTTTTCTTATTCCCCTCAGATGATGCACTTTTACCCCAACAGCTAGACGTTCTCTTCAAACTATCTGTCTTATTGCCTGTGAGGCTTACAGGAAGCTCTGCTCTTCAATTTACTTGACATAAAAGTGTTCACTTATCTTTATACAATGTTTTTAGCATCTCCTGACCCTTCTATGAACATTAATATCCTTTGTTTCTGCTACCATCAGTCAATTGTCTGACTGGAACTGTAATTAAAACATATGTAACCTCTTTAATATGACTGGGGAAAGGATAAGAAGATGGAAAACCATGCAAACCAATTTTTATAAAATTTTATTTAAAACAATAATTCTACATTTTGAAGGGAAAAAGGCTTCCCCTTCCTAGAAGTGTTAACTATCTGCAGCACAATCATATCTGAATCTTGTTGTAAAAAAGATTGCGACGCGATCTGCATTTCCATGGCAACCATCAATTGCTATTGCAATACAACATGAGATCTAGCATCACTCTAGCGTTGGACCTCTGGGAAATTCAGATGGAGGATCCCGTTCGCCTTTTCCAAGCACAATGGTCCTTCAGCCGAGAAAATACTGCACAAAGAAAGGCCTGGGATTCAAAACATCATTCATTTTTGTATTATGTGCTATTGCTTGTGCTGCAGGACACAGGTTAATATAGAAATTACATAGATTTGTCTCCCTCCCAAAGCATGGGAGTTTCCTAAACACCCCCAGCACTGTCTAGTGAGTCAAGGACACCTGGGGGCTTGTAATACAATTCCATCTTAACGACTCTTAAGAACTGCATCTTAAAACCAGGTGATTTTGCAGATGCTGATCCAGTTCTTTTGAGGCAACCACAGGTTAATACAGCAAAAATAATAATAATTTAAAAAAAAACACATTGCAATTATCACTGGCATCATCATGCTAAACCTGCTTTAAGGGTACAGTTTAACATTTAAAAAATGTATTGTAATGATGCTTTAGCACACATAATCACATGCCATGGCAAATTTTGAGATGCTAATTCACCTAAGCACATGGTTCTGGACTGTGAAAGGAAACCAACACAAACATGGAGAGAACATGCTAACTTCACATGCAGAGCAAATGTGGGGCTCAGACCCCCATCCCTGGAAGGGATCATATACCTAACACTCCATTAATCCACATTGATTTACAGTACAAGGAAGGGCTACTATTGTTTATGTATGCTGCCTGGGATTTGAGGCAGTAGTGGCTTAATGGTTAGGGATATGTACTTGTAACTGAAAGATTGCAGGTTTGAATCCCAGACCAGCAAGGTACTGCCCCCTGCTATGTCACATATGGGTTAAATGCAGAGGGTGAATTTCATTGTTGTGCTATAGTGTGTCAACAATGGCTGCTGATCCCCAAACTCTAAATTTGAACCCACAGTCACTGAATTTTCAGTACAGAACCCCACATGTTCAGTCACTGGAGCTGCCACCCTATTGGTATACGCCTCAAACAATGTAGCATATTAAAAATGCAGATTTTTACAAAAATAGGACAAATAGGACCCTAAACACCTGAAAAAAATCTGTTGGCCAGTCTGTGTGCCTATCTGTCATGACGTCTTTGTGCATTACAAAGTTTAATCACTATATATCATATAATCCAAATATTTATTCTCATGACCACCAGCACAAATCAAGTGTGAATATTAATACTGGGAGTGGGCACTGGCATAATATGATATGCATCATGAGATGTGTGAAGGAACAGCAAATGACACTTAAAAGAAAAGGAAAACAACAAAATTATTTCTCAGAGACAGGCACAACTTGCGCTAGCTGTACTACAGCCCCTCAGGCCCTCGTTAGCGGCGTGGAGACCTGTGTTTCAGAAAGACGCTGTTATTTTTTTCCCAGAAAGGCTCAGTGCGATCTGCGTGATGGGCTTTTTGGAAGAGACGCCAGAGTAGCAGAAGAGAAATTAAACATTTCATCCATGCACTATATGTACGCAGGACAAGGTGGTGTGAGGCTAAAGCCTATCCCAGAATGCACAGGGGCACATGGTATGGGAGACACTGGATAGGAAACCTGCAAACAAAACTATTTATTTATAAAAGGAAGGAATTAATAAAGAGAAAGAAAACCTGACATTGGTTATCTATTATTTGTAACTACAGGGGGGTCCTCGGGTTATGAAACAGTTCCATTCTTACGACAGTGACATAACCCGAATTTTGATGTAAGTCGAAACATACTCTTTTCCTGATCTCTTTACAATGTCTAATTTCACTTCCATCGTGATAGCTATCCTCTTGACAAACAGAACACTTGTGCTTTTAGCAGTCCAAAATGGCGTTACTGCGTATTCTTCCACCTTGCGTAGCCAAACCAGTTTGCCCATATAGTTCGTAAGTACGACGCTAATGGCGTAAGCCAAAACACTCACGACTCTTACTGTATGAGAGTGAACGTCGTAAACTCAAAACGTCGTAACCCAAAGACCCCCTGTATATTGATTTTAATTTTTTGGTACATAATTACAAGCCTGATAAACATATTACTCAAGACTCAAGACTCTTTATTGTCATTGCACAGTTGCCTGGGCAACGAAATTAGCTGGCAAGACCACAAAGATGCAGGAGATATGTTGTTATCATATATTACACATATTAGTTAACTAAGTAGCTAAGTAGCTAGTTACTTAGCTGGGTTAGTAATTGATACTTTATTGATTCCTGTGGGGAAATTCTTTTATCTCCCTCAAATTCCTCTCAGTAAAAGCTGGCCACAAAGGATAGCTGCTTCTTGAGGCATCCAGGGGATAAAACTCAAAGGGCTTGAACCAGCAACCTTCTGATCACAGGCACAGAGCCTTAGGTCACTGAACCACATGCTACCTCCTAACTAACATCTCTAGAAAGGACTGGAAATGCTGGCTTGACTGAGAAACTTGAGTTGATATCGACGATCTTATCACTATTCATTATGTAATAAGGCCTGATTATAAGGTAATATTTCAAAAATATAAAAACGTAAATGTTGCTTATTTGACAGTTTATTTTATTATGATGCACTTTAGAGGAGACGGGTCAGAGCAGATAGCGGTGTCACACTCATCATCGGGTTGGGGCAGTGCCTTGAGTTTGTGTTTCTCCTTCGTGTTTAAAGAACCACAGCAGAAATTTAAAATCATTATGTGGCTGTGGCAGTCTGTCCTTTAAGAATGCTTGTTTCTGCACTTATTTCCACAAACACCAAAGCTATTGAGTTTTGGGACTTCATAAACTGTCTGAAAAAAGGGAGGAGTGGGCAGAAGGAATAGAATGACTTTAGGAAACTTTGCTGCTATCAACAGTATGTATCTAGACCTTTTTAAAACTCTATTGTAAATCAAAGCTCACATGCTCTCTATAATTGAATTTAGTTTTGAGAGCCTGATATCCAAACCAAGCAAATTAGTTGCTAAATAAATAACCTGATAACATTTTATTTAAGGCCATCAAAAATGCTTTATTGCATCTATAATGTACTATAGATACCTTCATAATGCATTATAATGGTAAGTGGTCATTAAGAATGCTTTGTACTACAGTACATTGAAGAAGTTTCTGTAGTTCATTATAGATGACAGTTTCATAAGGCAGTCTTTATGCTTTATAAGCAGGACTATAATGCATTATGCCTTTTTGTAAATATGTATAGCTATGTTTATAATGCTTTATGAATTCATTATGAATGTGTTTATAAATTAATAAAATATGGCTTCAGGCAAAGTGTTACCAATGTTTTTTATTATAGATTTATTTTTATAACTTAGTGGGTAGCACTGCAATCTCACAGCATTGCTCTCTTTCATGGAGTTTGATGTTGACCCCCCCTGGGACCCTAAGCTGGAGTGGAGCGGGTGGATTAAAATGGGATTAAAATATCTTAAAATCCTAGTGACAAAAATACTGACCATTAACTGAATTCAATACTTATCTTGAAATTTATACATGCCTGGATGAAACTGGTGAATTCTTCACCGTAATGAGATCTGTTCTGCTGTCTTTCTTCAAATGAAAATTTTGACACTCCAATTCAAGTAAATCCCAGTCTAACAATAACTCCCACAACACAAATGACAAGAACACATACAATTAAGCATCTCCAAAAACAAGAGGAGACAGAAAAGCCAGTCTCTGAAACTTTAATTTTGTGAATAACATGACATGGTGACAGAAGTAAATTCATCTCCAGTGAATTCCATTTTTTATGGAGAATTAGTTGTAGAAAATCTTCTACATATGCCAAGAATTACACAAAGATTTCAGTCCACTTAATTCATTACAAGCGAAATAGCTTCATAGTTAACCAAAAAATGGCTGCCTTAGACAACTAATAGGCAAATGTATACAAGCTAGGTGATGTATTATTTTCCGAATAAGCCTCTATTGGGGGCAAAACGCCAGCAGGATAGAGAGGTTAAGAGTTCATCAAAAAGATATGAAAAACATTTCCATTGAGGCTCAGAATCTGAATGACTGAGTTTTATTTTAAACAGTCCCTCTGCGACCAGAGTGGGCTGATGGTTAATTGGACAGGAAAAGTCCAACGCTGTTGGACTGGTGACACAGGAGGCCCAAGGCTTTATTGTACAGGTTGTACCAACTCTGTGGGGGTGCGCAACAGGTCAGAACCTGCCCTGTACGCCCAGCTCTCGCTCCGCTGCCTCCTCGATGGCCCGGTGGACGACCCGCACCTCCTCCTGGGTCAAGGTCCTCTCCATGTGGCGGTACGTGATTCGGTAGCAGTGGCTGACCTTCTCCGTCCTGCATGGCCAGGTGGGGGAGGGGACAGTCAGGAAAGCCCAGCTGAGTACAGTGGAATCCGACAGGTGGAATACAGAAATAGCAGTGAACATCTCCCATTCATGCTGCTGAGCTACGCTAGACCTCCACATCGAAAAACGGTTAAGCCAAGGGGAAAAAGTAAAGAATAAATGCAGATGCGATTACCCACTGACCTAACGTGCATGCCACTGCCTGGAAACTGAGCCGGTACTACAGAATTCCGTGGGATACTTTCAATAACCATTACTGCTTATAATCATTTATTGTTTCTGTCTGTTAATGGCTAAATGTCTTTTTACAGTCTAAATGTGTGTATTGTGCTACTGTAATCCTTCAATTTCCCTCAGCATTAACACAGTACCCATCTATCAGGTAATCTCCATTCAGGGTTCTGCTGCATCCTCAGCCTGATTCTGTTCGCATGTCCGCTCACAGCACCGGTACATGGTCTGCTGTTTTAATTAAGGTACATGCTTGAACCATTTACAGCACATCAGTGTATCACATTTTACTTATTTAACAGATGTTTTTTTTTTAATCAGAATCAGGTTATTTCGTCAAGTATGTTACACATATGAGGAATTTGTATTAACACATAACATTTCACAAACTGGACAAGTACAGTCTCTTTAAATATATATATTCAATAAAAATAAAAACTAAAAAAAGGGTAAATATTAAAATATGATGAGTAGCGGAAATAAACACGAGAAAATTATATATTAATCATGTATGCAGATGCATACTTGTGAGGAACACATAGATAGAATCTATTATTTATGTTAATGGGCTACATATGGTTTGTGCAAACAAGCAACCGTGCATTATGGAAAAGACAACAATGTTGTTGATAAAAGAGTTATTTACAACTATGCATTATTTTGAAGGAAAACAGGATCAGGAGCAATGGGGGGTAAGGGGCCTTGCTCGAGGGCCCCACTTGGGGGTTAAGGGCCTTGCTTGAGGGAGGCCCCACTTTGGGGTTCAGGGCCTTGCTTGGGGGCCCCACTTGGGGGTTAAGGGCCTTGCTTAGGGATCTCACTTGGGGGTTAAGGGCCTTGCTTGGGGGCCCCACCTGGGGGTTAAGGGCCTTGCTTGGAGATCCCACTTGGAGGTTAAGGGCCATGCTTGGGGACCCCACTTGAGGGTTAAGGGTCTTGCTTGGGGATCTCACTTGGGGGTTAAGGGCCTTGCTTGGGGAACCCACCTGGGGGTTAAGGGCCTTGCTTGGAGATCCCACTTGGAGGTTAAGGGCCATGCTTGAGGACCCCACTTGAGGGTTAAGGGCCTTGCTAGGGGGCCCCACTTGGGGGTTCAGGGCCTTGCTTGGGGATCCCACTTGGGGGTTAAGGGCCTTGCTTGGGGGCCCCACTTGGGGGTTAAGGGCCTTGATCGACGGCTTGACAGTGACATCACCTGGCTGACCCTGGGATCTGAGCTGACAACAATCTGATCCCAGGCACAGTATTCTAACCTGCTGAGCCTCACACTTCCCCAGCCATTTCGTATATAATAAGTGTAGGTCTGTGGCAGAGCAAGCGAGAGGACCCAGACTGGAAGCTATCTGTCCTAATTAAGACCCTGTGGTTTCAGAACCGTGTGTGTTCGCTTTCATTACGGTCAGCGATAGCGCTTGGTATGGCTCCACACTCCCTTTCCTTCGCATTTCTCACACCTGAGAAGTGAACAGGCATGAAGATGAGGAGGAAGAAGAACTCTGGGTTATCTAATGTCATCATGATTGGAAAATCTTTGGTACAAATCCCAGGGCCGGCAGATTGATGCTGCTGTAGGGCCCTTGAGCAAGACCCTTAACCCCCAGCTACAGAAACGCTGGACGGCGACCGACTCTGAACTGGGGCCCTCAGATTTGCTGCAAGTGAGTCTGTGAATCTCACAGAGAACAACATGGGGTAGGCAAGACGACGATTCCCCCACCAGGATGATGCTCCTTAACCATTAGTAAATAGTTCTTGATCATTCTATAATATATTAAAATGTAGACCAATTCATTCACAAACAAATTTGGAGTTAATTACAATCATATTTCCATGCAAATGACTTGCAAATATAAAGCAATGGGTCAGTAAGCATACTGAGAACAGTTATAATTGAGCATTTACAAGCTCTAATAGCTTGTGAAACAGGAGATATCTTTGTAGGACACTTCTAAATTTGATTGTGAGTGAACCTTTTTGTTTATTTTTATTAGTAAATGTATTCATATTTAACTTAGTCAATTTATCAATAAATAAATAACAGGTCTTAAAGTGTTATCCAGTTTTTTTATCATGTATTTTGATTACACAATATAAAGAACTAGCTAAATACAGAAATTCCCTACATCTTGCTCCTTGGAATAGTGGGCTGCTGCTTTTCAGAGAGGCATTGTGGTTGTGTGGAGGTCTATGGCCCCAAGGGCCATTTTGTCACCCCTGACATCTGAGCAAACAAATGTAGAAATTCCACTTTTTCATTGGGTGACAGTGTAAGTTCTGCTTGTAATGAGGGGCCGACATGACTGGCGTCACTCAGGCCAGATTGCATTGAATCCCAGCTTGAGATGAAATCGGCGGCAGTTCAGGGCCGTCAACCTGCAGTCTTTCTATCACGGGCATTACTGCTAGCTTCCTCCAGATTTTCCAGTTCTAATAAGGCTTTACAATCTAAGCCAGAAGTCACATGTCCTGCAGCTTGGGAATATGCATTCATTTCCCAGTTTTATAAAATGATTCCCAGGGCCTCTGTGTGGGAATCACAACACATGCAAGTGATGAATAATAATCTGACATATAACATACATGTGTGATCTATATGTACAGGACTGTACAGAAGGGGTAGGCTGTCAAAGAAAGCTTTTTATCTGGGTAGTAAATATGGTGGGTAGAACTGTAATACAAAAGAATGACAAGAATTTATTCTGTCCTCCTAAAAGTTACCAATATCTGGTTGGAAAGTCAGAAGAACAGGTTGCCAAACCTCTTCTTAGGGCACCTCAGCTATTCTGTGTACTCATTAAATCTAACCAAATATAAGGTCACTTCATCAGTCAACTAATAAATTAACTAATTTAATCAGCTTTAGATTAACCAAGTATGGTATGAGATCTGTTCGCCTGACTATTGAAATAACTAACAAAATGTAATTTGAATTGAGTGATTGAGCATGTCTGTTGTACTAGATTGTTACTACAAATACTGGAGGGACTTTGGGTTGGATTTTAAAATGAATAGAAGCTACATCAATGTTTCTCAAACCTGTCCTCAGGAACTCCCAGAAAGACCATGTTTTTTGGTAGCTGGGAGGACAAAGCTGAGAAACACTGACCTACAGATGTTATAGATATATATGAGCAGAGTATGAGCAGTTATGAATAATAAATGCAACATCTGCCGAATTTAGGAAGCCTTCTAGGGCACATTTCATGCTGACAGCTAAACCACTTAATTGGATCCATTTGAAGATTGCTTTCCCTTTCTGTGCACAAAACAAATACACAACGAATGGGCAAAATGGGGAAATCCTGATTTTTCCGAGTACGACGTGTCCCTGGTCAACAAGGGAGGGGTTTATATTTCACTTCTTTAACCAATCACAGTCTTCATCGAATGACTTCATCACATTGGTCTGTTTTTTTCTCATTTTCAAACTCAAGGGTTCCAGTTATCAGGCCAAGGACAGCGTGTGACTCAGCAGGGTAAGCCTCTGTGCATGTGATCACAAGGGTGCAGAATCAAGTCTTATCATCATCATCATCATAATTTAAAAAACACCCTTACATTGCTCCGTTGAGTCTTGGAAGGTGTTGGAGAAAGCACTAGGCTTTACACCCCAACGGCTCTGGCTCAAGGAATGAGACAAAACAATCTTTGTTACTTGTGCAAGGGTAACCACACAATCTGCAGTGTGAGCTACAAAGAGCGGGTCCCCTCTGTTCCTTTATTTATACTCAGAGATAAACAAGTAATATAGATCATGCATGGGCGTGCTTTGACATTTAGAAATAGGGAAGTGGGATTGGGACAGGAAGATCTTGGTTTTGCTTGGGTGTGCAAGAAGGCGTTCCTGTCATTGTCTGCACAAAATGGGCTGGCGCAGTAGGCTTTCATGTCTGCTATAGATTGAGCAACGGGTCTAAAGGTTATGGAAACCTACTGATGTAGAAATGTCACACAGGCATGATTAATGCACATAAGTATGATTATACATGAATGATAACTAGAGACCGTTCCATCCTAACAGCAGGTAAGCGTACTCCTATGTTCTGTTTGTTTATCTATGACATGTCCCTTAAGAGAGCACAAATACAATAAAACACCTACTTTAGAAATCTATGCACCTTTCTGCTTAACAGAAAACACTGGTCTTCGTTATGCAATGATGTCATACGATGAAGACTCTGACTGATTAAAGAAGGGAAATACAAGCCCCTCCCTTGTCAAACGTGGCCACTGTCAGGAAGTGCTGCAAAGTGGACCGTACCTCCAACGCAGTGTGAGCAGCCCTTTTAGACTTTCAAAATCATTATGTGTGTCCCACAAATGAAAGCTCTCCTTTCTGAGTCTGCCACTGGGAGGAGAAGCTCTCTGGCAAAATTTAATCAAGACATCAAAGACAGCCCAGAAGTGGCATTCGTTCTTACGTCTGCTCTTGTTATTAACGTGCAGGTTACTGCGCTCACCCCAGTGTGAAATAACCAGACACCTACACAGGTAATGGCAGCCTTCTGGAAGGTTCTCACAAACATTCACAGAGTTGTAATTTTAATAAAATGACAAAATACAATTAGTGCATCTTTTTCCACCCTGTATAATGTAGTTCAGTTATTCAACCATGAAGGGATATTTTGATTTCGATGAAATGCCATGAAGTATGTGTGCAGACGTTTGAACAGTTCTGGTTACACAGTTGTACTTAGGCATAGTGTAGCCAAACATTTATACACAAAGACTTCACAGTACACTACGGGGAATACAGAGTGCTTCTTGAAATTACCCCAATACAATATATCTGGTGTTGGGCTCATGGTATAAGAAACAGATGGAGAAGAATTGTCATATTCGCAAATATTTTGAGAGCTGTAACTCCGGGATTAGTCTAACTGCTTTTCTTTGTATATTTTTCTCAAGACTGCAATAACTCAGCGTTTAGTATTCTGTATTGCTCAAGTTTAAAAAAGCATTGTCAACCAGTATCACACATTCATAAATGGGGGAAAATTAACATACTCATAAAAAAGAAATAGCAGGAAATTGACCACACTTGACCAAGGAAATGGAAATAGTTACGTTAACCAAACTGTGTTTGAGACCACGGCAGGTGCTCATGACATGCAATGATCCCATGGTGAAGTGGACTGCGCAAAGAATTAATGCTTCATCCCAGATGCTTTGCTAGCTCCTCTCTTCTTCTGGGAACAGCTATATTTGGGTAATTTAATAAACTGCTGGGAGTCCACAGTGACCCCTCCCATGGATTGCATGAAAGAGCCATGTAATAAATCAGGTGATATTCTCTGTTATTCAGACCTTTCCGGTCCAAAATGGAAAACCCATTTTCAAAAAGATGTTCATTATGTTTAATGGATTAATGAAGCCATCTGTGACCAAGTTAGTTGACTCCTTTACAAATTAATAAATTGATTCTGTAGTTTTAAGGGAAGACAAGAATGTCCAGCATCCCACAGGGGCAAAAATTCTGTCATCTAGCAGCATTATTAAAATAACTTCAGCACAATCCCTCTTAAAGAAATAAATAAATGAATAAATAAAAAAGATGTATATAATATAGGTACAAATGGGGTAAAAACATGCCTTGGAAAAATGTTGTTTAGTGCAGGTGGAATAGTATGGTGATTGGTCAAGGAGAGTTGGGTTGGTGTTCTCTGACTTGGACGGCGACCTGGAGACTGAAAGCACTGAGCGATCGAATCGCTTCAGCCACAAAAGTGTGTGACTGA
>JAABNY020000001.1:23818002-23848022 GCA_015164015.2 Brevimyrus niger
TTTTCTTAATGGCTTCCAAAACGATAAAGATCTTATCCCAACGTTACCCCTGTCCTGCCCCGATCGTCTGCTCCTTCCGTGTGCCACGCCTACTCGTTAACCTCGTGTGGGATCCCAATGTGATCAGCTGTTTCTGTGTGTTTTCATTAGTCCTCTGTATTAAGTCCACGTTTCAGTTTATTTCCCCAGTCCGGTCATTGGGTGCGTTCCACTTGCTTACAGCACTGGCTTAAAGCAATGCATTCTGATCCTGACCCAATGCATTACGGTTAGATGCATTCCAACCTCTCACACGGCTGCACAAACTGGAATTGCACCCGCGACGACACACCTTTGCCCTTACTGGCTGAAGAATTTAGTTACACGCATGACGTTTGTATCCCAGGCAGTTCCAATGCGTAATCTGCTATCCGAATATCATGTAAAGCAGTGCGAACTGATTTTCAGTTAATTTACCTGGTAAAATAAAGTTTAAATAAATGACACAATAATAGTACACGTAAGTTAGTGGTTTATTTATTGTTATTTACTGTAATGTTGTGCTGCATCATTTAATCATCCAGTCTGTGAAGAAGGCATTAAAGTAAGAATTGCATTGTAGTATGACTTATTTCCTGCCGAATACAATTTATATTAGGTCAGCGTTCACGATTCGACTTTTGATATTCAAATCAAGTTCTAGGTCAAACTGGTTTGTTCGACTTTCAAGAAATTCAAGTTCTACTGAGTTTGAGAACCGAGGTACCACTGTCAAGCATCCCTTTAAATTTAAGGTCTTGCTGCTGAACTGATGCCCAGCCCAGGACTAAAGTGTCTGTGGTAAAAAAATTACCATCAGCGTAGAAGTGAGCCTAATGCTATTCTGCTGGTCAAATATATCAAACCCTTCATTAAAGCTGACATTCTAGTCTTACTGAATAGACCTGAAGCTCAGTGGTATTGCCACTGAAGTAAACATGGGTGTGTACACCACAGCAGTGTCAGGGAAAAGGAGAATTTCATCTTTCGACAAAACATTTTTTCCAGTGATATTCTCACATTGGCTTGGTGGGAAATAGTTTCTATTAAGAAGTGAATCAAAGGCCTAAGTCTGCCGACACAGACTGGAGGGCAAGCAGAAAGAGTGTGCAGCCCCAGAGACCTAAGCCTGAAGACACAGACTGGAGGTCAAGCAGAAAGAGGGCGCAGCCCCAAAGACCTAAGCCTGAAGACACAGACTGGAGGGCAAGCAGAAAGAGGGCGCAGCCCCAAAAACCTAAGCCTGAAGACACAGACTGGAGGGCAAGCAGAAAGAGGGTGCAGCCCCAAAAACCTAAGCCTGAAGACACAGACTGGAGGGCAAGCAGAAAGAGGGCACAGCCCCAAAAACCTAAGCCTGAAGACACAGACTGGAGGGCAAGCAGAAAGAGGGTGCAGCCCTAAAGACCTAAGCCTGACTTTGAAATGCAGGAAGAGACAGTCTCTAGAGTCATTGGAGTTAAGGGCCCAGTTTGGAGACTCAATGGTGACATCACTCTGCTGACCATAGGATATGACCTTGTGACTTTTTGCTTGTGATCACCCAATGCGTCACACACTGGCCCAACTAATGAAGGAAAGCATGGCCTAAAAGAGACTTTTGATGCCTCAGATTCAAAGTAGACATCTATTTCCGTGACCTGTTCTTATTTCATAGCAGATCACAGGTCATCAATTGTCCCATACAGTACGTGTGAAAAGGAAGAATTTTCCAGACAAAGTAACAGCTCAGACATCATACAGGAGAGGCAGTTCTCAGAATTTGGAATAAAAAAAGGTGAGTCTGCAGTCGATAAACTTCTTTCTCAAGGACAGAGATTTCTAAGCTGGGGGAATGAGCTTTTAATAAGTCTCAAACATAAGTCAGCATGATCTTAGAGAAAGGCCGGTGTAGGCGTCAAAATCTCTGCATCTCTGAAGCACATCCAGGATGCACTTTTAAGAAGGGGGGACAGATAGCTCATCCTGGATATTCAGGTCGTATAAGCACATCTGTGGGGGCTGTGGAGGTAGCTGAAATAAATGTCTCCACCGGGTTTGGGAGCACAACTACGTCTCTATAATATCTGTAAGCGTTAATTGTAGCTGAGAAGGGAAGTCATGGCCAGCCAGACTTGCCAACATTGTTCCTGGCTCAAAATTAAATACAACTTGTGGCAGAAAAACCCAAGACATGATCCTTATTGAAATCATGGGCTAGTGCAACTGGAAACAAAACAAGGCAAAACAAGCCATGGAGCTACATTTAATGGGCCAAAAGTGCAGCTTTTTATAATTAACTAGAATGAAACCATACGTTTCTCTGATGGTGGAAAAATATCCATATCTCAGATCACTGGGTCAAAGTCACAGCAAAGAAACACATACCAGTCATTAGCGTTTAATTGCAGTAGGTACATGACTCTAAAAGGATTATGAGAATGTAACTTCATCAGTAACTGCCTCAACCTGTACTGGGTTATTAAAAAATGATTGAGTTATTAATCAGGTCAATAACTTATGATGTTTAAGATTAACTGGATACTGTTCTCTATCAAAGTTTGTAGCAATTCTACCATGAACACACATTAACTGCTATCTGACCTGTGGATAATTTAGTAGCAGAAACTTTACACTAAATTTTTCTCAAGCTGGATATAGCAGATAGGGTGAAAAAAAATATCCTACTTATTTCTTGATCTTTTCGGTTCTCATGTGCAAGAAACTCCACTGTTCAAGCAAATCTGTTTTTTTCCCCTTTGGTGAAGATTACTCTCACGCAGGACATCTAGCAAAGATCAAGTATTATGCTGTTATGGCTTTCGTTGGAATATCTTGCAGCAGCAGGCAAATTTTTCCAGGGAGGGAAAAACAGTATTGATTTTTTTTCCAGCACAGGCCAACAATAAACTTCAAAGAACCCAAAAATAAAAGTCTTAATCAGATCATGCTGCCATTACTGCATTCTTCATAGGAGTTACTTCAGGAAATAGTGTGGATCCTTTGTTTGGATTCATTGAAGTTATTCAGTACATTTTAATTCACTGCATCTGTGTAATGTACATTATGTATAATTGTCTTTGGATTAAAGAGGCATTTTATTCATGATTAACTCTAGATAAATGTCTGAGATTTCATGTATTGTCATGAAATTAATCAAAATATAAAACTGTTGGAACAGAGGTTGATAGCTGTCAAATCTCGGGACCAACATGTTGTTTACCCTGACAACATAGGCTCATACCTAATGACTTAACTGTACTTCAGACAACAGCAAAAGCCCAAAATATAGCCCTAAATAACGCACAATGCGGTGCAGCTCAGCAGGTTAGAATGCCGTGTCTCTGATTGGAAGGTCGTCGACTCAGATCTCTGTGAAGCAATTTCGCCATTGGGTCCTTGAGCAAAGCCCTTAACCCTCAATTTCTCCAAGGGCAGAATGACCCAGCTCACTTCGGATGAACGTGCTTGCTAAATAAATCAATTCCCAACAGGGTGGATGTTTCTGGAACCACCACACCTGGTACCAAAAATCACACCATATTCAAACTGATTAGACGACGCATCTTAGCCAGTTAAAGCTGAACTAATAGCTGTATCTATATGCCCTCCTTGCATGACATTCAGCAGCAACCCCATTATCCTTTGCTGGTATCAGCAGGGAGTTTGCGTCAATGAAAAACACTTTTCTGAAGTGGCACTAACTAATCAAGTGTTGGGTAATATTTGAAAAAATAAAACAGTTCAGAGTTTATCTGCAAAATCGGAGGCACCGATCTGAGGTCTTAAAATGCATTTCAGAATGACGTGAAGTCGATACATGGCACTCAATAATTAATTGCAATGTTTCTTAGGGGTGGAGTGATTTGGATGGCTTAATTTCTTCTTTAATTCAGTCTTGAAACAGTAGGAAATGCAGGGTTGTATGAAGTATCAGGCATTAACGAAGCCCTTGCCAGTTCAATATTTCCAAGGCTAAGTATGATCTGTAGATTTCATTTATACCTTTTCACAATGAGACAACGTGCACAAAGTTTCAGAATATTCATTTAAATTTTCTGATGCTTTTACCAAAAGTGATTTGGGTAGGGTAAAGGTGCGAGAGAAAAATCCAAAATCTGTGTACCTTAGTAGTAGCGCAGCAGATCATATACTGTACAGTTTATGCATTGTCTCTGGAAGCTGAACCCATGATTTCCATAATATTAACATAATGCTCTACCTGTTAAGCTATAGAAGCAGACAAAAGTCCCTTGAATGACCTCTCATCCTCGGTGCCTCTGAGACTCAGGTTCTGCAATAGCAAAATACTGCAACAACCCTGAGTTAGTGTTTATCCATAAGAACGGACCAGGAAAAGGAAACCATAAATATGTGAATTCTATCCTCAAACAACACTGAATTACACTATTAGCACTAAGAACACACTTTGAACATGACAGGTAAATGTCCTTCTTCTATTATTAACATAAAAATGGAAGCAGGATTACAGTTCTAGCACTAGGGTGAAAATAATAACCAGAAGCACACATATCAGGCTCTTTGAATCTATGACTTTAGTTAATAACAGGTAAGGGGATAATCCACAAAATTAGCGCAATTATTTCAAAGTATATTAAACTGAACTCCAGTACAATCCTATATAATATACCTTAGTATTACTGTATAAATAGCTTCTCTGTGTTTTGTTACATGTATTGACAACACAGTGGATATACAGGGGCTGGACAGTGAAACTGAAATACTGGCCACACTAGTGTTAGAGACCGGACTTGTATCCAACCTGGAATGTATCCAAAAAACATAAAACCTCAGCTGACCAACTCGCTGCATAAGCCAATGTGCACCTCGACTCTCCTGCTTCCACGAGCACTGGGAGATCATTGGGAGATCTACAGCAGGGGTGGCCAATCTTATCCACAAAGAGCCGGTGTGTATGCAGGTTTTTGGGATAACCTGCAGGTCAGCTGTTCAAACACAGGTGTGAGGACTCTTCAGCCAATCAATCTAAGAGACTTTCTAGCGAAAACCCGTATACACACCGGCCCTTTGCGGATAAGATTTGCCACCCCTGATCTACAGGGTCAATAGTCATGGTCTGCCTGCTACAGACAACCTTGGCAAATCGTACCAAAGCCAAACATCAGTTTCAGAAAATCTTGGGAAATCTTGGGCTGTGGACAATGTGAAACACGTACTGCTATTTGATGAGTCTACCTTCACTGTTTTTCCCACATCCAGGAGAGTTATGGTGTGGAGAAGCCGCAAAGATGCTCACCACCCAGCCTACTGCGTACCACAGAGTGCAACACTGGGGTGGAACAGTGACGGTTTGGGCTGCAATATCATTGCATTCCCTAGGCGTACTACTTCATCTAAATGGGTCATTGCCAAGGACCACCGAACAATTCTAACATGGTACCCTAAAGGTAGCGCCGTGTATCAGGATGATAATGTACCTATTCACACAGCAAGACATTTTCCTCCACCAGCATCATGTAGTGACCTGGCCACTGTTCTGCAAGAGGAATGGTTCAGAATCCCTTTGGCCACCATGCAGGACTTGTACCTGTCATTCACAAGATGAACTATCAGCCACAAAAGGAGACCCTACACCATAATACTAAACTGCAGTCTAAAACCAGGTGCTTCAGCTTCATCGTCCAACCTCTGTAGATCTTGCAGTATTATGAATAGGCTATTTTTTAAAGAACAAAAGACAAACCGAAGCACATTTCATCAGGAGCCTAATACAAGGTCATTTTATATGTGATTTTAATGTCTGACAAACTGTTTACAAAAATGAACAAATTCCCAATAAAAGATGCAAATTTCCATTCTCATGGAAACACATTTATAAACATCTGAATTCTTCTAAATGGTATTAGCCAGCACATAAGCTAAAGGCAGACACAGATTTAAAAAGGAGCTGAAAGCTATCATGCTAAAAAACCAAGGCCTGCTGTGTCAGTGAGAAGACCCCTGGGACCTTTTGAACCCATGACCCTCTAATTAATTGCTCATTAAATTCTGTTTGCCCTTTTTAAACATATTTGATTTCCAGATTCCCAACAGTGTGGAATTCTACTGCAGCTACAGTCTGACATTTCCTCGGTTTTCAGATTAATATTTCAACAAGAGGTTGAGTTTGAATGTAATTAGAGTCACTAAAACCCAGAGAAAACTGGAATATCCCTTCTACTAAACTCGATGTGAAGTATCTTAACGCCAGATTCAAATCAATACTTAGACAACAAGTCTTGACCAATTCAAGGGCCTGCCCTTAAACTCATCAAATGTGTAATTTTAACACAGAAATAGTCCAACAAGATTTTCCTCAATGCATATGAAATTGAATAAAATTCTCAATTAAGTCATTCAAAGAAAAACTACATTTATTGTATAGCAATTTATTAATTTTCCATAACTGTCTATCCCTTAAAGCCTCCTGAGATCCAGCAAGTCATTTTTGCTCTCTGTAGTAGACATTATGGGTGCTTTTCCACTGCACAAAGTACTGTACAGTACTTTCGGTATGGTACTTTCTCTTTTTCATTGACTTCCGGTCAAGTACCACTATCGAAAGTTCCAATGCCGAGAGTGCTAAACTAGTTGGGGTACTTCTTTGGTACTTCGGTATTTTGGGGTGGGACTTACAAACGTATTTGCTGTCGATTGGTTATGCAAATAGCCTGCCGCTGAAACACAAAATACACACAGCAAACAGCGAGAAACTAAATAAAAAGCAGTAGAAACAAAAATATAAAAAGAATAAAATGGAATGATGGACAAACGAGGAAACACAGGCGTTAATTGCCATGTGGTTGGATGAACAGATCCAGTAGGATTTGGATGGCATGACTCAGAATAAAAAAGTATTTACCGTAATAGCAAGAAACTTGGAATAAATAGGGCACACGCAAAACACCGAACAATGCCGCTTGAAAATCAAAAAACTTAAGCAAGACTACAGGAAAGTGGCGGAACATAATAACATGTTTGAATTCAGCGAATTCAGCACCGAAAGTACAGTATGTGATGCGGTGAAAAAGTGCTCAAAGTGTAGTCAACACATACGTCTCCTACTATACGTGCCGCTCGATTAAGTCCTATTGTTTCTTAAAAAGGACAGTTAGGGCTTTAAGATGACATCACATCGGTGGGGGTGTGACCTCCTCTTCCTGTAAAATCAAAATTTTTATAAGTATTAAAAACCTTTCTTCCTTGGATCTCAGGGGCATATCCTGCTCATCACAGTAAGCCAGTGGTTCTCAATCCTGATCCTGGCGACCCCATGTTTCAGAATGTTTACATTCCAACCCTACCTATCTTATTTTGTAGTTTGCCTGGAATAAATAAAGATTGATTGATTGATTGATACCTTAATCAGGCTCATATGGTCTTAAAAAGGCTAATAACGAATGTGGCAGGTTGAAAGTGTGGGTTGGAATGAAAACATTCTGGCGGGGGACACCAGGAACAGGATTGAGAACTATTGCAGAAAGCCAAGGGCACAAAATACAGGGGACACCCTCAATAGGCTGCCACCCCATCACAGGGCATAAAGACACAACAGGAAGAAGACATCAATTCACCGAAACCACACATCTTTGGAATATAGAAAGAAACCCACACAAATACTAGAAGAAAATGCAAACCCCTCACACGTAGAGCTGGGCCTGGAATCAAACCCACAGCTCTGGGGGTGTGAGGCCACAGAGTTACCCATTGAGACACCATACTGCCCATCTATATGTAAGACATACCATACATATCAATGATTAATACAAATCAATAGCACATGCAACTTATTACAACCTGAAATATGATATAACTGATATCTTTTTATTGAATACGACAGAACCCTTCATATATATATACCAATTATCCAGTTAGACATAGAAAATCTACATAAAATATAATTAAACAAATATTTCATGCTATTCCCAAATGTTCCACGTCAGGCATAGGTTCCATTTTCTGCCCATTGTCTCATTGACTGCAGACCGGTCTTTGATTTTTGCATGATAAGTCTGCAAAACTCACAGCAGGGATTTCTGGGGACATGCAGTACTTCCAGAAGCTTCAATGCACAGTGTATTATGCTACAGTGACACGTCGTTCACGCAATACATCATCTTGAAATTGCACTGCAATTGAGAGGGCCTGTGTATTTACAGACACATCCTTTACCCTTCAGTTCATCAGAAAACAGTTATCGTCGTTCCGGAACATTCCGGGCCATTTTTGATACATAGGCGCGTTTTAGATTCTCTGACAGCTCCATTGCAGGAAGACCTCTTTGTTTCTGCCATATTCACTTTACACGAGTATGCAGCTATTTCTGAAAATGAATCCTACAAGCTGACATTTGCAATAAAGACTGAAAACTGAAACACAGAAGAGGACTGTACACATCGAGACAAGAATTAGAGATAATATTCTTTTAAAAGCACGAGGGACACCATAATCCAAGTGGGGAACCCCAAGCCTTCCAGAAACCCAATCCAGGGCTGATAAGCTGATCCAAGCACTGCAGGAGGCTCCAGACAGAGCTGCGCGGAAGGGGGTGGGCGCCAGGATTCCATCATCTGCTGCATAGAAATGTCTATTAAGAGATCGATGCGGCTAGGCTGGGGGGTTTAGCACCTGCGGATCCAGTGTCACAGGGGTGCCCGTGTACCAACCTCTCCCCCACCCTGCATGGGAAATCGCCCGTCTATAGTTACATTTCCCAAAGATGCAGAGGCCGTACGTTTTACAGCTAAGGCCTGCAGTCGTGGTGAGAAAAAATGTTAATGGCGCTGAACCACGCCTGCAGTGTGGAGGGGATTCCGCTTGGTTTCAGCGGGACGTCACAACCATGGCCGGAGGTTTTATTCCTGCTCCACTTATTTCTCACTTGCAAGTAGAACATGCAGAAAATTTGTTTGTTTTAATAAATGATGAAACAGGAAGAGTGTTTCCATGGTAAGGGGGGCTTGGAGGAGAATAACTAACTTTCTCAGTGACTGGTCTAGATAAAAGCAGAAGCCCCCCCCCCCCCCCCAGCTCCCTCGTGTAGGAGGGAACAGTTAATGAAGAGAATGGAACAGACACTAGGATGTATTCTGTGACAAGTATTAAACATTTTACATTAATTTAGCAGACTTTTTTTATCCAAAGCAGCATACATTTCAGAGATGAGTGTCAGACAGTCCATTGGACAATCGAAAGTTAAGGGCTTTTTCCTCAGGGTCCCGTAGTGACATCAAATTTGTCCTTGGACCTTCTAGTTAGAGAAACAGCATCTTAGCACACAGAACAGGGTTGATTCTAGGATGGCTTAAAGGTGAGGGGGTATAAGGAGGGCCATAATTAATACATTATCATTAGCCAATTATTCATTTTGAAATAGCAAGTGATGGGGGGTGGGGCGGGTGTACTCTGAGAGCCAATCAGCTTTCAGTTGGGACCAATGCCCCTATAGCCCCTCCCCAGTGTATGCCCCTGCTGCTGGGCAACACACAGTCCCCACTTGTTATAAGTGAACAAAACGTCAGGTTTTAGTTTTCCACTATGCGTGGTTGTGACACATTTAGTCTGAGGTCCGGCAAGTCATCTGCACGACTAAAAGGAACCCAGGCCACATCTCCACCCACAAACCTCCTAATGGAAAAGGAGAATGCCGGCTCTTTACCGTAAAACCCAGCACTTCCAGAACACCACTAACATACGGCTCAGGGCTGGACCCACCCCCAGCTGGAAAAATCATTTATACAAGCCCTTAAACACTCAATGGCTGGGGCGAGGCTTCGGAAAAGGCTGTTCAGAATGGAATAATCGATACTCCGTACCGGACAAATTTCATACCTGTTAAGTATCAGAATGTGATAAGTGATTTTCAAATTGATCCGCAGAGAGCATTCCGGGAATTGGTGCTCAAAGAGAGGCTGAAGCTGTTTGACAATTTATGTAATGATTAAAGACGACAGCTGAAGGAATTAGGCATTTTGTCATAAAGTAGTCCTGTAATAATACTGAATAATTCTATAACCGTAATCAGTCATCAGTGTCCCAATAAACACTATCATTGTTTAACTCTTCAAATACTTGACACATTTCATGACTCAGAGAAGTAAACTGTACCATTGAGGAAAGAGCCAATCCATACATTCATCCATAAACACTTCATCCAGTCAGAGCCATGGCCATTCAGAAGGGGCGTATACCAGGGAGGGACCTCCAAAGCTGACTGCCCACTGGACTGCCCCCTCCCGCCACTCACCTATTCAAAACATATCATTGTCTAATTATAAAGTTGACCCCTCTACATGAATTATGGCCCTTCTTATACCCCCCACCTTAAAAAAAAAATCTACAATCACTCCTGCAACACAGCAATGTCAGCAAACCACAGGGCACTTAGACAAAGTCATTCAAAAACTAAGGACAAATGTGAGTCATCAGTTTGAGTGAACAGCATGTCACCAGAGTGTGGGAGGAAAGTGGAGGAAACCAACCAAAATTTAGGGGGCAGACGCACACCCTGCACGGACGTCGGCAGCGCTGCGGAGCGACGTCGTCACCTGCACAGCCAGCCAATAGTATTGTTTCAGCTGTAATCATTGGTTTTCTCGCCTCGGTCTCTTCTGGCTTCTCTGCCGCGCAGCACACATGAAGCCCCAGAGGACGTAACGGTCACAGCAGTGTGATGCCGGGGTCCTCGCTCTTATTTACAGCCCAGTGGGTTGGAATTTAAACCCACGTGCACTGCCGCCCGCCGGCCGACCCAGCCTCGTTCTGGAAAATACCGAACGTGCTAAAGACGTGTGAGATCACAGGCCTCCAAAACTGAAGCGCATGAATCCAGCTGGTAGTTAGTTTCTTTCCTCTCGAGATGCCACATTAACATTAATAAAGGACAAACCATTTCTATCAACAGGGGGGCAAGGGATCCAAATGGCCAGCAACTGTTGACACACTTTAGGCCTTAAGCGCTCACCTGAAGCCTAAATTTAGAACAGAATTGAAACAGTCACTGTTGTTTGATCTTACTTCCCCAGGAAGCCGACTAAGGACTTATTACGTTAATCCCACCAGTCAAACTGCATCCATCTACCGGATCCATCTACCATTGGCTTATTCTGGGTACTGCAGAGCACAAGGTAGACGGACACCCTGGATGGGACGCTAGTCTAAGGGAGGGCACATGCCTGCACATACTTATAAACTAGAGACAATTTAGAGATGATAATTAGCCTAAGTGCATGTCTTTGGAATAAGGAAGCAAATCAGAATACACAGTGGAAACATGGGGATAGCATTCAAACTGCACACCGCAAAAGCAAAACCTCTTCTTGCATCATACATACATGTCAGGGTATAATCAGCTTTTATACAATAATAATAATAATAATAATAATACTAATAATAACTATTATTATTATGATTATCATATTATCCTTATGCGGTGTTAATTTTTGGTGTGATTCATCTCAAAATTTTCAGATCTTCAAACTTACAACATGTCTGCAACACTTGAAAAAGATCTAACAAATATATTGAGTTATTGAACTAATGGGATCAAATGTCTAGAAATATCCAGTTTTTTTGTTTTTTTTGCTATCATAATGTGGCACTGCTTCAGTTTTGGGGCAATCTGTCTCTAAATTTGATCACTTTCAGTCTGCCATTCCTACAATGTGCCTCTGTAAAATCTGAAAAAGACCCGTCAAAAACTTTTTAAGTTATGGTTATAATGAGATCAAGTGTCAAAAATGTCCTTTTCCTGCTATCATTATGTAGCTTGCTTCAGGTATGTAGCTTGCTTTAGGTGATGTGTCTCAAAATTTAAGCAGTTAAATAATAATAATAAGAATCTTATTTATAGATGTTTGTATATTGTTTTATCCCAAGTGTTGCGTTAGGATAATCAGAAGTTTGAAATGAAATAACTCTATGTATATAAACTTTACCAGTTCCCCCCATTCCCTTTCCCGCAATGCAGACGGCGTTCCTGTGTGTCTAACTCAATTAGCGAAGCATCAGCGGCAACAATCATTAAACTACTATAACTCCCATGCTCACTTTAAAATTGAGACTCCATCAAATTCCCAGCCTTATTTGCATTCAAGAAAACTCCAAGGAAAACAGCCACATTCTCTAATCCACAGAAAGCCATTTTTAAACAGCCTGCCTATTGTTTACTGATTGATTTTCCTGTAAATTGCTTTTTCAGCCCATTTTTTAGTCTCCATATATCATCGTAACGGGGTGATATTATTTTCAATTGAGTTCTAGCAGTTGGGGCAGGAAGCCGCAGTGTCGGGGTGTGACTGAGGGAGATGGCTGCCAAAACCAGTCTGCACCCAGCTGCTGAGTCATTCCCTGAGACTCGCACTGCCTTTGCCAATTACTCTGGAACCTCTGAAAGACTCGGCCGCTCTCAGGTCCGCCATCTGATGATGCTTCCTTCTGCTTTCCCTTCGTCTCTCTCCAGGTGAGAAGCTCACCTGTGCCATTGCCACATTCCCACGATTCCCACCTCACGTTCTCCAGCACTCCCACTCTTCCAATTCTCACTTTCGATCTCCTACCACTTCACCTTCTTCCTCACCCTCTCCCGCAGCTCTCGGCACTGGGCGGAGGCTACACCTCCCCTTTTACACCAGCCGTTTTTTCATTCCTCTCCATCTATGATTCACTTTTTTTAAACTGGATCAAACCACCTCTGTGTTCACAATGCGATGGGTTGAGGTGATAGGTTGAGACGGACTGGTTTCTCTTTCATCATCATACTGCCAAGTCACCTGCTTCAGACTTGGCAGCTGCACTTACAGCTTCACCTCACAATCCTTCCGCTTGTAATATGTCGTTTTTTAAATCTCCGAAGTCACACCGTAAGACTTGCTTCAGGCAGGATGATGAAAGGAGCTACCCAGGTCTGGGGCGTGAGGAGGGAATAGGTACCGCGTTTGGGTGTGGGAGGAGAGGTGCGTTTCACAAAACAGTGGCAAGAAACAGAACTGAGAAAGAGCCGTTTTGGCTTTAGAACAACGGTAATGAATCAGGAGAGCTACATTGCGAGGAGGACTAGGGAATCACGAACCAAATCTTATATTTACTTACTTAGCAGGTACTTTTATCTAAAGAGACACACATTTTAGAGAGAGCAGATTCTGCAAGTTCCTGTAGTGACTGGTGGTTAAGGGCTTTGCTCATGGGTGAAATGGTGAAACCACCGTACCGGCTATGGGATTTCAACCAGTGACGTTCTGATCACAAGTATAGCATCCTAACCCACTGAGCCACAAGCTGCACCCACAAGAGTCAAGAACCGAACTTAAGGGAACCCCCTGATTTACACAGAATAAAATGAAATAAGATATTTCCATCTTAAGGTATGTCTACTCGTACACGTAAACAAAACCCTAATGCAGGCAAGTCCTTTGCTGATTCTTGAACCCCCACTGCACACAAAAGACCAGGCTTCATATCTTAGGCTTTAGATTAATCCAAGTTCCAGAGTTGTCCATAGCCAGGGCTGAGGGACATCTGGACACATTACAGCTATTCTGTATATTACCCCGGGCAATGCGTGTGTGGAGTCTGTGTATGCTTCCTGTGATAGGCTGACCTCCCGTCCAGGGTGTACCCTGCCCAGCTGCATTCTGGGATAGGCTCCAAACTGATGGCAACTGCAATGGATAAGCTGCAGAGGAAATGGATGAATTTATGGATATCATCTTAATCAAAAGTGACATTTTTCTGAATTTGTAATGTCCAGTTATTACTTGGTTTATACTTTATGTATTTACTGAGTGATTGGAACCCACTTAATTTTCTCTTGAAACTACAGATTATACTGTTAAACATTTAGGTTTCTCAAAAAAAGCATATTTTTCATTTGAACTAATTTCATTTGAAGACATCCAATGCACTTCACACCAATGTGCTCAATTCTACTGGTTTAATGCCCTATTTATTAAAATAAAACTAACTGTATATCAGGATGTGAGACCCTATGAGTATGACTAGGATGAATGGACTGTTTCCTTTTATTTTATTTTTTTTTATGCCTTTTCATACCATTTATAGGAAAGCCACTAAGCACCCCTACTTCAAAAACATTGAGTTTCATTTAAAAAGCTTCTATATGTTGCTAATGGTTACTGTCACCATAATCAGCAATAGCTTAATTTCTAAAAACAATAACTTTTTGAGCAACGTGACTCAAGCAGTTTCACAGCAAGCTTTTACACTTGTCAAAAACTCTTTACTTGTTTTTTGTGTATCGGCTACAGACGGGGCTCGTGTTCAGATGTTCCTCAATCAAGCAGACAGCACATGTATAAATGGTTCATTTCATGGCTGTCCAGTATTAAGGGAGGCTGAAGTGTCAGGGGAACAGAATCTGGCTGGCTAATTAATTCAATCTGCCCTCCCTCCCTACAATGTGTATAAATCAGTGTGTGAATGCTTCTCTATCTAGTAAATGGAGAGGAAACCTCAGCTGTTCCTACATCCCTATCAAGGACAAGCATTCCTGTCTTTTGCCTCTTTGTCTTTTTGGGGTGGTGTGTGGCTCTGTGGGTTAGGAGTTCAGAAGGTTGTTGGTTCAGAGTCACATCATCATCGGGCTGTTGAGCGAGGCCCTTCACTCCCATAGCTCCAGGGACATACTGACCCCACTTTCTGATCCTTACTTGTGCGGCAAAAAAAACACCAGCTAAGTAAATGTTCCTTTACTTGTGATGTGCATCAATTCCCCACCTCGTTTTCCCAAGACAGGACCAAGTTTTCCCCAAAATAATGACACCAATCCCTCTGCAGCACTACTGTGAGCTGATTATGCTTTTACAGCTATCTTTCAAACAAGCTGGGACACAGGAAATGTCCTAAACCCGGTATGTGGTTCTGTGATTTTTCACACATCTCCTCCAGTGAACGGTTCTGTTTTTCAGCATGCCTGTCAGATTTACAGATCTTTCTCAGTTTCAGAAAGAATGCGGGACATTTGTTATCGCAATATTCCATATATAAACCAATTGTGTTAGATCTCATTCTCAGATAACTTAAGGCTTTGCATTATTTGATTATTTATGTGTTAAATAAGACTTTCATGTCACCATATAATTTATGTATATGTTAGCAGATGTACTTGCACCTTTTTAATTAAAAACTTCAAAATCAACTAACTAAACAATGTTTTTTTGAATGACGCATTAACAGGCCCATCCTGACAAACCAAAGTGGCAGTCCTGATTCCTGTCGCGAAAATCACACGCATATAAAATCTGTTGCTGAAACTGTGGAATATTTTTGTTTTCATTTGATCCACTAAACAATGATTTCCTTAACATCTTCTGAACACACACAACCTTTTTGTGTTTATACAGGTGGTCCGGCGCGTAAAACTAGTCAGAATTTGGAAGACTTTCGAAGACAATGCGCAAGGCTGTCACGCCCCCCGCCTCCCCCCTGCCCTCTCCCACTCTGAAAATGGCCCTGGGCGCTAGATGGACAGCTGACACTGTACTCAAACCTCAAGCTTCACTCTCACCTCTGTAAGTGTGAGACTGGAGATTCGAAAAACACATTTCAATGTGTACCTATTCCCGAACTTCCACAAACCGCAAACAGCGTCATCTTCACTTCATTTCTCATTTGCTGCAGTATTCCAAAGCACTGCATAAGACATAAGATTCCACACAAAAAAGGAATACATGCACTTTGAAAAATTCTCCTAATGCATCAGCAGGCATATACGACTGATCTACATTATATACATAACCTGCTAATGTTTCATTTATAAGCAACCATGAAACAGAAATTTCCAAGAGACCTTTGACTTTTATAAACTAATTTCAATCCTTGAGTAGGTTAAAAAAAAAAATTCCTGGAGTTTTCAGGAAAGCCTTTACAGCAAAGCAGTACCCGGAGTCCTAACCCAAGCCTACTGGCGCTGAAATTGATTATACCCAGAGGAAGACAAATCCCCACCGCCTCCAATGTCTGTGACCGTCGGCAAGAATTTTGATGAGGGTGCAGCCAAAGGTAGTCAACCCCTCTGTCCCCACGAAAAAGTCGTCAAGCTGTTTGTGACTCTGGGAGCAGGGACATTAGCAATGGCCCACAAGGTCTTGTTAAGGCTGATGTCTGCAGAGGCTACAAGGTCATCGATGACATTTAGAATAACGTTGCGGACTGGGTGTTTGTAAATGCCAGCCTGAGTGACAGATGACAGCACTGCATGAGGATTTTTTTATTTTTGCTGTTTTCACAGTTGCTTTTTGTTTTGCTTTATTTTTTTTAAATGAACACTGTATGAAAAACCAATGAAAATCACCTATATTTATTTGAGTGTTTTCCCTGTTCTGAATGTCTGCAAAGGAAACATTTATCCTTGACTGAATCTCTGGCAAAACCCTTGCAAATTCATCCCAGACCATGAACTGCACCCGCGCAGAACCCTTGGAAGATCGGCTTTGTTTCCCAGCTTTTTTAATTATATAAACCCCTGGATCCTGTCGTTCTTGCAAACAATTAAACCTTATGTCTCTGCATGCTCAACTTCACCCCCTATAGGACAGCAGCAGAAGGGGATTGTCAGCCAAAGGGGAAGGGCAAGGAGAAAGCAGACAAAGAGAATGTATTTGGTTTTCATTGGGGGGGGGGGGGTGCTAACCTCTAGGGGGATAATTCCTGGAGTAGCATTTCCTGGGATAAGCCCCTGAGACAGCGGTAATCCCCCCAAGTGTTCACACTGCACCTGTGCTCCGTGCCATTTCAGGACACTAATTAGTGCATAATGCAATTAACCCAGGGATCTACATCGATTTACCCTCATGTGATGAACAGCGTTCACCCTGGGGAGAGATGCTGTGCCACGGCGGGCACAGATTTCATTCTGGCTCAGGGATCAGGGCGGAGGGACGAGGCCAGGAGGGCATGTGATGTGGAACTAAGCAGGACTCCAGACCAAAATGTCTTTCAAACAGCCGGCTGTGCATGATAATAATAACAACCCGCTTATACTACGGCTAGGTACAAATGTGTTAGCCAAATGTGTAGAAGATGACAACTCATTTAGAAGCTAAATACTCATTTATTAGTAGAACTACTTCTGCCAATGATTTTTACTTTCCGTTAATTTTCAATTGTGTTCCATTAATTTGACGTTGCATTCTGGAAATTTAAGTAACATTAGTTAGAATTAAAGATTATTATTGCACATTGCCACTTACTACTGTGATTTGCCCGACTGGCACTATGCGTGCGGTCATTCATCAACACCCTTCAGACCAATTAGATTAGAAGATTCAACAGTGTTGTGGTATAAATTCTTTTAAAATGTGAAAAGAGTTCAAAGGAGACTGGCAGTATGGTGGCTGAATGGGTGGCGCCATAGCCTCCAAACTCCAGGGGGGTATTCCACAAAGCAGGATTTCCAAGTTAGCTGGGTAACATAAGCCCAACATAAAACCTATCCAATAGTTTTAGTAAGTGACATTATTGCTGGATAATCCTTACATTCAGCTTAAGTTATCTGGCTAATGAGGAAATCCTGCTTTGTGTAAAATTTCACAGGGCTAGAGATTCAAATCCCACTTCAGGCTCACCGTCTGAATGCCACCTCTGTGCATGTGGAGCATGCACGTTCTACCCATTATGCTCTGGGGTCTTCCTGCAGCCAAAAAACACACGGTTGTGTGAATCCGCGTTTCTAAATTGCCCATTGTGTGCGAGTGTCTCCCCTGAGATTGGCTGACATCCTGTTCAGTGTCCCCTACTTTATGCGAGAGGCTCCCTGCAATCCTGCACTGTGTAAATGGGTGAAAGATGGATGGATAGCGGAAGAACAAGGGTTTAACTGGTTAGGCTGTTTTTTTAAACAAACATATTTGTTCAGCCTTGCTATTTCAAACTGATATTATATTCATCCAATGAATGCATCAATGAACATATTCATGAAAAGTAATAAAGAAAAGGCCAAATTATCAGGTGGCTGTGTGAGACCTGATTACTCTGATATCAGGGCAGTGTTGACACTGAATAATGGCGACTTTATTCCCAAATGCTAAATGATCATCACAAGGCGCAGATGTATATAATGTAGATCAGTCTTACAAGTATGTAAATGAGAGGATGGGAGAGCTGGGGTGGGCGTCTGCTACGTGAGCCCTTGGAGGAGTGAAAGATCCTGGGGCACCACGGGACAGGATGCCCTCTTTAGCCCAAAGAACATTTAGAAACATCACTCTCCAAATTTACAGCACCATCCAAGGCCTTCAACCTCAATGGGACAGCCAGTCAAGAAGGCCTTAGCCCATCCTGACTCTCAGCACAGCAAATATATTTTTAGTTGTTGAATAGGGGTATCTTTTAAAAAAAAGAGTGAAGATTTATATAGTCTTCGCGCCAAGTGGCCAAATAATGGACTTGATGCTCCCTCCATTAGTGCAGCTGGTCCAAACCTGGCCTTGGGCAATGAAGGAAAAACATACGAGCTCACACTCGAGTTCATTTCTAGCCCTCCATCGTACAAATAAATGAGCCTGGCTGATCTGGTGTTGTGTGTGGATTGTTACCATGACGAAACGGTGCTGCCTCCTTATTGGTTAGCGGGCAATAACAGGTAATTAATTGCTCTACGGTTCTGTTAAGATGGCATAAAGGAACAGAAGGCTGCATTATTTTCCTTTCCATTCTTTTTGTAACTCTGTTACCATGTTTTTTTGCTGGGGTTTTGTGGGCTTGTCATTCTCAGTGTTTGGTTTTCATTCTCTGCTGTAGTAGTTTAGAGCCTATAGTATCATATATGCAATGTGACTGTTCACATATATCCTTTATTTTAATACCTTTCCTATCATTCAAGTCACCAATTTTTTCATATTTTTGTGCAGTGTTGCCCCCACCATCATGACCTTTGCTTATTCTATTACACCCAGTCAGATTAAATATGGTTAATGCCATCTACATTCTCAAGGTCACTTCCTCACAGGACCTTTTACTGCAATCTACTAAACTAGAGGGGGGGAATTCGTTTTACGAGAGTATGCAAATATATGCAAAGCAGGGCTATAATTTTTCAGGACAGATTGAGAGTTTAGTAAATGTAATTGCACTCTACTCTGACGGGAGAGCCGACAGTCACCTCGGCTTGGCATCGCCCTGCAGTTGCTCTGGTATCCACCACATTTGGGTGACATTCTGCTCAGAATTTAAGACGATTACTTTGAAAGAAGCACACATATTTCATTTACTCCTGAACATCTGAAAGAATCAACTTTACAAATAGCTTAGCCTAAGGTTACGGGAGAGGAACATACAATTATGTGCCAAATATTGACTCGTGAAGAAAAACGAAACAACCAAGACAATTCAATCAAAAATTTATGGAAAGTATGCTATTCTCTGGAAAGGGGAACTCACGAACTACAGATGAAAACTAGCCTTTTGGGAATTTTAGTATATTTACTGTTATGTTGGCAATACGCTTTGTCCCTGTCAAAATAAACCAATAAACAAAACAAAAAATCCAAATACAAAATCAATACATAATCTGCAAAGCATAAATATCTATAGGCAATACCAAAGTCAAGAATCAATAAAAATATACAAAATGAAAAATTTTAATGAATTATTCTTGCCATTTGTACAAGTATGAATATGAGTAAGACTTCTATGTTTTGCATATCTTTCTCTCCTGTGAGACACACACATATACAGGGTCCAAGCGTTGGGTCAGTCATGGGGGAGTGGGGGAGTCCCTTGGATATCTTGGGTTCAAGAGCCTTGCTTATGGGTGAAATGGTGTCATCACTGCGCTAACCACTGGATTTGAACCAGCCACCATCCGATCACAGACACAGGGCCACACGCAACATACCAAGCACATCAGCGCTGAAATATGCAAACATATATATTGCACGTTTTTGAAATGTCTGACCCCCTGATGTCTCCCAGGCAACGGCATTGGGTTGTAGGATACCCTCCCAGCTGTCCGTCCTTAATCAACCTGCCCCTGTGTGTTGTAAAGAGGGCATCTCGGGCCGGCTCTGTAACTGCCCATCTCATTCTGAACACGCTCACCAACCCCCCCCACCCTCTGCTATCTGTGCCACAATAAAGGATTAACACTTCCCTTAAGATCAAGTTGCTTCCTCAAGATATAATGTTCTGAAAGGCCCGAAAACTTTAAAGGTTGCCCCTAACCTGCCATTAAAGTATTGGGCCTCGCATCCTTTGTGGATCCATTAGGGTGAATTGTGAGCTGACTGTTTCCCTTTAAGACATCTCTTTTCATCCAGAAAGCCTTGATATCTGCACTGGCCCCCCGTTCCTTCATTGTGCGCTGGGCTTTTACCGGCTTTCTGCTGGTCTCCATTTCCTTGACACACTTTCTCAACGGGTCAGGCAAAGACTAATCAGACTTCCAGCGAAAATAATAAATAAAAGTAAGAAGAAATGGTCGCTGTAAAGCTCTTGAATACAAACATCCTTAAATGATGCTACAATCCCTGAGTCGGCGAACGCGCAGGGGGACAACTCACTGGCTGCAATACCGTCAGCTTCCCAGACCTGTAGCCTTTGCGATTAAATCAAATGTGTAGCATTATGTTGAAAGTGCCCTAAAGGAAACCTCTTCAATAATACAGGTCCAGCATATCTGTAAAGCACTCCGCGATTAAGCTGTATCCTAGGTGGGCCTCCACCAGAGACCCCATATAAAATTCAAAAAAAGAGGCAAGGAATTAGTAGCTAAGCTAAGTCAACTCTGCTGACACTTGGCTTTAAGCTGCAACCCTGTTTTTTATCCCAAGGATAACAGCTATGAAATACAGTGCTATTCTTTAAGCAAAGACATCCACACAAGCAAAGAATTACTGAATGATAAATGGAAATGCTGCTCCTTCCTCATGCTGACAGAGCGTGATTAGGGGGTAAAAAATTCAATTCCCCGATGACATTAAACTTTCTGTCAATCCTGCGTCCGCACAAACACAGGGCTACAGCCGCTGCCTCATTGGCTTGTAAGGTTTTATAGACAGAGCGTTTAAGCAGGTCAGCTATGCAGAGTTTTCCAGCGTAGAGTGATTCTGTTTGTTGCAGATTGTTTGGGGTAGAGGTGGGTCATTCAGTTAGGCTGGGTCAGCGACTATGCTATCGAACCTCATGAGAGATACATGCATGGAAACGGAAGCTTGAAGGAAGCAAACTCTATCTCCAACTTTGCCAAACAGCAACTTTTATGTGACACGTGGATGTTTTCCCTGGATGCTCTGGGGTCCAACAAGACACAGTTACGTGAATCTGTGTTTCTAAATTGCCCATTGCATGCAAGCGTCTCCCTTAACACCCTATTCAGTGTCCCCTTCCTCATACTTCATGGTAGATGTTCTCTGCAATCCTGCACAGGATAACTGGGTGAAAGATGGATGGACAGTGAAAAACAAGGATTAATCTGGTCGGGTTGTTTTGAGAGAAAAAAATGTTTTAAACAAATATATTTATTCTGCCTCATGATGTTAAACTGCAACAAAATGCAACAAATATATTCATGAAAAGCAATAAAGAAAAGGCTATTTGCTAATTGTCAGGTGGCTGAGTGAGTCCCGATTACTCTGATGTCAGGGCAGTGTTGAATAATGACGACTTTATTCCCAAATGCTAAATGATCATCACAAGGAGCAGATGTGTCTTACATGTATGGAAATGAGAGGATGGGAGAGCTGGGGCGGGCGTCCGCAAGGAGAGCCCTTGGAGGAGTGAAAGATACTATAGACGTGGGCAGGGCAGAAACCCACCTAAAAAGATCTGCTTCCACTTCCCAAGACCTCAGATGAAACACAAGGCACAGAGTCAACTCGTGCCCTTACACATATAAAAAAATCTCTAAGACATTGTTGCGGAGTCTTAGTTTTGGCCGGAGGGGCAGGTAATTGGATCCTCTTTACAAGGAAATAGCTGCTCTAATAAATCGTTCGATTTCATACCAACATACCTGCCATGCTGACATACCTAAAGACCTGAAATTATAAATGTTCGCTGTCCACAAACTATTACAGAAGAGGTGCTGTGAGCCCCGAAGGTCTGAGCTCCGAAAAGTGGGGCCCTGATAGCTGCTCAGACCTGCAGTCTATTGCATAACACCATCAGGAAAAAAAATAAATAAAAATCAATACCGATTCTGTGGGAATATGATGCTTTTGGCGCCTATAAAGCATGATGGCTAGAAAACAGACTTCAGTGTGACAGAAACAAAAAAAAGTATAGAAAAAAAAAAAACGACAGTAGGAGAAACCCGGCCATCATACTCAGCGGATGAAACAGGAAAGTACATTTCATATCCAAAAAATGGCTCACACACACACACACACACACACACACACACACACACACACACACACACACACACACGCGCACACACACGCGCACACACACACACACACACACAATCACACAAAGAACAGTTTAAAAATAAACTAGCTATTAAAAAGTCTAAAACTGTTTCTGAAAAGAGGTGCAGAGACGCGGTATTTGTAGAAATTCGACAGGCGAGCCATTCCGCACTTCATTAATTTCCTTCAGATGTCTTCACACCGCCTCTGTATTGTGTGAAGGAGCCGGTATCCCAGCATGCACTGCACATTTACATGACAGCTCCCTGAATAAATGTGACACTTTGGGGGACAGTAGGCTTCTTTGCCACGCCTATTTATACTCAGAGACAGAAAGAGGGAGGAAGAAGCAGGGATAGTGGGCAAACCCCTCAAACTCAGCAGTATTTTATTTGTAGGACTGCCTCTTCACTATAAAATGTGAAATTAGCTATTTACTGCACTTAAAAGAGAAACTTACCCAGCATCAGAGAGCTTAAAATGCAACACTGTAACTGTACCACAAAGTGAAAATTACTGAACTTCACACAAAATCAAGTATAATGAGTTCAGTTCTGTGTGGACACATTCTGCACACCTTAAGCGGCAATCAGCGCAGAATCTGAAGTTCTATCTTTAGTCATCTGCAAAATACCCACATTTCCTCATTCCTGTGACCATAACCAGAAGCCTAAAATCTAATGCCTACTGTATAGTACAGTGTATGCCAGTTTACAAAATTCTCTCTCACACAAATCAGGATATTTCAGCAGCCTGGACTGTCGATGAAAGTCATATGGAGACCTTTTACAGATTTTAAATTTAAATGTAAACTAATACAACCTAGTTTACTAGACTGCACTGAGGCCATACAGTTCCAGTGTCATCACCTCTATGTTTGCAGATGTTGCAAATTCCCTGTCTTTATGTGGGTTTCCTGCAGGTATTCTGGACAAAGACATGTGTTTTGCCCTTATTGCATGACTGCAAATGGTGCCCCCCCATCCAGGGGGTCCCCTGCCTCATGCCTTTTGACCCTTGGATATCCAATCACTGGGAGGAGGGGGGGGGGTTGCCCAACATGAGTGAAAGTGCCTCCCTTCTGAGGTTTTGAGTGTCCCTTTTTGGGGGAGATTTTATGAATGAGAACCTCACCCTCCCAGTCAAGGTGACCCCCCCCCCCCCCAGCCCAACTGCATGGCCCTGGTTCCAATCTCACTATGAAAAATGGAAACTGGCTGGATGTATATTAATTCAAGCTCAAAAAATGCTTGCCGTGAATAATAAAGGGACACTACATCACATACATCAAACTCAGATACATTAAACTGGGTATAAAAGGAGACAATTATAAAATGAATTTTAATTTGAGTGAATTTAAAGCAATGTCTTTATGGAATAGAGCCCCCAATAAGCTTCCACAGTATTATCATTTCCTTTCGTTTTTATTGGCCACTGATTCCTCAAGGCCACAGAGGTGTTCCGCAAAGCGAGCCACCAGAATAGTAAAGGTGAGGGGTTCTGAGGAGGTTCACTCTACCAAATAAGAAAGAAATAAAGAATACATTTATAGTGTCAGAAACACAAGAACCCAATCAGCATAATAACCACGGTCACATGATCACTCCCCCTAGATAACCCTGCCTCCTCCATCATTGTCAAGCCTCTCACAATAAATACAGAACACAACACTGAGATGTATGTAAGAGTGTGGTTACTCCTAACAAATCTCAATGGCTGGCTATGGAATAGCAACAATAAAAAAGGTAACATTATAGCTAAAAAACATTTTTATCATACTGTTTTTATTGCATACAATTTATAGAATCACACACATACATTATCCAGAAAAGATTTGCTTTTCCCTAAAAGTACAGCCATTAAGACAATCATAACAATCTAAAAAGTATCTGTAAGGTAGTAATGAAGATCACTTTATTATGGTCGTAATGGTTTTTAACACCACACGGATGTATCTATTTATTTCCCTGAGAAGCACAGCTCCCCCCTCATTTATCTGCCATCCTCTGAGAGAATGCATCCTTTCTGTCTCACAGCTAATTTTATAATATACTCCATTTAGGGAAACTGGAATCTACCGATTCGATTACCATGCAAATATAGCGTGAAGGAACACCAAACCATTTTATTAAAAGAAAGACCATTTGGGTTTGGCTCAGCTACACAGTCTTATTGTTTATTAGAGCCATTTACACCAGCTGTGCCCTTGAAACACTACACATGTAAACTGTTTTGGTGCTACTATCTGGTAAAGCTACTTTTTGGCTTTAACCACAATGTTATGCAGGGTTTTCCATCGCATTCACTGGCAGATAATAATGAAATATATTCATAAAGGGACACATATAATAAAACGGGTTGGAAATCAGATGGTAGTAGGTTCAAGCCCAAGTCAGAGACCTGAATCAGTGCATAAAATATTGCAGGAGAAGCTTAACTATTCTAGTAAAATACTGTGGTGAATGTCACTGTGAAGTGGAAAAACTTGCTAAATTTGCTGCAACCTTCATTAGCAAAATAACATGAATAATTGTTATCTAACTATGAATACTAGAACCTTTTGCCTTGGATTAATGTACCGCTATATTTTTTTTTTTGTGGGGGGGGGGGTGTCTAATATTGTGTTTCTGTTCACAAAAACATGCCATGATAATGAATGAAGTGTCAGTATGAAGGCAAATACGTGGCTACTGGTGTTTTGCTATTGTGCCAATATCAGTGTTATCACAAACGCCGTTAATCATGCCTGATTCACGCTGCGATCACAATTTATGAAAATGATTATTTCCCAGGATAAGTAGCTAACGCTATCAAATGCGATTCTTTGCAATCTTGCATAATCAAAAGCCTGCAGCGCACACACCCGAGGGTCGAGCTGTCACACCCAAAATCATTAGCACAGACGCAGGACACGATAAGGATGCGGATGCTGTTCAGCGATGGAAAGGACCGATCGTACGGAAAATAGCTTAATGCCTGTGTTTCTTACTCACTGCAGACTTTTTAATGATCGCCCTTAATAAGACCCAAGTGGAGAAGCTTTCCTCTCCTGCAGCCATCCTCTTACGTCTTTATCGATTACATTTCGAAGAAAAGCACAGATGGAGAACGAAAGGGTCCAGGAACAAAAATAACTTAATCACTACTAGTAATGGCTAAATGGTCCATACTGCGCAAATAGCATGGGTATAAGTGATATTGATTAAAAAAATGTTATGCCTAATTAACGGACATAAAGCCATCTTATGTGACAAGTAGGTAAAATCTAATTTCAGGAGGGAAAGAGGGGCGAGCATTTACCAAACTATTTCACAATGTCTCCACTCCTGACCCTGAGTATGAGGCTGTCTCCTTTGTCGGGTGAAATTAGAAATCTGCTTCTTTCATTTCCTAAATGATCTTTTCGCCCACTAACTGGCAGGGAACATTAGTCTTTGCCGTCGACGGGGCTCCGGTCTCCGCGTCTTTTGTCTGACCTGCCGGCGGTCGCCGCTAATGAGTCTGCCGTTACCGACATGATTCTGCCGTGTTTCCTGTCAGGCACAGGTCAGGGATTAATCTGAGGAACAAGAGGTACCTCCTCTTTCGTGAGTCTGCCTGTGGGTGGCTGTGTGTGTGTGTATATGTGTGTGTTTGTGTGTGTATATATGTGTTTGTGTGTGGATTACGTTTGTATTACATTGTGGGGAACAAATATAATAAAAAACGGTTACTTTTACATTGTGGGGACCATTTTTCAGAGCCTCACAAAGATCTGTGAATGCTATCAAAAAAACTATTTTGTTTAGGTACTTATGTGTATGGTTATGGCTGGGTAGAGTTAAGCTTGTCATGTTGAGATTAGAGTTTTCCCGCATACAAATGAATGGAGAGTCCCTACAAAGATGTAATTACAAACCTGTGCATGATTCTGTATGTGTATATCTCTGAAAGCCATTAATTCAAAAGACATCGATATTTAGACAGGATTTTTCGGATTATTACACTTTCCAGTTAAATTCTCCATTCTTTGAAATCTGATCCCTGTTTAATACTAATTTTTTTTTTTGCTATATTTTACTACAAAGAAACAATTAGGTACACACAAATAAAGTATTTTTAATTCCTATGTAGTCAGGACTGAAATTGTCAAATCTTGTGTACCACTTGCAAAAGCAATAAGATGATTTTAATAGTACATGACAAACATGAGGAATGCTGATACTTTAAGAACGTGTTATCTTCTAGGAACACAGAACCTCTTAGCAAGATAGCAATAAGAAGATACATAGTGTTCTGCTTTTAACTGAAATTTTGCAGATCAAGCATGATTTTTAAGTTAACAGACAGTGCTGCATCTTACTTGGGGTGAGTGAACTGATCCACCAGGGAGACCTCCTCCACCAGGTCACTGCCAATGGTCCTCACTAGGTCATAGAAGTCATTCGCAGTGAAGCCATCAGCAGGTATCCAGAAGGAAATGTCGTTCATCAAAGGCGGATATTTACTAAGGGGCTGGGGGGAGAGAAAAAATAAGACCTTGTAAGATGTTCAATTTATTTCATTTAACAGATTTTTTAAAGCAACATTCAATTCAGAGAGCCGGGTCAGGAAGTCCATGGAGCAATTGGGGTTTAAGGGCCTTGCTGAAGGGCCCAACAGTGACATCACTTCACTGACACTCGGATTTGACCTGGCAACCTTCTGGTCACCAGAGTCTGAACCCATACACCGCCCAAGAAGGCTCCCAGAGAACATGGGAGTGCAAAAAGAATCAGTGTAAACAGGGTATAAAATGACTGGAAAACACCTCATAACCTCAATGTTAGGTCAGGGCGACCCTCGGGCATCACATGGAATGAAAAGATTCCAGTCTCTCACTTTCTCAGACAAAGAGTTTGCATTTTTAGTTTTATCATTGCAGTCACAGATTTTTATTAAATTCAGATAAAAACTGGTATTCATCACATTTTGGGGAACACACACACACAAACATGCCTTATATTTGGTTTGTATACCCTCCTCTATTATGCCAGATGACCACAGATAGGATCCATGCCTTAATGAAAACTCAGAGGCAAATCAGCAGCTCCGCCAGAGGTTGATTTTCTGGATGCCCAAACAACAGCCCTTGGAAAAATTGTGGACCCCCCAGGACAGGGGGCCATGCTGCTCTTAGCTTACGGCTACACCATTCCAGCATTTGATCTTCCCATCGCTGTCCCAGATGCACTCATAAATATTTATGTGTGTATATGTATTACAGATATAACCAAACTATTCATAGCCTCTGATACAGCCTCATAACACAGAACATATTTATAATACCATCACAACACCAATCATAATTCATACTCATTTCATGGGCACCCTTACAAAATTGAGAGGGTCAAAAGGTCAATAAAAACCAACCAACTAAATCCCTAAATTGTATTGTGTTCCATAAGGACAGGGGCTGAAGTGATCCCACAGGCTGTCAGCTAAGCAGGACCCTTATTTGTAAATTCAGGGTAGCTTTTTCCGATACTCTGACAGGACACAGTCATGTCTCAATCAAAGTTAGGGAGCAACCTGAAATATCCAGGACAAGATGAGATCTCCCAAGGTGCATGAAAAGAAGACACTTCAGTTCTGTCTTATTAACGTGTCACGGCAGGATTTGCGAGCGCATATGAGTGTCGCACGAGTGCACGTCGTCAGTTTTGATTTATGAACATTTAAACGGAGCCGACTCCCAGGAGGAATCCTGGGCAGAGTGGATGTGAGAGCAACCACAGGCATGGTACGTGGCGCGGCAATTAATCAACATGATTTGCAAGCACAATGCAGGGTGTTTAACATGTGGGGGAGGGCAGGTGTTAGCTAACAATTGATGTGGCACTTGTACAATGCATGTGTCATAGTCAAAAGATTCATGGGGGGGTGTGGAGGATACAGTGGGGGTGATTTTTAATCGGCATCCTTGGTAAACCAAAGGCTATGAAAGCCAAACAAACTGACCTATAGTAAATTTGGTTTTTACCAAACACAAACAATGCAGAATTTCAGAAGAGCACATCATTCTTGGTCTCTAATGTTACTTTAAAACACATTACAAGTGAGGGGAGGGGCTTGCCTTGACTGCCCTCAAAACAATACCCCCGCCTTCCCTGATACGCTTTGGCTCAACAAGTCATGATTGTATGTTCTATAAAAATTTGGAATAAAAATTCCAGTATGAAACAGTTTCTTAAGGCAGGACATAGTGTGTGTTTATGTTATGTCAGCAAACAATTTGCAAAAATGTGCAGTACAAGGGAGAAAAAAAAATACCACAGTGCAAAAATAAAGCACGAAAAGAAGCGTTAATAAGCCTTAACAGAGCCAAGCACCTAAAACGGGGTCAGTTAGCAAAGTTAATAATCGTCGGTGCAGTCTGTAAAGGATGAACAGGACACCCAGGCCAGCCATGTTGGCAAAAAGCTTGTGCCCACAGACTGTATGAAAGATCCACGTTCCACCAACAGCAGTCATCAGCAGAAAAAGCTGAGAGAGAGTGGAAGCGGACGGAGGAGGGCATGCCGAAGCCGGCGAGAAGACAGCTGCTGCTAAATTAATCCATAGATGGCTGGCGGCTCGGAATTACTTTGTGGGAAACACCTGTTCCATCATATACATGTCCCATGTTCTCCAGCCCCGCACTGCACAGTCCTGGGATGTGACCTTATTTTATATTGCTAATAATTTCTCCTCAGACAGATCCTTTATTTGCAGGATAGCAAAAAGTAAACTGGAACGCAGGATCTTCTCTTGCAGAGCACATTACTTGTGACACAATGGCTGATTTCAACCTAACTTATCAAACTTTGGTCTAAGTAATAAATTAATGTAAAAATAAAACATTTTGCAGTATTTATAACAAAGCAGTGAACTGGTTAAGTATTTGACTTGTTTTTCATCTTGTTTTTCAGTGTATAAATATTTAATTTTTACTTCCTGTCTGCAACCTGACCACCTCTAAAATCTTAATAACACACCCAAAGTATATCTCTGATCTCTCACTATCCTCACTATAAGCAGTTTACATGTCGACTGAGCACCTTTCCTCCAAGACCACTACAATACTGTGCCTTCTGACATCACGCCCCCCCACTTACAGTACAGAAACCGGCCATGCCACTTGAATGGGCCTGTCACCCATCTTGCCCTGCCTATATTAACACGCTCTTATGCACATTGCTACCACCTACAGTTATCCTTTACTGACATCACAGGCTCCGTGAAGAAAATGTGCATGAATATCGGTGCACTGATGTTTCGTTTCCTAGCTTATGGCTGTTGTTTTTTAAATAGATTTTTTTACATAAAGGTGGTCATGTGGTTCTCTGCTCCTGTGGATCTATGTTCCTTAAAGGTAATGAGTTCTTAATCCATCAGTTCTGCTCTCTAAACTCAAAACAGGTTAATATATAATATTATAAAATATATATAATAATATATAATATAAAATATTTTTTCCGTAGTTTCCTACTACTTTCTGTCCAGGAAGTCTGGAAATATGCGCCCCCCCCCCCCCCCCCCCCCCTCCCCCCCCCCCCCCCCCTCTCCACAACAGCCACCCCCGACCCCGGGCTAGCATGGGGGGTCGTGTCGCTTGGTGTGGTCTCGCTGGTCACCTCC
>JAABNY020000001.1:23871371-23883773 GCA_015164015.2 Brevimyrus niger
TGTTTTGCTGTGCTACGACCATTTATGACAGCTGCGTTTCCGGCACGGATCCAAACTAGCAATCAAACTAGTTTCGCGACCTCTGTTTTCTTCTGACGAAGAATAAAAAATATCGAACGTTTTATCAAACACGTTTTCTATCGATATCGATCATATGTATATCGCGGTACATATCGTTATCGTTTTATCGCCCAGCCCTATGCACCAGCTCCTGCAGAATGGCCTCCCATTCCTTGGCAGTTACACAAGCATACAGAGAGACCACTGGGTCCCAATGACTCCCACTAGGCTGCGTGCACCAGTACAGATCCCCCACATTGTGTATCCATTGACATTCCCCAGAGTCTTACCCCCTGAAATGTTAAATTATTTTATTGCATTTATTTATACTTTGATCTTTTGGACAAAAGTGTCTGCAAAATAACTGAGAGCAGGGTCAGATTGTGTCTGTACAGTAATTGGCGGTTAAACCACTTGCTCAAGAACCCAATGAAACCCAAGTATATCCACTTTAAAGAAAACAACTCTGCATCAAAAACATGGAACTATGTGCCTAAATGAAAACCCAATCCTAAAAGAAAATGGGGGTTACTTCTACACATGAAAGGATTCCTATGAAGTTTCCCACAAGCTTCAGACAGGCTAAATGAAGCAATGCGAATCTTCACAATATCATCATTTCACTTCAAAAGATTCTAAAATCTAGTCGATGATCTTGTAAAGCCAAAACGTTGCATTATTATCACAAAGAAATAACTTACAATCCAAACCTTTTCTCTTTATTTCTACACGATGAATTGAAACTCATGAGTCTGAAAATCGCCCTCCTGTTCTGGCTTCATTGGAGGACCTTTGCTGCTTTGTGTTGATAGTCTTTACATACTTGCTGCCCCTGTGGGTGTGTGACCATGTGCCTTCGATCTACCCTGTGACACTGCCACAGTGTTAGTAAAAAACTCATCCTCATTGAAGTTGGCGTTTCTCCCACAGGCTCCCTCTCCCAGGGCCTCCCCACCGCGCGCCGACCTCCCGTGCAAATATCCCACGACAATGGACAACTAATTTAAAGAATGAACAACTAACTTTGGACTTGGCATTAAGTATACATTAATTGATCATTAAATTTACATTACATTAACTTTACATTTTGACTTTTGATTTTAAGAAAAAAAAAAGCGAAGCCATAGGAAGAAATCACTAAGAATGTAGCAGTGCACAGGGAACCTTTTAACACGGGGTTAAATGTCACACTGACCTCTTACATAGTAACACAGAGTCGAGCAGGGTGTGCTTCCAGCCAGTTTACCACATTGCCAGCATATGGTCTCTCGCTAATTTTCAGAGAGATAGAGTGTGTTTCCGTGGAGATATAAAGCACAGTATCTTATATTACCTTAGTATTACCACCGTCTTGTTGTCAAAACATAGCATCGTTTTTAAATGCATAAACAACTCAAATCTAGTGTTAGCCAGGCTTGAGAAACACTATAGACAGCGTTATCTACAACTAAGCCACCCATAGTATAAGATGATGAAATAAAAACAACCATTTTCAGTTCAATTTAAAGCAATTTATTGGCATGAAGATGTCAGGAACAATATTCCCAAGGTGTCGAAGTTCAGTTTTTCAAGCTAGACTGTAACTACTTTGTAAGATTTCGGATCCCCAACTATGTTGTGTGGCGCGTGAATGCGTTTAGATAGATCCAGAATCAATATCCACTTATAACATACAAATAGAACTGTGTTTATCTAATTCTGACTTTTCTAGCCAGTGTTACAATTAAACCTGTCCATGGGATAAGATGTAACATTTCACTTCCGCCACTTTCAGTGCAATCGTACAAGAACGGTAGGTTCAAACAAACTTTAAGTGTTCACTTGTAGCACAGATCTGGGTTTTGCTTGTATAAAAATGTGATTAACTGAATTAGTTTTAAAATCATTTAGCCAAAGCCAAAATACATTAGGCTGTGCGCACGTTCCTCTACTATAGACATTAAAATAAATTATTCAAATCAATCATGTCACATCAAATACATGAAAAATAAAATCTGTAAAATTAATCAAAGTCTTCCACATACAGGTCAATAAACAGCCAAAGCAAAAGGATTAAAAATCTTACAAAATAAAAGTTACTGGTACTTGATTCTTAATGTACCAGACTTTGGGTTGGAAGTAAATATTCATTCATCCACAGGGTAGCGCAGGGCCTGAAGTCGCTCCCAACCAGCACGGGTTGCCATGCCAATCAGTGGCAATTATTATTCCCATAATTCTTTCTAAAACCAAACATGACGCTAATGTCAGGCCAGCACACTTCTGATTATGACACACACCACATTCTCTTCCAACTTCCAAGCCACATGCAACAATGTAATCACAACAGCTACTGTGATTCATAAGGACACTGCTCCGTATTGCGCATCAGCGCTATTTTGAGAATCCAATCTGGCACGGACAGAACCCCTTGCACTTTGCAGAAAACCGAGCGACTACCGAGCGGATCTTGGCCACCTCTACACCCTAGTCACCCAGTGGAAGAACACTAGGCATTAGCAGGCCTTTTTCTTATTGCTAGTCCATTCAGATTGTCCAGGAAGGGGCCCTTACAGAAACAGCTGCTGTAACACACAGATCACATGCTCACACATGCACAGAAGCATCCACCTCTAAGCAGTATGCACATGCTACTCCTGGCTCTCTCCAACTCTTCCTCATACACCTGGGCCAACACCTCCCCACTTGTTAAGCAGACACTCCCAATGAACAGTGCACTTGTTCCATTGCATCGTCTCTTCTGCCTAAACCTGGTTTTGGCTAAAGAATCTCATCTTTTTCCTTTCACTGCAGCCACTGAGTTCGAATGACCAGCATCTTTAACCCTTGACCACATGCTCTCTTGCACCTTAGGCTAACACACAACAGAAATACACCGAAGATCCAAGCCTATAGAATATTAGAAGCTGACCAATTTCTTTACCACAAGCAATGAAACACCCGATAAGGACGCAGCAAATGTTACAAAATACAGAGAGCGGGGGGCCCAAAACGACTCAGGGGAAACAGTAAGTCCACTACCGCCTAGTGCGCAATAACAATGGTCAAATTTCAGGGCTACCTTTCATTGATCCACAGCTGTATCAAGCAGCACTGAAAAATCAAACTTGTATAGCTTCTGTACTTCAACACAAATGCAAAAACTAAATAAATACAAATAAAACATCACTGAGAAAAGCTGCAGACCTAAAGGAACAAATTATGAAAAAGGTAGACAACTGAAGCCGTGTTCTCAAGAGAATGAGTCAGTGCAAGGCGTTTTGTGAGTCTTATGGTGTGCATGTACCCTCAAGGGGGAATGAAATCTGACAGTCTGAGGCAGCTACGTGGAAGAGCACTGTCGACGGTATGTGAAGCTCGCAGAGAATCACAGCTGGCAAAAAGCATTTCCACACAGCAGGTCTTAGTTCATGGAGATCAGACGTCTAGGTTCTATAATTCCTCTGAAGGTCTTCAAGGTGTCAATTCATTTTATGGTGACTTCTGAGTTTTCATGTTTCTTGCACACGAAATCTATTTAATCTCCTTTAGTCGATAAAAATAACAGAAGTTACAAAAGGAATTGAGTTTCGCTGCCACTCTTACTGGTGGTTTATGATGTCAAAAAGAACCTGATCCATATCAAGAACTGATGAGTCAGCAGGGGGCGTCTGCTCTTCCCGTTTACTGCTGTGCTGAATGGGACCACAACAGGGCAGTGTGTGACTCTATACCTAAGTGGGTTTGTGATCAGATGGTCAGTGGTTCGAGCCCCGGCCTCAGCAGAATAGTCACATTCCCATTGGGCCCTTGACCCCCCCCAAAATCCTCCAAGGATGCTGGATACTCGGCTCACTCTCAACGTAAATGTGCAGTGCATGCTGGGATACCGGCTCCTTCACACAATACAGAGGCGGTGTGAAGACATCTGAAGGAAATTAATGAAGTGCGGAATGGCTCGCCTGTCGAATTTCTACAAATACCGCGTCTCTGCACCTCTTTTCAGAAACAGTTTTAGACTTTTTAATAGCTAGTTTATTTTTAAACTGTTCTTTGTGTGATTGTGATTGTGTGTGTGTGTGTGTGTGTGTATATGTGTATGTCTCAAAGGAGAGCAAGATCATTTCAACGTGTGGCATGCCCTTCCAGGTCCCTAAGTGGCGAGATGGGGGACCCCAACAAACTCCCCTGTGACCAACCACACGGCTCTGCGGCAACGTCAACAACCCCCAACTCACGTTCCTCATGTGGGCTCTGTACCGCTGTTCTGTTCCTCCCCAACTCCACAAGACTCTTCCTTTATTACAGCCATTTACGACCTCGATTGGTCACATAAGTCTTTCCGAGAGGAGAAGTTAAAAAGAAAGGAGGGGGGCTGGAAACTTGAGAGGTTGGATAGGCGGAATGGAAAAGGCCCCATTTCCGTGAGTAACAGTCCTAATATCCCTTCTTGGCTATTTTGTCAAAACCCCTTATTGCTGAAACTGAAGAAGTGAGACAGAAAGCAGCTCCATTCCTCCCCAGACATGTGCTCAGGGTCAGCTTGCCGATGGCTGGCTATTGCTTTGAGAAAGGCTTCCGGCTTCTCCTAGCGCCATTTCGACAAAGGCGATTCCCGGCAGACTCATGCGGAGCTATATTTCTGAGTGCAAAAGCCAACAATACGTCTCAACATCCAGTGAAGTCATTCCAATTAATACTGTTAAATATACACTTTCCGGGTTGCTATATAACGTTCAAGATGTTCCACTTAAGGGTTTACTGTGGATACCCCAACTACCTTTAATAATCAACGTATTTTTATGTGAAGTTTCATATAGTCAGCTTTCCATCCATCCCATGCATCCAACCACATCACTTACCCTGCCTTGTGTTACAAGGACTGCTCAGATATATGGCGCATTTTATCATTCTGACTGCTCAGCGATGTAATACGCGCAAGCCCATGCTGGGACTCGCTGTTCATACAGACACTTCACACAACACCTAAACCCTCAACACAGACATAAAGAATTCCCAGACAGGGCCAAAACAATTCCTCCTCCCATGCACTGAGTCAATATGCATGTCGGAATCGTGTCTACCACTGAGCATCCTTACGCCTACTCAGCAACAAAACCAATCTCTTACATTGACCCAGAGGTTAAAAAAAGAGGAAAAAACTTACATTCATCTTCCATAGCAGCAGTAATCCCAATCTGGCTGACTACTGCATGAGTTGCAATAATAAACAGTAAAAAAAAAATAAAAAATAAAAAGTTGCATGAGAAAACATATGAAGAACTGATTTTTGTGGTTCTGAGCCAGATGTTCAGTCAATTTAGCTATTATTCAAGATTTATTATGATTTCTAAAATATTTGACAAGATACAATCCCCAGAGGAAGTTGAAAATAAAAATGCAAAGACGATATCTGAGTGGATTCAAATTCTTAAATCCTGAACAAGTGTTCCAGGGAAAGAGAGACAGAGCAGCAGAGCAGTAGGGGTCACAGTGTGAAAGAGAGACAGATCAGCAGAGCAGTAGGGGTCACAGTGTGAAAGAGAGACAGAGCAGCAGAGCAGTAGGGGTCACAGTGTGAAAGAGAGACAGAGCAGCAGAGCAGTAGGGGTCACAGTGTGGACTCTCACATGTTTGTGCACAAACGGTTCTTTAGAATCGACCAGTAGACACTTTTGTTTGTTTATTTAGCAAAAAGTCCAAAGTGACACATAAAGTAAGAAAAGCCTGAAGTCAGGAAAGGATCAGCTAGCCTCTCTGGGTCATTAGGCTGTCATCTTTGGGATGTGATCCCACGACCTTCTGGATACAGGCACAGATCCCTACCCTGCTATGATACACACTGCCAATAGCATAATTTTCCATATGTTCATGAAATCCCCATTTCTGTCAACCTCGCAATCTGGCTGGAAAAGAACTGGAATTCTTTTTCCAATTTCCCTTGTAGCTTGTTGCACTCCATCTCTACACAAGAAGGAGCCTAACCCTACTGGCCACCTGTGTAATCTAAGGCAAGAGGCCGGCCCTCACTTCCCCGGCACCACATTACCAATCACATACACCCTGACCTATAGCCCCCCCAGGAAACAATGTCCAATGTGTTGCCCCTTGTGCTTCACCTTCCGTCATCCCTCTCCCCCATTTCTCTCTCACTGCGACTCCCAATCCCATGTGCAGGGCTGGGTCTCTGGAGCCCCACTCAAAAAGTCACCTAGCCCCCAAAAACAAAAGAAATATCTAGCAAGTCAACTCAGATCATCACTAGCTAATTGGTTAGCAGAACGTGCTGCTCCAGCAGCTCCTATATAAGGAATGTGTTTATTTTATGTTTAGCATAGTGACTGTTTGGGGACAACAGGGGGCCCCAAACCTCAGAGATGCCCCACCGCTACTCACAAGGGGTCTTAGAGTCTGTAACACTATAGTGACAGTATTCCCTTTAAACTAACACATCGATAGAATTCCTTTCTGTGGTTCCATCTCAGTGTTTTTTTCCATCTTTTTAGGACAGCAATTCACCAGTTTCCTGGTGACCCGGGGGGTACAGAAACCTGGGCTCTTTAAACCTCTACATGGGCTTTTTAAAATTATAAACTGGTATGAATATCAAATGACTGACTGTATCATAATGATCAATGTTCAACAAATCTAACCTACAACTCCCCCTCTAACAAATTGAATAATCCAAATGCACCAGATCACTCAAGTAAACAACTGAAAATGGAAGGTTATCCCAGGTATAGGGAGACCAAAACATCGAGCTACGCCCCTGCTGACGACTCACCAATGTACGATTCCAGACTCACTAAATTTCAGAGCTGCCATTTACTTGCAGATTGGAAGGTCTGTCCTCTACACAGAGGACCCACACTGACTGAGTGGTGTAGACCTCTGCTGGAAGCCGTCTTTCTTCTCACTCCACATAACAGCAGGGGGGAGAGAACTGTCCCTTCCACATGCACATGTGCAGGCACCCTGCCAAACAGCAGGTGTCATTGTGGAGCAACCTGAAAGAGGAGGACCCAGGTACCAGACCTGACTTCTGAACAACGTGACAAAGCATATATGGATCTAGGATCCCCAGTGCAGAACCTTAATATCTCATACTGTGTAGGGCTTCAGAAAGCAGTCAGCCAAAAAAAGCAGTTTTGGTAAATACACATCGTTCCTCAGTAGGACTAACTAAAATTGCTACCATTACCAATCCCTTTCTTTGTTTCTATTTCACTAAAGTAAAAGTCTTTTCCAGATTCTAACAGGGAACTAGGGTCCCAACAGTGTTCTCACAAGGTAGTGGTTCTCGGTCCTGCTCCTGTCAGGATGATAGCAGTGTGTGTTGGAATTAAAACACTCTGGGGGCAGGGGGCACCAGGAACAGGACTGAGAACCACTGACCTAAAGCAAAAAGATACACTGATAAAAAAAAACACTTGACATGTGGTCCCATCAATAACTTTCCATGGACTCTTTATGAAAAAAGCACAAGGTTTTTTCAGTAAAGAGCAAATTTCCAAAACTGTCACATATGATGAGGACGCCTGAATTTTGGTCAATGGTGGAATCATCTCAAACACAAGGGTCCTGCCCACTGTTTTGCTTTTTGATAACCTACAGAGAGAGGTGTGGGGCTCTGATCATTTCCACAGATTTCTGACATGCATCCCCACCTGCACCCCCCAACTTTCCATGATGTCCTTCTACTGGCCAACTTCATGACCCCCCCCCCTACTTCCTGCTCCTGGCAGGTTTCCCTCCTGTCAACAGAGAAAGTGAGGGGTGACAGAGGAGAGAAAGGGAAGGCCAGGGCCCATGAGAGGCCCCTTTACAGTAAAATACAGAAGCCCATGGGTGAGGGGGCCGCTACACACAGCTGACACAGCTGTTCGCTCAGCTGACAAACAGGCTTCAGGTGTGTTTGACAGCCTCACTGCTCCTCTCCATGATCCTGAGCCAGTTAGTAGCCCTGTGGACAACAGTCACAATCCAAATGCTAACAGACTACAATCGCAGTCAGGACCAAATTTAGGGGGGTTGAGGCCCTGTCTACAGCAAAAAAATCCTGCTGCAATAACCAAAAAAGAAATTATACAAAAATTTTGATGTGGGGCCCTGGGATGGAGTCTGGGTTAGCCGGTGTATAACAGGCTAGCCAAAGCAGAGCTGCTAAATAATAAATCACAACACAACAAACTAGCGATAAACTAGCGACTGGGTCTCGCCAAACACGTTTCTGAGCAGATGGCAGCGTCCAGCCATATCAGCCCTTTCATCCAGAGGGGGGGGCTGCCTAACTTTACCTGCTACATTACCCACTCATAGCACAGCAGCGAACATGGCTGGTTTATCACTGTAGTATAGTCATAAGAATGTTGATGATTTATTATTTCTATAAAACTTAACAGAATGTGTAGTATGGAAGTTTTTATCAGACTTTATTATCTGTAACCCATAGACAACATTCCACAGATATGTACCATGAGCCACATATATTTCACTATTTACAGGGGACCAATGTTCAAAACCCATTTCAGGTATGCAAATCGCTCAATATTTTTGTGGATATGATTTCATATAACACAACTAAAAATACATATATTTGAGGATAGTGATGCATTTGTGATTTTTTTTCTACAGATCAGCTGCAGTACGAAGAGGACAAAAATCTGCAAATAAATAGGAGCAAAGTAACAAATGCAGCAGGGTTCCACAAAGAGAGAGGATGTGATCCACAAAGAGAGAGGATGTGATCCACAAAGAGAGAGTAAGTCATCCACAAAGAGAGAGGATGTGATCCACAAAGAGAGAGGATGTGATCCACAAAGAGAGAGGATGTGATCCACAAATAGAGAGGATGTGATCCACAGAGAGATAGGATGTGATCCACAAAGAAAGAGGATGTGATCCACAGAGAGATAGGATGTGATCTACAGAGAGAGAGGATGTGATCCACAGAGAGAGAGTATGTTATCCACAAATAGAGAAGATGTGATCCACAAAGAGAGAAGGGATATGATCCACAAAGAGAGAAGGGATGTGATCCACAAAGAGAGAAGGGATGTGATCCACAAAGAGAGAGGATATGATTCACAAATCTGCAAAATACGTCTCACACATAGAAATAGCTCCATATTTTTGTGGATATAATTTTACACAACACAAATATAAAAAATACATTTTTGTAGACAGTGAAATATTTCTGGATTATCATCTGTGGGTAACAAATAAGAAAGTCCAATATATACCTCCATAGTGTAGAAGCCATTGTGAATACAAAATATATGTTGAAGAGTAATATATCAAACAGCAATCAGATCATTCAGTCGCACTTTAGTCACATACCAAACACATTTTATAATATTATGCATGTTGAAGGGGATGAATACAGACTATCCTATCACAGGAAATGTTATTGTCAAAATTTAAAAAGTTGTCATGTGGTCTCATCAATAACTCAATCCCTCAGCCCAAATGACTCTATTTTGACATAAAGCACAAAGCGGAACAAACAGTTATGGGCGTGTCCAAATGCATTTCACATTTCGGGGACTTAAATATGCGTGTGTTTCTTTATTTTATTTTAATTCTAGGTCTCCACTTTGCAAAATACAAGTAAAAGTGCAATCTTTGTCCAAGTAAAACACAACCTACAGTTTATAAAGTTTACAGGTTTTAAAATGTTTAATTAAAAGGCAATGGGGCTGTTATTTTTACAATTTAGATTCCTCACCAGGCTACAGACGATTCAACTGTTTTGCCAGCTGATCCTTCCTTGCCTGTGCGGCCGGTGTGCACTCCTTTCTTGGCATCGTCATGCTGAATGCTGTTCAGCATCACGGCTTCTAAATTCCTCTAATGTGTGCTAATTTATGTCCAACATACGTCCATCATGCATGGCATTGTTGCACAACATGTCACAAAGAATGCCACAACCATTCCATGGCTGTATTGTAATGTTCCCCCAGACTTATCTAAACATCTGAAACGCGTTTTCAGCATCCAAATGTCCTTTCAATTACAATGCATGGTGTGAAAACGAGCAAAGTGCTGGAACGAAACTAGCAAACCCACTTTGTGACGCACTTCGTGCACTGGGAGCGCACTGAGTGACTTCTGAAATGGTCTCAGTTAGTGTCATGGCGAGATCCACCCTGTTATGTTCCATCTTTCCCAAGCGGGCCTAGACCAGTATCTGGCAGCATCACCAAAACGCCCTGGGTGTTGTTAAAACCCAGATTTCAAAGGGATAAGGAAGATATCTATGGCCACACCTACAACAAGCATGTTTTTGCTAAATAGTAACCGATTAAAAACAAGAGTTAGCTTCAGCCAAGTACTAATAAGCCAAAAACCACTGATGTAGGCACCTCCAGTAATATTGGTAATGTTATCTGTTCTCGTTAGCAAGGGGCTAGTAAGCTGTGACAGTCAACAGTAACCTAAATGTAGCACTACACACACTACCAGAAATGGTATCTGTTTTGGTGATATGGTGATAGTCAACAGTACTAAACATAGCAGAGTTCCAAAAACGCTGAGTACTGACTCACATCAAAGTTTTCTTAAAATTATGGTACCCTTGATACACAGCTCTGGAAAAAACTAAGAGACCAAAGCAAAATTTTCACTTTCACTCATTTCACACTTTATGGGTATGCCTGCGTAAAATATACATTTTTTGCAAACTGCACCCTGGTTCTTCCCTGCTTCTCATTGATGAAGGGCTTCTTCCTTGCTTTATGGGTCTTCAGTCCTGCATTTGGGAGTCCATTACGAATTGTCCTAGCAGTGCACTTCACACCACTTAATGTTTCCCTTCTCTCTGAAGGTCACTTGAGGTCATCCCCCGATTAGGTGACGGTCATCTCTGCTTCTGCCCTCTACCTGACTAGTTTTGATTATTGGCAGCATTCTCCTGCTTCACTTTGTTCTTGCTGATGTCTTAGGAAATTTGAACGTGAAATATTCCTGCTACTCAGTGTACCCTTTTGCCAAGCAGAACCAGGATTGAACCAGGATTAAACCAGGATTTAAAGATGAAGATGTTTGTAAAAATATAGAGTGACCTCGTAATTATTTCCAGAGCTGTATTTGTTCTCCATATGATAATCAGAAAGTTTGCATATTTGTATTTGGTGTAATCCTACTGAAGGATTTGCAGGGTATTTGTATACTGTTGATTTTTTCATTTGTAACTAAACAGGCAGGAAAACTGAAGGTAAGGGATCTTGCTCCCTCCTGAGTGTGTGTGGAGTCTGCATGTCCTTCCCTGCTTTTCTCCAGCCACTTTGGTTTCCTCCCTCAGCCCAAATTGCCCACAGTGTGCCCCTACATGCCGGAGATGTAGCACAGGACTGAAATATCACTTTGCCGATGCAATAAGCCAGTATTTCCCCAAATGTACCGCATCGGTGGAAAATCCACCGATAAAACGGCGATAATGTCTCTTTAAAAATTTATGATGGGAAAAGGAGCTCTCTCACTGGAGATGACGCTGAGCAGCTCTGCTTCCTGCATTACAACCTACCACTCAGTCTGGGATCATTAGCAGGTCTGGGCAAAGAGTTGTTACTGATCTGCCGGGAATGGAAAATGTTTCGTTTTAAAACACCAAACTTTTGACTGTTCATCTGTAATGTGCTTTTTTTATGTAGGACAAACAATGCACTTTAAATGTGCTATTGTCCGAGAGTTCAACATTGTGAGAGTCCATGTTATTTACTTGTTTTAAGAATAAGTTATACATAGAAGATCAGCCATTTGTAACCTACTTAAAATGAGCAGGACCAAAAGTGTCATGATTCTCTGTTCCCATAGATGGCGCTGTCTATACTTCAGTTAAGTTATTTTATTGCGATTGGCTGGGTTAAGTCAGTGTCCCTTTGATCGCGAGAAGCGATCGAGAGAAGCTGCTGCAGGTGAAGAGTTGGGAGGTTTATGCACCAGAAAAGAAAAAAAAGGGAAAAGCCATTGTATATTCAAAAGTCCATTTTAGTTATTGTCATTGGCAAGTGCATCAAAAACCTATGTGTTGTGTAATCCTGTTTTGGATCAACTTTGAGCGATTCTCTGATTGTGTTTGTTTTTTTCCCTTTGTTGACATATTCTGCGATCTCTGACAGCGAGCCACCGATTCTGTGTACTAGAATTGTGGAGTGTGAAACTATGCCCACGACCAGTCAGTGGATACAGCTCTCAGATTGATGACATTGCCTGTACAGTATGTATATATAAATCTATATGTATACACACACCTAAAGGATTATTAGGAACACAATACTAATAGTGCTTGACCCCCTTTCGCCTTCAGAACTGCCTTAATTCTACGTGGCATTGATTCAACAAGGTGCTGAAAGCATTCTTTAG
>JAABNY020000001.1:23898842-23914126 GCA_015164015.2 Brevimyrus niger
CGTTGCTTCCGGGATAGGCTCCGGACCCCCCGCGACCCAGTAGGATAAGCGGTTTGGAAAATGAATGGATGGATGGAGTTTCTCCATAACACAGCAGAGCTTCAGCTTGTGATAAAAACGGTGCCCCACAATAACTGGATCTGAAAAGCCCTGGTTTCCCCTTAGTTTAATGCCTGTATATTTTCTCCCACAACGTCCCCAGGTACATTTTAAATGAAGAAGAATGTGCATGTCCCCTCCCAGCACCAACGATAGCTTCAAACTAAGGAAACCAGGCAATTTACATCCTTCAGCTCATTTCCAGAAAGGACACTATCCCAACATTTTAAATTCTGGTTTAGTAAGTGAACTATTTTCAGAGGAAATGACTTGTACCCATAATGCACTGCTGCCCAGATTTTGTTATCCTTGAGTTCTGAAGCTTGTTGATTCTCTGTCGTTGGAATCAGTGCTGCTTTTAAATGTCCCTTGTGTCATCAACTGGAGACTTGTAAAGAGCTGAGTGGGAAACGTCTCGTATGAGCAGCAATATATTCACCCATCTCTTAATCCATCCATCTTCCAGGACCTCTGGGGGTTCTATCCCTGGAGCGCAGGGACCACCCAGGACACAATTCCGATCCATCACAATGCACACAGTTGTACCCAGTGGGAAATGCAGGGTCAACAATCCCCCAGGCTGCAGGGGGAAACCGGAGTAAATGGATGAAACCCAGAGAGAGTAAATCCCCATGCATATTGACCAGGATGGGAATCCAACCCTCAACCCCAGTGCTGTGAGCCTTCAGCACTACCCACCAGGGCACCCACAATGCCATGAGATCTTAAACACATGCTGCATATTTTAGTGTATGATTGTGTGCCTGGTTGATCGCCTGGTCAGAACCAGTCACTGATTGTACCTTATTGGAGCTCCGTCAAACTAGCATATAACACCAGTGTCATGCTAAGTCATTCCTGAAATTGAATCATGTCACGCACTAACTATTCCTTTTACCACTAAGAATGAATAAAAGTTTTTATTGCATTAATAGCATATCCTCTGTTGCCTTTTATAGTGGTACTGTCAGCAAAGCGGTAATTTGTCATGGGTCCCATGGCTATTTTAACGACCCCATTTTCTCCGGTTAAAAAAATTACGTCATCAGCCCATATGTTTAAGGGATTTGACCCTTCATCTCAGCGGCAGAGTAATTGGACTTTAGAGGCTCTTCTGGGGCCACAAATTTTACTGTTCTTACTTTTCTGCAACATAATGTTTCCAGTTTAATATTATGAGTGAGCTTTGCAGAGAGATGTGTGGGTACGGTAGCATTAGTGCTAATAAGACCTTTCCATAGCATCCTGGGTTGTCACTGTCAGCGCAGACTGGGCTGAAAAACTACGATCTCTTCCTCTCAATGTGACCGGATAGACTCGTTTTTTTTTTTTTTTTTTTTTTTTGGACAACATACCAGCGCAGAAGGGAGTGTCATTGAGTAAAGAAATGTGTGTAGAAGCCAAGAAAGTAAAAACAAAATCAATCAATGAAGCATTTGTGTCTGGCTGAAAAACCTTCAGTTGGATGGAGCTCCGGAGATCGATGACAGCGGCATTACCAGCCGTCAGGAAGCTGTCGCAGACCTTTCGTTTCCATTCTGACCCATTATCTCTCACACTTTTCCCAAAACCATCATCAGCTGTTGCTAGTAATTAGGCGTACTGCATTTAAATGCATTTTCTCTTTACGATATTTCCTCCTGACTTATTTTCAGTTTATCGGAAGGTAACCGCATCGTGACCTGGGGAGCATTTGTTTAGTCACTCGTCATACGAGTCTGTCACAGGACACACAATAAGGAAGGACTGCACAAGGAAACTGGAGTACCTGAAAGGAACCCTCACCAACACAGGGAGCGAATGAAAACTCCACCCACGCTTAGGGCCAAGGCTGGGAGTCAAACACAGTTATGGAAGTGTGAGGTTACAATGTTACCCACTGAATATATAATCTGAAAATTGTGCTATGACTAAAATCAGTTCACTGAGACTTTGGTTTATGACAAAGTATATTAGTTCGCCAATGTTTGGTTTTGAAGAAAACACTATCATTCACATACCTTCTTCAGCTACATTCTCATTATTAGTATTAGCGTAGTTACTGCATTTTGCCCTTTTTAGGGCAGTTCATGTAAATGCATGTAAACTAGCAGTGTGGCTTTGATTTTTGACACTGTCAGATAACTCTTGAATAACTTGAGTACATCAGAAAAATAGAAAAGCTAAAGCGCTTATGGATCTTTATAGTGTTTTATTTTCAATTGATCACAAAGGTCCAGAATGTCTTATTGATAGCTAGTTCACTGGATGACGCTTTAATGCCAGTAAATATCAAGTGATGTGCACCTTTGTTACGTAACTATGCCTGCCCTCTGAGTAGCTTAAGGGCTTTCTTCACAACACCTTGTCATCAGTTAATTAGCCTTATTATTCAGCCCCTGGCCTTTATAATGTAGCATTTCTGGTGATGATGGAGCTCCTTACTTTCGCACCGTTGGAGGAAATATAGCAGAATGAAACCCTGACTTGGTATATTACTGTCCGAAGGTCCAGTGGTTATTGGTGATGTCACAGTGCTGTCTCCCTGCTGAATGCTAGCGAATTTGAAGTTAAACATTGCAACAAAGAAGGGGAAGGGCTAAAACTATTGATTCATTATAACTGCAAGGGCAGGATATGTGTGTTAGCTTGTTAACCTTGGGTGGTTATGATCATATGGCCTTGCCCCCTCAACCTTCATCTACAAACAACAAGCTCAAACCTAAACTTTCCTAACCTTATCTCAAAATGAGTTGGGTGCAATTAATCGCAATTGATCACATAAAACTGTGCGATTAGTGTGTGTGTATGAGTGTGCGTGTAAACTTGTATGGAACATTTTACCTTCAGATATCATATGGTGTGCTGCTGAAACTGTTTTTAAACTTCAATTAAAACAAATATTTCTTGCCGTGACAGTCAAATAACCTTGCAGTGTATTTTTGTTATGGCACATTTTTATTTTGGCATATCCAGTTTATTCAGATGCTGAACTGTTTGTCTATGCTGGGCAATTCTGTTAACAAAAAGATATGTTTTTATCACACTTTGACTGTGTTGAATGCAACTTTACCCTTTTTTTTCGCAAAATGCAGTAGTCATAAGTGCTGCTAATTAGAAAAGTCTCAAAATAGTATATTAATTACATTTTTATGAACCACCTTGTTTATTCTGAAATGTTACATTTGTGTTTATCATCTCTCAAGCAGTATCTGGGTATTAATACCAGTGATTTAAAAATAATTAATGATATTGTTTTAATTATTTATAGTGTATTTCTCTTTATATATTATTTCTATGGTGTGCATCATATAGAGGCTTGAATATCTTCATTTGACAAGAGGGTGGAAATAACTGAATAGAGCCTGTATTGCTTTAGCAGAGAGGCTGTGTTCCTGAAGGACACCCAGTCATGCCAGGTTTGTGCCTGTATTGATAGGAGTGAATGGCTCGTGGGTGGCTGTCTGAAAAATGCAGACCTTACTGCAGACATTTTATTCACTGTTATTCATGATTTTGATGTATCTAGTGCTGAATACAATCAAAACATGCTCTCAGGCACCCATCAGTCGGAAGTTATTTTTTTTTAAAGTGCAATTTCCTACCTGAAAATTGAAAAATACATTTTAAAGGGAGCCCTGTCCTTTCTGCCTTTTCAAGCAGCTCCCTTTCCAGGGCCGAAGCTGAGCAGCTACAGGAAGGCCCTGAATTCGCGGGCTTCACACCGAAGCATATTCACTGCGGCTTCGCTGGCTATACCTTGCTGTTTGGCAATGAGGGCAGTTTTGGGGAAATACTGCTGGTTTCACTAAAAATGTGCACTTTTGAGTATATATTCTTTAAATATGTATTTCAAGTTTAGCCAGATTTTCTTTTTACCTTATCAGAATTTATTTCTCAAATTTTTTAAAGGTGAGATACATTTCAGAAGGCAGGGCCAGACAGTCTGGAGCAATTGGGGGTTAAAGGCCTCCCTCAAGTCCGTTACGGTTATATCACCATTAACCACAGAATTTTAACCAGCAACCTTCCGATCACAGGCACAGTGCCCTAACTAGAACTCGAACCACACATCACCCTCCAGAATATAATTCATTATATGAATAAATTGTGTCAGTTTAAATCAAAAATTAAAATTATTTAAAAAAATGAATCACATTAAAGTGTTTATGTGTACCATGTAGGCTTCGTACTCTAAAATTGACACCCCCCCCCCAAATATCTGGATCTGTAAATATTACTTTATGATTGCTAAGACCATCCCTTGCTTTTACCAATTTAAATAATCCATTCTCATCATTTCAGTTGCTGGGAGTTAATATGTACAGAATCTATACCTCCTCAGCATTGCGGTAATAAGGCACTGAGCTTGTCTTCAGGTCTGTTAAAATCTAATTGTAGGTTATATGTGGAGGTGTAAATTGCTTTCTTTTCAGAGCTGTTCCACCCCCTCCTCCTCCCTCTCCCCGCCCAGCCCAGGCTTCTGATTGCTAGGGCCTGATGTATCCCATTACCATTGTTAACATACCACCCCCCCTAAATCGTTCACTGATGCAAAGGCAAATCTGCAGGCTACATTCCTGCCAACACTCCAAATCCTCTCGGGTCTCCCCAGCTGTGCTCCTGTCTTACCGTTTTCCCCAGTAAAGTCCCATTTGTCCACATCCACGCTTCTATATTCGTGAGAATCACCAACGCCTCACTATTGGCCAATTTCTCAGTTTTACACAACTCATGTTGACAAGTATGCAACTATATCAGGGTTGGTTAAATGGTGAACTCTGCAATACTGAAACACAATTCGCAAAAATAATCTGGACTGCGTGATCGATCTCCCCCCTCCCCCACATCGTGGCACCACCGCCCCCCCATTCCACACGCACCATTCCACACACCATTCCACTTGAAATATTCTTACAATATCACCACTGCATGCATGGTAGTGAGCTTGATGGCTGGCTAATTCTTAAAGACTGCATAATAAAGGACAGGTTACTGAGGCAATAAAGCGATGCATCGGAAGGTGGGAGGGTAGCAGATACTCCTGGAATGGATCGATATTAAAGTTGTGTTATCTTCTGCTCTATGCGATGTTGTTCTCATTTGACAGAGGAATAAAGATGCAGAAATACATGCTCTAACCGTCCATGCTGTGACTTTTTTTTTTTCTTGTCCATAAATTTATGGAAAGTGCAACTAACTTGTATCATATTCATGCTTTGATTTGCCATTTTGTTGCTTGATTTCCATCTGAAAAGTGCAAGGAGGATTCCAGTAGAACTTATGTCTTTCGAAGGCAGTTGGAAGCATGATTTGTTTTCACTGTGGATGTGACCTCATGCCTTGCTAGAAGATGCTCCTCTGCCGAGCAGCATCGCAGAGACCGGTCAGGCGGAGGTGTTTTTGCACTCACTTTGGAAACAACGGTCCAACAGCTCTGCCTTTGAAGTGGCCTTTATTTGTTATAGAGAGTAGGTGCCTGTACCGACACAGCCGATCGTATGCTAGGTGAGAGATCCCCCCCTTCTCCCGTTTTGGACTGGGGGCAGGTGCTGCTTTATTTTTAGCTGACTTTCTACAGTCGGCTGGGCTGTGGGAATAGAAGGGAAATTCACACTTCATGTGGTGTGTTGATCTTGTGGAGACTCCAGTGGATGCTGGCTGCATAGCAACCAATCAGTGTTGTATTTGACTTGTTTTATTTACGTCCATCCCCATAATTAATAAAATTTACTCTGTATGCTCAGCATTATGGTAGTGGTAGCATTCTTCATGGAAACAGTTTCCATTGAATCACAATGACACTGGACTGTTCTAGAGCCTTCCGTTGGTTGGGAGGGGTCATTCTCACTGGACATGGCTCTTTAAAAACAGGTTTTTCTTTTTTTCTTCAGGAGAAGGTCTGAGTAACTCCCCCTGACCTGTGTCTGTCGTGCTTATATTTTGAAGTGTTATAACTTTTCCGGCACTATTTGAGACTCGCAGTTATTTCTAGTCAGAACCCCTGGGGGGGGCGACGTGAGGGATTCTGCCTTATTCCTCTTGCCGGTTGGAAGTTGCCTGGAACTGTGATATAATTAGGGCAGCAGAGCAGCTTGCTGGGCAGCCGTGTCTCAGGGCTCCGGGTGTGAGCAATCCAGCCTCCCGCTGCCCTCTGAAGGCGAGTCCGAGGATGTGTACTTTTTCATTAGCATGAAGTGACATTTTATTTGCAATTTTTACAGGAGAACAGGTACATGGGAGTGTTTTTCCCCCAAATCCCATCTTACCGTCATGTATTTAAGACATACAATACTGGAATTTAAACCGATGACGTTCTGACTGCATGTGGAGAGGCCTAACCCGCCAGGTAATGGCCTGTCTGCACCCTTCGCCCATCCTGTTACAGCCTTCGTAGTGCAGGATCCCGATCAGCACGCGTTCACCCAGTCAGGCTAGTCAGTGCTGCAGACGCTGCACCAAAACTAGGGGCATTTCATCTTTTAAATTATTATTGAGCTTGTAGCTGAGTCCATTGTTCAGCGCAAAACTGGCTGTGCGATCCTTTCGTAGGGGGTATAAATTATTCACCAGCGTAGAATGAAGCTGGCTTTTTAATATTCACTATATCAGTGCTGGAACATTGGGGGAAAATGAGGCCGGGGTTTGTCATATGGAGAACCCTTGCTTTCTACCTTTCTTTTTGTCAGTATCTTAGCCGCTGTTCCTGGAACATTACGAATCATATCCATGGCATAAGGGTAAGAAGATTTATCAGGTGAGACAGTGACATATTGACTAACAGAACCATGCATAATGTGGTATAAAAAGTAGGTTGTGTTCTGAACTCATACTGCCAGAAAGATGGAGGGAACAGGCAAACATTTACTGTGCACTCCTCCGAATCCCACTCATCTCTTTACAAAGGGGGGAAAGGCCATAAAGTTGCAGGCCATCGTTAATGCTGCCCCCCCCAGCCGCTCCGCTGCGTACTCTTGGTGCACGTCTGGGCTCAGCGCTGGCTCTGCTAAAGCTTCCTGTGCAGCCGCGTGGCTCACAGCTCCTAGCTGGCGGCTTTTCACCATTCCTGGTGCACATCTGGGCTAGGGCTGGGCGATATCATATCGATATTATATCACGCATGCGCAATAATCACCGCCCTGGTCAGATGACAGACGAAGCATTTGGTCGGACACAAGCTTTTCGGTGCTATACGGACATTAATTTCCCCCCATAATTTGATAATAGGATTAGTAGTATAACTTAAATATTAATGAGATGCGTTTTGTGACACCTAAAAGTTAGTGATCTATAAACGTTATGTTTCTTAAATTCGATTAGCGGAGCACCCCACATAATACTGTTTTGGTATACAGTACTACGGTTTGGTATACATCAGTGCAATATGCACTGAAGTCACGGTGAAGAAGAGCAGCCACAACATCTTTTAAAAGTGGAGATCTTGTGGATGAACAACATAAAAAGACGTCAGCGGTGTGGTGGTACTTTTTGCAGTTCAAAGTCTGACACATTTATTAAACATAAGGATATGCCGTATTTATACTAATAATGACTTCTGGACGTCATACTAATCCTCATTATATTTTAGCCATACTACTAAACTGTTTAAATTGTGGGCGTAAATAAATGTCCATATAGCACCTAAAAGCTGGTTCATGGCCAAATGTTGAGCCTGTCATCTGAATCCCTGGTGATTATTGCACATGCGCGATGCAATATCGTTATGATGTATCGCCCAGCCCTATGTCACTGATGACATAATTAGTAGATGGGTCTAGAAGGGCCACATTCCTTAGCCTATGTAAATTGGCAGGGATGAATGGCTGAGCCTGCACCCTGGCCCTCTCCTCTCTGTACATGTGTCTCATAGGAGAGCAAGATGGCAAAAGCAAAGAATTCCTAAGTACCTGTAATCAGGCAAATATCAAATAATCATCATGATTATTTAACGCTGTGTAGATATACAATTAGAATCTTTGGACAGAATGATAGGACTGGGCTGTATGTCAAAAGTTAATAGTAATTCGAAATATTTCACTGTGTGACCGTGCGCATGTATGTGTCCTGTGGTTGGTTGGCATCCCATCCAGCATGGACCCTGGCCTTGTGCCCTGTGCAGCTTGGGATAGGTTCTGACTTCCCCCATGACCCAAACCAGGATAAGTGGTTAGTAAATGGGATAAAATGTAAGGGCAGAAGAATGTACAAGAGTTATCCTCCCTCCATATAGTCGAGGATTAATTAACCATCGCGCCGCATTAGAATGTGCCACTTAGCAAGTGTCGGCAGCTTGAAGGGTGGTGAGTGATTAATACTCGTTAGTCATCTTCACCTCCTGGAGATGGCTCCCCCCCGCCCCCTTCACATGGCTTGTGTCACGTAGTGCTGGGAAGGGCCCACATTTGCCGCCAGAAATGCTTCAAGGGCAGATGAATAGTACATTGGGAGAAGCCTGCTGTACTGAGCCTGAACTGAAAAGTTCAGTCATTCTTCTCTGACCTCCCTCACTAAGGTGTTTCAGCCACAGAGCTGCCCATGACTGGATGCTTCTCTCCATCATGCCGTTCTCTGTAAATTTTAAACACGGGCACTTTCTGAGATGCTGGAACCGCTGTGTCTGACACGAAGAGTCACACCACGATCAAAACACTTACTGGAGCGATCTTAGCCATTGTTACGCTGAGCCGGACAGTAAGCGAGCTTCATTCTCTCTGCATCTGTCCATTTGCAGCCATACGACATACTGCTTGAATATTATTCATTTAATCTGTGATCTTCTGTCAAGAGCAGAAAATTCCCAGCTTGAGATGATTGTGGTTACGGTGTTTGATGCAGTAAATTAAGTCTGACTTCTCAAAAGTCAAAGGTCTTTTGACTGAACTAAAACACCGATTTCAGCACTTTTGACCCAGTTCAGCATAAATACAGTCTCCTTCTGTAATGTCCCCCATGGCTCTAGATTCTTTCAAAATTGATGTAGTTGAAAGAGGACAGGTGTCTTTCATGACGGTGTATGTCTCCGGTCTAATGGGGTCCGTATAATTGCATCATTTTTGTTTGATGTCTAACATTTTGGCTCCATGTCATGCAGCTCCATTTGGTGGGACAGATATCATTTAATTGTTGGGGATCCATTGTCGCTATAGTAAATAAGCTTCACCTGGGGTCTGATGCAGCCTCTGGGAAGGTCCAGTGTCTCTTTTGTACACAAACATGGTACTTCCTGTATAGAAATGGTTTTCACGTGAACAAGCTCAGAATTGACACATGTATTTTTTGTATTGTCAACATGTTATCACACGTTAATGCGAACAAAATGTTTGCGTCAACATGTCAATTTTGAGCTTGTTAACGTGATGGAAATAAACACGTCGTATTGACACTTTTGGCATTAAAATGGCATCTTATGGAATGGTGTATTGGGGATTGAAAGTGGTCTGGGTGCTGACCGGGAACAAGCGCTCTCAGGTCCCTCCTGCACCCAGATGGTTTTCTAATCGGCAGCGAAGTTTGTTCTGCGATTATTACAGAGATGGGCAATCTGTGTACAGTCACTGGGCCAGTGCATAAACAGGTTTTTTGAATAACCTTTAGGTCAGGTGCTCACACCCAGGTGTTGCTCTTCAGTCAGTCAGCCCTCAGATTAGTAATCTAATTAGGGAGTTGCAGCAAAAACCCAGATACACAATGGCCCTTCCTGGATAAAATTGCCCACCCCTGGATTATAAAATCACTGGGCTATAAATATATCTTCAGTTATGCCATGTTTATTATAACCAGTTTGTTAACATTGTTCCTTAGTTTTAAATGCGTGTAATTTAACTTGGATGATGAAAAAATTGCCAAAGTACTCAGTTCCTTTTTTCCAGAATGGCAGGGGAATACAGTTTTGTTTTGTGTCCTCAGAACATACGCCTTGCGGAGGGTAAGGGACGCCTTCAGGGAGAACAAGAACGTGGACAACCCTAAGACCCTGGAGATCCTGCTAAACCGGGCTTGGGGTAGCCTGGCTGTAATCCAGCGGCAGGTATGCTCCATAGCCGAATCTCATACACGGACAGAACACGCGACACGAACAAGGCCCTGGCTCTCGGGCATGTCATCATTCTCCAGGACAGAAATCATGCAAGATCCCTTTGGTCCTGTAAATTGTCAATTCATAGCTTTCACGTAATGGTAGACTAATAATAATAATAAAAAAAAAAAACTTAGTTTTGAAGTTTCTGTGCCTTGGAAATGGAAATAAAATTTTCATTGTTAGTCTCAGTAAACTTCTCTCTGTCACCAACACGTCATGTATGTCTGATTAATGTTTTCCATACATGATCCCATTGTTTTTCTTGCTTTTCTTACACTCATAATCTGCATATCTGTCATAAACACTGAGGAAACATTGCTGTAAACATACTTAGTCATACAATGGAACATTTGCCACTTTGGTTCTGTAAGCTGACTCACTAGGTCCCTCAGGAAAAAAATAGTTTAAGTGATAATATGAAGTGTAAAAATACACTTTTTGTTCTGTTTTGTTCAGCATCAAATGGTGAAATTTATCAACAGCACAGTGATCTTGAGTCTTATTTGATTTACTTTGAACCTCAAAGATTACTTAATGAAACAGAATACTTAGGATACAAAATATATTACCAAACAAATAAATGCGGTCATTTGTCAACATTTTAGTTCCCTGTGTACTGCTATTAAGAGTCTTTAGATACGATACAGATCAGGATTGTTCCTTATACAGGAATGTGTTCTTCTCTGCAAGTGTCCAGTGATCTATGTTAAGATATTTTTTAGCAAGTCAGAATATAATTTTCATGATTTTGGTGAATGATTTTGAATCTCATTTAATCTGCTAATGTGATATTGGATAACTTATTTCACATTGCATGTTAGCGATAGCTAATGATCGACGACCTGTGGTCAGGAGTTTGTCCCAGGGATGAAACCACTGAGAAAACCTGCTGAGGTTGATGCAGGAGGAGTGTGAATTAAACATTCCACACATAACAGATGGAATATACCAGTCTCACCAGTTTAAGCATATTAATCCACAGGCACTTGGAATCCACTAGTTCCAAGTGATTGATTATGTTGTACATTTGGATTGTTTTGTTATGGGTCTTTTTTCATCCTGACAATGTGCTGCTTTGTTACGATCAGTCAGTCGCAGTCAGTCAGTCGCAGTCAGTCAGTCGCAGTCAGTCAGTCACAGTCAGTCAACTGAATTTCATTTTGCGTTTAAGCAAATTCTCGCAAGGCATCCAGAGGAAAAATCTGAACTCCTCAGGTAACCATGAAATATCTACATGTGTGATGAGTAGTTACGCTTTTCCAGCAATTAAAATAAATGTTAGATTTATTTGTTTATTTATTTTTTGAAAGGGTGGGTTGATACAGGGAGAATAGTGCATACTTATTAGACTCAACACAAAAACAAACGAAATTGTGTGATAATGATGTGACTAATGATAAAATGCATCACTAATACCATAGAAGCATGAAGAGCGGCTCCAAACCAGCCATTCACATAACAGCTGTACTCTCCTGGCCTTTGGGGAATACATGCAGTTTTAGCACCAGTCCGCGTCTCTGCCACAGCAGACGGTACGGCATGCAGGCCAATAACTCGGTAACCATTTGATGGCTGTTGTTCAAAACTTCCACATGCATTGTATGGGTAAGGAATTTTTAGATGGGTTTGCCCAAAAATTGAAACAGCACTGCATAGTGATACCAAAAAAGAGCAGTTTTGACCCTTGATGCTCTTACGATGATAACCCAAAGTTCTGATGGATCTGATTCAATTTTGAGATAGATTGACCAAAAAGTGAAGTGATGACATTTAGAGGTATCAAAGGGAAGGGGTGAAAGCAGACAATATTTGACCTTGAAAATGTGAAAGTCAAAAAACTATTTTATTGATCTTATTACTGCTTCAGGTCTGCACCTGATTTTATTTTCAGACAATTTGTCACAAAAATTAAACGTCAGCTATAGAATACATGGTCTTGTGAACACAGTAGCTAAAAGAATTGGGTTGTGTTTTTCAAGCATTGCAGGCACATTGTAGGGGTGACAAACTGGAAGTGATCAAATTCTGAGATGGATCATCCCAAAACTGAAGCAGCGCTGTAGTGATTTTTAAAGCGAGAGAGAAACTATCATTTAAAGTATCAAAATTATCAGAGTTTACCAATATCCACTCTACCATTAGTGTATCTGTTTCAAGTCTTTGTCACAAAAAATGGTCATAGTGCAAATGAGAAATAAAAAAATATATAAATGTTTAAACATATAAGTGTAAATAATAAAAATTACATCTTTAAACTTGGACATGCAGAAAGGAATAGAAGTAACCACCTAATTAGTGTGGAAAGATTCTGTAAATTGTCATATACTCTATATGAATGAAAATATTGGGACAATACCTCTTAATCACTGAATTCAGGTGTTTCATTCAGACTCATTGCCACAGGTGTATAAAATCAAGCACCTAGCCATGTAGTCAGGTTTATCAGCAATTCTGAAATAATGGGTCGTTCTGAAGAGCTCAGTGAATTCAAGTATGGTACTGTCATTGGATGCCACCTTTGCAATGAGTAAGCTTGTGAAATTTCATTCCTTTTAGATATTCCACAGTCGGCTGTAATTATTGCAAAATGGAACAGTTTAGGAATAACAGAAACTCAGCCACAAAGTGTCAGACCACGTGAAGTAACAGAGTGGGATCGCGGAGTGCTGAGGTGTATGGAGAATAAAAGTCACCAATGCTCTGTTGACTCAATAGCTGCAGAGTTCCAAACTTCCTCTGGCATTAATTCCAGCACAAAAACTGTGTATCAGGGGATTCATGGAATGGGCTTCCATGGCCGAGTGGCTGCATGCAAGCCTCACATCACCAAGTGCGATGCCAAGAGTCAGATGGAGTGGTACAAAGCACACTGCCACTGGACTCTGGAGCAGTGGAAATGTGTTCTATTGAGTGATGAATCAGGCTTCTCTCTCTGGCAGTCTGAGGGATGAGTCTGGGTTTGGCAGGTGCCAGAAGAACGTTACCTTTCTGACTGCATTGTGCAGACAGTAAAGTTTGGTGGAGGAGGGATAATGGTGTGGGGCTGTTTTCCAGGGGTTGGGTTTAGGCCCCTTAGTTCCAGTGAATGTAACTCTTAGTAATTCAGCATACCAAGACATTTTGGACAAATCTGTGCTTCCAACTTTGTGGGAACAATTTAGGGAAGTTCCAGCATGTCTGTGTCCCAGTGCAAAAACACATGGATGGGTGAGTTTGATGTGGAAGAACTTGACTGGCCTGCACAGAGCCCTGACCTCAACTCCATCAAACACTGTTGGGATGAACTAGAACAGAGATTGCATGCAAGGCCTTAATGTCCAACAACCGTGCCTGACCTTACAAATGTTCTTCTCTTTGAATAGGCACAGACACACACTATAAAGTTGTAGAAATCCTTCCCAGAAGAGTGGCAGCTGTTATAGCTGCAAAGATGAGACCAACTCTATATTGATGCGTATGGATTTAGAATGGGACGTCATAAAAGTTCCTGTTTGTGTAATGGCCAGTTGTCCCAATACTTTTGTCAATATGGTCTCAGTGCAATGTAGAATAAATGAATAAATATATTTTCAGACCAGCATATCATGACAAGGACACACAGCATTCTCATTTATTAACTTTTACATTTCCAGGTAATCCATCTTTTTGTACTTTTAGAAATTGCACAAGTTGGTGAATGTAGGACGAGTACGACTTACAAAGCCGGACCGAATGACCGGGCTGTCTGGGGTGTTGTTTCTGACAGCATGAAACCTAGTTTGCAAAAATTCGCTGTTGCCAAGCAACCGTCGCTCTTGTGCATTTTTTTGTTCTGTGCATGTTTTTGGAAGTGTTGATGAACTTTACAGCATGTTTTTAATTTTAATTTTGAAATTTATTTTCATTTTTGGTTTTTCCCACGATGGTGAAAATGAAGTTTAGCAGTTTCCTTAAAAGATGAATATATATGTTATGCAAGCGAGGTGTGGAACTGTGAAGGTATATAGTTTTATCTTATTTTTTTCAATAATCAATTTATGATTTATGATCTTTCATCATAAATTGTATGTAAGGTACGTGTAATGAGCCTGCTGCAGGTGAAACATCAGGAGCTTGATTTTTCCGTTTGATATTAAATCTGAATATCGGGTGGCATTGTATATTTCTTCAGATTGAAAGTGGTCAAATCCTGCTATCACCCCTGATATGCTCCCATATCAGTACTAAGTGGCGGCTTCTCCTCAGAGGAACGACGTAAATAGCGGCTTTTATCCATAACATTTTTCCCATGTTTTGTTAATTCCTGCTTGAGCTCCGTTTGCAAGCTTGACAAACAGAACCAAATGGTCTAGAGTGTCACCGCTAAACCCACAGTCTGGGTGACAAACCACGTCTTGTTTACTCATACTGTCAGAGACTGGAAGGCCACGTGATTCAGCCCCAAACTGTGCACTGGCATGGAAACGGGGGCCGCGTTAGCATTTCACATGCGGAGGGCAGGGATTAGGACAGACTGGCAGCGGCTGTTTGACGTCGGGCAGCATGATTCAGCGCGGGACAGCATAGTGCCCAGCTCCGGTGTATTAGCATTTTGTACGTGGAGGGCAGGGATTAGGACAGACTGGCAGCAGCTGTTTGACGTTGGGCTCTGCGTCTGTCACGGTTGTGCGTCACTGCAGAGCCTTGTGCAAAGCGGAAACCAGGCTGTTTGTCTGCGTCCAAGCTCCGTCATATACTGCTGCAGTCATCTCTCCTCCTGACCATGGTGAACCCCAGCCACGTGCCCTTTGCTGCCTGGGATAGGATAAGACTAAGAGGATGACCTATGCATTCTGGTAGTGAAATGAAACTTTACTTACCATTGGTACAAGTACATGTAAATTAATTCGTCTTCACACATCGCTTCTTGCTGTCCTATAAGGCACTCCAGTGACATTTTTCACAGGGTTAGGGGCCTTACTCAAGGCCAGAAAGGAGAAGTGTGGCACAGAGGCCTGACCCAGTGAGCCAGGCCCCACCTCCTGCTTCTCTCATCATTTTGTCCTGGATAAAATATCTATTGATGAGTTTCTCCATAGGGGCGGCATGGTGGTGCAGTGGTTAGCACTGTTGCCTCACACCTCTGGGACCTGGGTTCGAGTCTCCGCCT
>JAABNY020000001.1:23940029-23951497 GCA_015164015.2 Brevimyrus niger
TTGGTTTTTTTTGGGGGGAAGCGAAACGCGGTCTTCTGCTCACCCTTGTATTAAAACACAAAAAACAGAACCCATTCCATCCCCCCCCCCCCCCCCCCCAAAAAAAGTAACCTCTTCGTTTAGCAATGGGTTTAAAGGTTATTTCTGTTCACCTACAATCAGTTCCACTTCCAGCACATGAAAAGCCTCTAACTACAAAGGCTGCTTCATTTCTGCAAAGACACCAGAAAGTTATGAAGGCGAATGAGGAAACTCAAAATCCCTGCATCGACGATGATTGAGGTTTCTCACCTTTCTACTACATGGCCCAAGGCACTGGTTCTGAACAACAGATATAGGTCACCAACAGAGAATGGCAGACTTAACGTAACAAAAGGCTTTCCCCAAGTTTACTTTCCGCTGAAAAAGCACTGCAGTGTTTCAAGTAAAGATGGAAATCATTGAGTGTGGTTCAGATGCAGCTATTCTTACTCACAAAGGCGATACAGTTTTCTACTCTTTGTAGTATGGGATAGGCCCAGCCAGGGAATGGAAGGTCCTCACTGTCCGTTTAAGTAGAAATCTTTAGCAATGAAAAGCTACGAAAGCACAGGATTATTTGCATTGGAACACAATAGAAAAATGACCCCAATATAAATCTCCCCCCCATTTCACATCATCCTCTTCTTTTCACACTTGTGTATTTAAGGGCACATACTGATGAAAAAAACCCAGCATTCAACTAGACAAGTTCAGGAAGAACTGGGTGGAAGCCAGTACAAATGGTTTTTACTGCTTGTGTGTTGTGTTCATATCATGAGATTTTTTTTGCATAGAATCTAAACCAAGGAGAGATGGACTCTGGTCTGTCACTGGCTTCTGATTTACAGCTCTCTATGAAATATTGTGTCATGACAAAGAACATACTGTTATCTACTTCCATCAGACTCATTCAAGTTTGACTGCAAAGGCTTCAGTCAAACTATTGAATAAGTGTCTTTTAAACCAAGAGACTTCCATTTTAATCACTATTTGCGAAAAATAATTTACAGGGTATTTTTTTTCACTTTGCTGAGGTATTACACCGCATCAAATGAAATCAACTGCAGGCAAAGTTCATTGTAATATTAGTCTGCGTTCAAGTGTCTGCATTTTGGCATCTGGTTGGATATATCAGAAGTTCAAAAGCTCAGACAACAACATTGTCATTTATAATAGTTTGGTTCTAGCCACAAGTGATGCCAAAAAAATTCAGCCACCACATTTGTTTCCTACCTTTCTGTCCTTTAGTACTCTTAATTCTGAAAGCCCAGAAAAAGGACCCTACAATCTGATGAGGTGCTTAACTAGTGAGGAATATCAAACAAAAAAAAATAGTCACACTAAGATGGCATTTTGGGCTTATGACTCAACTCTTAATGGCCTAATATAGCAGATAAGCCTGACAAACCAGAAAGCTTTGCTGAACATTGATTTGGATTTCCTCAAACAGGAAGTAGGATAATACCCCTGATTACAATCAATGTTTTACTCTGAAAATTGCCGTTTGACAAAATATAGCTGCAGTTAACAGATGGAAAACCACACTAAATCTTTCTGAAAGCGAGTTCCCCTTGAATTTTCCCTTAATGCATCTATTTGAAATTGGCCAAACAGAAGCAACAATAGAAAACATTTGGTGTAACAATTACCTGAAGTAGGCAATGAAGGAGACCTGAAGCATACACATTTTCTGTAAATTCACTTTCACCCAGCAATGGTGATACAGACATAAGACATAAATATATAGGTATATATTCTTAATGCTATATACATAGCCATATATTTTAAAGTCAACCTAAGCTACCCTTAGGTACAATCTATGATCCTGCTAGTCTTGTCATTGCTGAAATAATGTATCTGCAAGACTTTAAAAAACAACAACAACAATAATTATAATAATAATAATGATAATAATAATAAATTTAAAAAGTCATTTCAAATGGCGGGTTTCCATGACAAGTTCCGTCATCTAACTTTAGGATGAATATTTATGCATGTTAGAGTTGTCAAATAAAGGCGGCTGCACCATGAAAGACGTAAAAAGTTTAGTTCCCTTCCTAGTCACAACCAAGCAGGCAATGGGGAACAAACAGCTCCAACGTAGCACATCTCCGCAAAGAATGCCGAGAGGAGCAGAGGCGAGCATCACATGCTGTCCAGGTATCTGGCAAGACCCCCTAAGGCAAACATTTCTCCTCCAGTCAACTCTGGTCAGACAGGCTTTCAGATGCATGGGTCACCGCTTGGGAGCGACAGCACTCCCCTCGTCAGACAGAAGTGGGGAGGGGAAGCAAAGGTTGGCTCTCAGAATCCATCGATCTTCTTCTGCAGGTAGTTCAGGATGGAGTCCATGCCCTGGGGCGAGCCCCACACCCGCTTCAGTGCCTCGCACTCCCGCTCGTTGGCCTGCTCTAGCGCCGCCCTGCTGGTGGCACGCAGCAAGGCTTTGGACTCCCGCAACACCTAAGAGCCGCCGGCGCCGCGTCCCAGGTGAACGCGCAGTGGAGGGGGGGGGAAAAAAAGCTGGTTTATGACAATGAATGAGTGTGTAGAAACAAACAAAACTGAAGCATGAGTATGCGTTCAGGAAATGTGTCAATCAAGCCGGGGACGGCAAACACACAACAACATTTCCACTACTGTGGCCATTCATGAGCATCAGTGTAAGGGACAAACACCCAGAATGCAGCCCCAAGCTTCATTCCCAGCACACATTTATCTTCCAGGTGTTCAGAAAATGTCTTTGGTAAATAAATGTAAACAAATGTAAATAAATGTAAATAAATGTTTTTTGGTTCATTAGGAGATTATTTCCTTTCCTTCTGTACACAAGTAAACATCCCACACATACAAAGACCCTGGTGTGTGCTGGGAGCAGATGACTGGCCGGCGTGAAAAAGAGCGACAGAATGAAGTGAAGGTGACACCCACAGGAAGGGGGGGGGGTGTCTGAGGGTATGGTGAGGAGAAAGAAGGGGAGATACCCCCCCAAACCAAGCAAAATCAAAGGATGACTTACGACCGAATGACAAGAGACTAGCTCCCTAACGCGCACCATCACCTCCTGAGCGAAGGTACCAGGCCAGAAGACCTGGGAGACCAGGCCCTTGGCGCAGGCCTCCTGGGCTGTCAGCTTGCGGCCACTCAGCAGCATCTCGTTTGCCTGGGGGGGTAGGGGGGGGGGGGCATTAGGCACACACTCACATGATTCTCTTGCTCACACAACACTGCCATTTCTTGGTTTATTGCAATGCCATTTTTATATATATATACTCTGCAGACTGTATGGTTTGAGCCAGAGACCTTCCAATCATAGGCAGAGCGTCCTAACCTACTAAGCCATACATCACCCCCAGTTAGGAGATGAAGAGGTTCAAGCAGGGGCTTAAAAACAGGAGGAGGCTCTAGCCGAGTGCTGCCTGGCTCTGAACAGCCCAAATCGGCCTAAATCTGAGACGAGCAGGACAAAGGGCAGTGTGCCCTTGTTAACCATTATCCCTAACCTATAACCACACCTATATGCAGCAGGCGGTCATCTAATAGCCATCACCACGCAGACGTGGATGGGAGTCCTGGGTTCAGAATATGAGGCCCGACACGCTCTGAATGTCTGCTCAGTCAGATGACCAGTGAGCAGCCAGACCAAGGCTCTCCTCTATGGTGAGTGGAGCACTGCTGCCACCTACAGTCAGAAGACACAACGTGTCTCAGTGTCTTTCAGTTTAGCGGCAGCCCGCTAGTCCTGTTTAAATATGGGGTTTAACAACTCCTACCATTATTTTCCATTACTTTTAAGTTACATCGCCCCCAAGTACATACCATTAATAAAATCAAAGCTGTTTTGACAGCAACGGCATTTCAGTCTGTCCAATCTGATATTTGCTTTGTTACATATTTAAATAGCCGACATCTGTACAATCATGACCACAGGTTGGAGTTACCAGTTTCAGAAAGGCAAACATTAAAATGTATTCCTTTAGTGAACTCTATCCCGTTCGAATTCTTTTAAATGTCATTTCTGAAAATGGTACTTCCACCTAATAATTAACAGCAAATACATCTCATATTTAAATGTAAATATAGCACACAAACATTAAAATTTACCTACATATTCCAGGGCCATTACTGCCGATATCACTGAAGCATCGCCCCCACACAGATATTTATTCCAGTAATTAGAAATTTGCATGTGCAATTAGCATGCTTTATGGTACTGAGGATTTTTAACTCACAGCTTTGTTAGATGCTTTGTTGACAGTTCAACGATAAAAATGGCACATCATCAGATGCACTGGCTTCAATTTTGACTCAAGCTGTATTTACGCATTTTTTCTTTTTTTAAAAAAAATCCAGATACATTTCCAAGACGACTCACAGATGCCACCCCCATGACGCGGGGGAAGGTGAAGGAGGAACAGGCGTCGGGCGTCTGGCCGAAGGCTGCGTACGGTGTCTGGAACCAGGCCTTCTCGGTGGCCCAGATGACGTCGCACAGCGGCAGAATGGCGGCCCCCAGGCCCACGGCGGGGCCGTTCACCGCCACCACAATGGGCTTCTTGAACTGGATGAAGGTGTTCACGAAGGTCCTGGATGAAGAGGAGGGGGATGGTCATCCTCAATGACAATCACAAAAGAGGTGGGGGTCTGGGGGATCAAACAATGCCAAACACCCTACAACACTGCAGCCAACCAGATTTGAATTCCAAATAACCGACTAAGCTGACAAGATTTAACTGCTTATAATATTCTCTTAACCCCTTAAACCAATGTCGCCTCAAGCCAGTCCTCAGGGACCACCAGGCAGTCTCTACTTTTGCTCCTTCCCAGCACACCTGAACGAACCAATCAAGAATACCAAATACCTGATACAAGCATGCTGGGAGCTGGGAAGGAGCTCGGAAAGAGCAATAATGTGGACTGTCTGGGGTCCCCCGAGGACTGGCTTGAGAAAAACAGACTTCAATGGCTACAGTTATGCATCGTGCACATAGCATTACAGCCTCAAATTTAACCATTGGTACAATATGATTCTCCCTGAGCCTATCAGCCCACCCACAGCGCTGAGAAAGAAGCTTTGACAAATTGAGTTAAGTCGTGGTTTTGAAGTTGGCAGTATTACAGGCCCTAATAAAACCTCTCCCGTTATTTTTCGTTAACAGTGTGACTTTCAGAAACTCGGTACACTCTCTTTACCTCGAACCCACAGGCAGAGCAACAATAAAAAAGGAAACAGCTGAACAAATAAGTTGGAATAACAGTGCCAGGAAAGCAAGAAGCAAGGACAAGAGGCAGTAAGTCTACAGAGAAAGGATCTCCACAGGTCGAGTTACTCTCAGCGAAGCTGGAAAACAAATTCAGTGCTCATAGTGGCCAGGAAAGAGCGGGCCGAGTCATACAGACCCGGGTCTGAGTCCCACAGCACCATAATCTGACTGCTGTGCGGGGCGGGGTTAAGGGATTAGGTTCTCTCTGATGCGCAAGCACCAACTGGAAATCCTGCAGGCATCTACATAGAGCAGATTTACAGTGATGACAGATCCTCCGGCATATACAAAAATGGGTACGAGGTACAAGTTCTGAAATTTACTCTGTCCGTGTACGTTTTCAGCTATCAAATTCTGGTTAAGATGATACAGTGAAGCGATCCAGGCACCCTACAGCTCTTAGATTATGGAGCTTGAGTATCAGTCGCCCGATTCACTGTGGGCTGAGCTCAACGTCTCTTTGATATAACAGACCAAACAGGAAGCGTCGCTTTCCTCTCATTCTGTCTTCCCTAAGTATTCTCGCTCACTGGGCCAGAAAAGTTCACGCAGTTGGTCTCATTGTTAACATATCATACATGCAGACAGTGTTGGGATGGAGCTCCATAAGGCCACACCCTGCAGAACGCAGGCTGGGACTCGCAGCCCTTTTTTGTGGCCGTTTTGGGACGGCAGTTTAGCATGACCCTGTGCCACACTCAACCAACATGCCACCAATACGGAACAGCATCCTCTGTCCATTTTGACAGATTACATTTTTCAGCCGTCTACTTAAAAGGTACATGAAGGATTCACGCCGGCTTTCCGTAATAAAATGGATTCTTGGCAGAACATTTGATCAAAAACCAAAAACAACAAAACTTTTTCATGCCATTTTTGGCTTTCTAACAGGTTAGTTCAATTCCACATAAAATTATTCAAAGAACAAACAACAAAACTGACACTCTTGGCTTTTGTGCGATTTTGTTTTTGCGTATGACCCTCGTGATACGACGAGCATCTCGGCGCTCCTTCACCTGATGGAGTCAGCCATTTTGACGCTCTCCTTCTTCCTGTCATCTGTCAGCCGGCGGATGAAGGAGATGAAGTCCAGACCACAGCAGAAGACACTACCCACTGCGCCCAGCAGGACCAACTTGCTGTCGTCTGCTGCCGCCGTCGTCATGGCATTCTGTACTTCCTTCATTACCTGAGCAAACATCGGTCGTATCCATTTGAAAGTTTCAATAGAATTTCAGTCAACCCACATACCCACCCATCTCCAAATCTTAGAATTTAGAATTTAGTGATCAGTGGTCATTGTTAACAGACCACAGCACACAGTGCGCAACAATGAAATGTGTCCTCTGCATTTAACCCATATGTGACTTTCGTGACATAGCAGGGGGCAGCTAATTCAGCACCCGGGGAGCAGTGCTTGGGGATGGTACCTTGCTCAGGGTACCTCAGTGGTGACTTGCAGGTGGGGGATTCGAACCTGCAATCTTTCAATTACAAGTGTGCTTCCCTAACCATCAAGCCACCACTGCCCAAATCTGAGGGGGGATCTGGGTCTGGAGCCCATGCAGCAGAGTCTTGGGTTATAGAACACCCTGGACAGGACTATTCCATAGCAGGACACACATCTCAAGTTACACAAATTCATCTAACCACATTTGGCTGGTAGGATTTCACAGTTTATGGGCAAATAATTAAGAATGGGCCAATCCACTTTTTTTCAGTTCCGATCCGATTCCGATACACAACTGCCGATACTAATGCAGATTCCAATACAAGCGCTCTTTTTACTTTGTTATACTTTATTTTTTTAAGCTAGTTAATACAGATGGAAAAAATGTATGATAAAAAATATTTAATTCAGCTACTACAAATATAATGTACTGTTCCACCTCGTTTGTATGTCTTGTTTTAAGCGTTTCAGGCATTTGCAGTTCAATATGAATATCTTCAAAACAAGTATACACAAGTGGTTAATGCATAAAATTTGAACACAATTTTTCTCCCATTTCTCTACACTTTGTTGCGATGGCAGCCCTTCTTGTATCAAAGCTGCAGCGAGTTCGCAAGACAGTCCAGGTTAACAACTCCCAAATCATACATTGCTTTTATTGCCTCGCAGTTGCGTGCGCTTTGTTAAGTGGGATGGTCCTTTAAATGCAATTCCCACCTCTCAAAACTTTATTTTACAAAGATTGCAAATCACTGTGCTACTGGTTTCTGTTACACGCGTAAAATATTCCCAGATCGTCACATCTTATCTTGCACTCTTCGTACTGCGAATGGTATGCGCATGACGTCACAAAAGGCGGAAGTCACTGCACTCACGCCCATTGAGTAGCAAAAAAGACTAAGAGGCAGCGATAGCGTTCAATTTGAATGCCGCAAAAAACGCATGTAAAATGCGATACAACTGTCGTGCGATTGATTGTACAAATAGATTTAACACGAAATAGGAGCTCTCTTTTTAGAGATTGCTAAAAACGAAATAAGTAAGTATAGGACGTGGGTAGGTCACGCATGGCTGATACCCGATCCATCAAAAAGGTCTGGATGGGTCCATCTCTACATATAATAATGCATTCATAGTAAATTTCTTTTAATGTTAATTGTTTTTGTAGGGATTAAAGTGACTAGGGCGGGAGAAGACGACACCACAATACCTTATTAGCAACAGAACAAGTTATTCTAGTCACTGTGGTGTAAACTGGGTTGGTGGGTCAGATATGAATAGGGAAAGACGAATCTGGTCACTTGTGCTGCTTGAAACTGATTTAGAAGAGTCAGTAATGTGACTGTTTACTTTGGATAATTTAACATATGCACTAGTATACATCCTGCAAAACACCTTGGTAAATTACGCAGGCTACTTAGCTGTCAGGGAAATTATATAGGCCGGGAGTTGACACAGAGTTGCATACCACGGTAATTCCGATCTTTACCTTATTTTTTATAGTAGTTATTTAAAACCTATGCTACACCCTGCCACCATTTCTGCCAAAGGTGATGCCTGAATACGTGTACGTGTATACATCTCACGCTTAGACTGTTGCTCCCCAAGTAAGCTTAAATGTCACAAGAACCAATGCGCTTTATTTTGGATAATATTTTCCCCACTCCATTCATTATGTTTGCCAGCCAAGCACATGAGCGGACATACCATCATGAAACCCATTTCCATGAAGCCCATTTCCAGACTGTCGTTTTGCATTAGCTTGCAACAACTTACATAAAACCATTAAAGAACACCCACTGAAATCCCATTCAAATCCAGACCCAGCTTAAATAGCAATGAATAGTCAGTCATCACACAATTAGGCATTGTGTGTCCTCCGCATCTGTCCCAGAAATATCTAAGCTGCCGTTTTATTGCCTGCATCACTGCTCATTACTGAAGATGAAACACAGTTGAAATGGCCTCCAAATAAAACACACAGTACAAAGGAAGAATAACGGCAGCATCGACCCACACACGGCTGAGTCTGATTGGCTGGGCCTCCTGCCTCTTCGTTCTGAAGCGAGAACCTCGAGGACACTCACGTCTGGGTTGAGCGAGTTGTTTTCTGAAGACTTGGTAGAGAGCAGGATGTGTGTGAAGCCGTCTTGCTTGCGCACCACAATGTCGCGGTACCGATAGGCACTCTTGGTCTGCCGCACGCTGATGCGCAGCCGCTTGTCAAATGCAGCGCATTCCTCAAAGCGCCGCTTCACCGCTGGTGGGCCCGAGGCACTGGCAGCAGGGCTCTGTGGGCTCGTCGTCCCATTGGCGACCACCGCTTCCATGACAGGGGACGTACCTTGAGAGGTGGCATACGAATCAGTCAATCTAAATGACGAGGAAAAATTGCAGGTGGCATTAAGGCAGCTGGAGTAAGTCAGGAATCAGCAGAGGTATGACAAGCAAAAGGCGTTACTGAACCAGCACAATCAGAGGCATCAGGGCATGGGCAAATCACAGAGCACCTGACCGTGAAAGCAACCAGCTCAGGACAGCTGCTGCAGAACTTCCTTCCTGATGATGGGCCATATCCACAAACACCAATCAGGACTCATATTTACATAAAAACCCACCAATCGTGTGAGAGATCCAGCTGCTTGCAGCTAATGAATACACATTAACCAAGAAGCGTAACAAGCACCGAGACTTTCTGTCCCTGTGGTGCAGCCTTCCCTAGTTATAAACAGTTTAACAGAAATATTTTTTCGTTCCCGAATCCTCTCATTCGTTTTCAATGGCTTGTGGCGATCCTGGAGACTATCCTACGAGGTGCATGGCTGGGTATAACACAGATGGGAATAAATAGCATTAATTACTCTTCTCAGCAGTAAGGTCCCTGCACTAGAAAACCTTAGGATGACGGTTCTGAGCAGAAGGTGAAACATGGCAGCTGGCTGAATGCTTCCTATAAAATGTGTCTTTTGTTTTTTAGCACTTCACCACTATTTATTCACCCCAGAAGCAGTACACCATCAGTGTTCATCTCTCAACCCCACCTACCCATCCCCTGCCTGTGCCTGTAAGCAGGATAGTGAAGGATCTTTCCTGGGGGCAGACGTCCATCGCATGGCTGCCAGAAGCTCGACATAACCCTGTCGACAGCTTGAACTGCTCTATTGTTTCGACGCTCGGAGGACCGTGTCATCATCGCGGCTTTTAAATAGAAGTAAGAATGGGTGAAACGTGTCACTGACATTCCCCACAGCTGACTGAACAAAATAGGACTCTCCACGATTACGGGTTGTCTAAAATTATGCCAACGGATGCATCACTGTTCGTGGCTGACTATTGCCTGAATCGGAATCACGGCTGGGCTGACCTAGTCACACCAGAAGTTATTGACTTTAAGTGAGCGATGTGGAGGGTGGGGCTTCTAATGAACTGCTGAAAAATTAATCTGTTTTGATAGCATTTTTTGGGATGGGTGTTTTGATACAACGATGTCCACAGTCGTTTTGCAATGTGTGCACTGAATAGCAGGGTATTTACTGGTTTACTTCAAAGGTTTGCCCCACAACTACCGGCATATAATAGTAGGCATATTTATCATATCAAGACTCCTCTTATTCATAGAAGTAGTCCAAAAGTCACACATATACACACTCATTTGAAAGACACTCAAATGCCCATATATTAAGTGAAGACAATACCATCTTACAGAAACCCGGTGCTTATATCACCATAAATGTTTTATGGACTCCTTAATGATCATGACATTTAGAATATCTAATGGCACAGCCAGGCTAAGTGGCAAGTAGTTAGCTTTTTGCCCCTGTGCATCAGCTGTGCATTTCAATAATCTGCTGCTGTGGGGTCATTAATAAAAATGGTCTGAGTAGCTGTGCATTCATTTCTGATTCGGTGGCTATAAATCTCTGGGGATGTGTCTCTCTCCATACAGGACTTATAATAACCAGAAAATACAGCAACTGCTGGGACACCAGCTATGTTATGAGGCTCTGCTCTCAGTCCTTCCATTTTAGTATGTAGTAGTGTATGTCCCATGGTCAAAATATCAGGGATAAACCAATGAATGCACAACCCACCGTGGCAGACTTGTTCTGAGTGTTTGAGACACCTCGGCAAGGTTAATGCACAACACAATTCGCATCTCCAAATGATCTGTAGTTAAGGAAACACATACTCAGGCACAAAAGAAACATCCCTGGCAGCGCGTGTCTAAAGATGAAATAACGCCATTCGGCCTGAATTACACAAAGCAGTCGGACTGTCCGAGGTCCAAAAACAAGGCAGAGCCCTGAATGTAATTGAACAGGCTCTAAATTATGTAATGGGGTATCGCGTTGCAAGAGGGAAGTGAAAAATAAACACACGTGTACGGGGGAAAAAAAACAATATATAGCATCATTAGCTGGTGGGCTAAAATCTGAAGAGTCGTAAGTAAAGGCAGATGTAGCCCGTCAGACCATGACATCACAGCAACAGAAATACCTCAGTTAAAATAGAGGCTGCCCCCCCAAGACTCAAACTCAAACCCAAACCACAGTAGACGAATTCAAAGAAAGAAACAGTTCTGCATGTGCGGGAGAAATGTCCGGCGAAAATGCGGGAATCTGAGGCAGAGTGAAGATGCTGCTTCTGCCATGTGCGGGGGAGGGGGGGGGGGGGGGGGGTGGGGTTCGCCGGTCCCCCACACAGGGGGAGGGGGGGCAGGGTAAATTCAGGGG
>JAABNY020000001.1:23968438-23986191 GCA_015164015.2 Brevimyrus niger
CAACACTTTCTTCCAAAAATTAATATTGCTTGCATAGGTACTGCACATACTATGTACACTATTTAAAATATAGACAATGTACCTACAGGTTACCAAAGTGAAGAAGCACTGCTAAATTCTAATGTTTTTCCCTCCTGGATTTCATGCAGTAGATATAACCTATGCCTAGTAAGTGTGTGCCACACATTAGGTACATTGAGAAAAGCACCAGAAGTACAGTACATTAAGATGTTTGCATTCCACTTACATAAAAACTGGTACTGGTGCTGAATAACTTCACAACATGGGGCAGGGTATTTTGCACTATATTTGGAAAAACTACTACAGTATGTTATTGGGCTGGACGATTTGCAATACTCAATACCAACATCGCATGTTATGCACATGCAATTCTTACATCACTAGTCAGCAATATTAAAATCAGGCTATTTCTTACCAAGTTACTATTCTCTATGGACATTATGGTGATCTTTTACTCCGTAACACTGTCAAGCTTTGAAATTTTTTATTATTAATTTTACAAATTATCCAATATGTTTAAACATCAAAGTTTACCTCTGCTGCTTTTGCATGAGCAATGCATGTGCGATAATTGTCATCCTAGCTTTTTAAATCACTTGTAGATGAGTTTTAGAAATAAATGAATTCCTTTTTCCATTTTACAAATACCCTACTATTTATTGCAATAAAATTACAGTGCTATATTTACAACAAAATAAATATCTTGTCATGTCATCCTCTTTTTTTTGTTGTATCTGTTCTTCTGACCAAATTGCAACATCCATACCATAAAATTATTTTCTGAGTGGGGGGTGAAACCAGTTGAACTGATTTCCCAGTTGAAGCCTGATGCACAAGTTTGGCATAGCACAATAATGAATTAGCAAGTGTGCGCAGAGACTTTTTCTGCACCATCATAATTTAATAATAAATAACTTTAATCACATGTATCTGAAACGTAAACTCATTTATTCTTTTTATACCTCTTCACTGAACACCAAGAACAGTTGAACCATTTACACACTTCCATTGGCAGCACCTCGTCACACACTGTCAGTGTTGACCATTTTCACACTTCAGGATTTGGAGTTTGACAGTTCCAGATATTTAGCGTGCTAGATATCTGACGAGTGTGTGACGCATTGGTGACTGACTGGTCAAGTCTTTGAACTAACAGCAATCAAGCGCCAATTTGCCAGTACCAAGCAAAGACCGATTTGCCTCCAATCTAGGGAAATCAGGCCTAAATTTGTGTACTATGAACTTAGCATTTTTTTTAGCCTAATCGGTTTCCCGGTAAAAATACACATACTTGAAATGCTCTTCAGCAAAATCCATAAAAACATAATACATACTGAATCGGCAAACTTGTATTCCATATAATACTGATTCGGGTGGTCACCACCGATTCCAGTCCCTATTAGTAATGCTATTTTTCTGACCGGAGATTTGGTAAATAGACAATGAACTCTTAATTTTTCTAATGGGTCGCGTGTTGTTTTCATGAAGATACAGAAAGGGTACCATTACTGCGGCCCAAAAATGGTGACATACTGAACCATGGGAAAACTGGGCCATTACACCCAAAATATACAAATGCATATATCCAACTGACTGTGAAGCTTGGGGTGCAAGGTTAAAGGCAGGCTGCTTTTCCTGTGCCCCTGGAGAAGGGGGGTGGGGTGTAAAGGGCCTTGCTCAAGGGCTCAGCAGAGATGTGACCATTCTGCCAAAGCCCGGTCCTGCTTGAACTGGCAGCCTTCTGATCACAGACGGGCTTAACCTGCTTAGTCACACAATGCTCTCATAATATAGGCCTGCATAGTCCATTGGTGCCCTATGTTATGAGGGGAAAATAAAGGTGCAAATTGCATTTTGAAATAGGTCTATTTAGGTGGGTGGCCCAAAATTCCAGGCAAAGAACTGACAGATCCTCTGCAATTAGATTTGCTAATATTTCTGTAGCATAATAAAATATATGCACAGAAGTGTTAGACCTCTTCAAAACCATCCCACAAAAAACCAAATACATCCTTTTTTGAAGCATTAATATAATAGCTCTTGTTACTGCAAGCCAACATGGAAACTTACTTATCTTTCTGTGCACTGCTAGTATCTGTACTCGGCAACTATGCCAAACACAGAGCTTCACTGTTCAGTTAATGTACAACACCACGTGTAAAATCTGACACTCAAGTCTTTTGGTACTTAAACCCTGAAAAGAAGACTTGCTTAAAATATATGACTATTTTGCACTTGTCTGCTAGCACAATGTGTAAACATGTTGGATGAACAATAGCTGAAAGGACAGAATATTTCACATGACATTTTCTAAGTTTCCTTGCCATAGAACTTTGACTAACAGAAACACCAATGGTCAATGACACAGGCAATTTTCATCCAACCGAAACATGCTGAACAGGAACAGAAGAGACTCCCTGCAAAGGTCACACATCACACTGAAATCCATGAAAACAGAGCCAGTCCTGAAATTACAAAGGCTGACTAACTCTTTGTTCTTACAATATGCTTTCATTGGTGACATCACTTATTCTCCGAAATTATGGCATTCCGAGAAATAAGTGAAATTCTCTGACTGGTACTCATGAGAATAGCAGGATACATTTTATAAATTAGTCCAATGGAACCAATAAGGGTTTTAGTAGTCAGAGATTAAATGGACTGTAAAACCTTAACAAGCAATACGACAGGTGAAATTCTCAGATTAGGCAAGAGTAAACAGAAATAAGGTAAAAATATGCAACTTATGGATAAATACACTGCACAACCATGTATAACTCCAAAACTAACAGACTAAACTAACAGAATGTACTAATTCAGACACAAGTGAAAAGTTTGAAAATAAAAACCCAAACAATGTTGCTGATTCGCTTTCCAATGTGAAGGCAGATTTTTTTTTTTGGAAGCTTTATTCTTTCCAGACTGTGCTGCAGTATCATGGGTAGGTTTGGTTTGGTTCACAGAAATGGAGTTTGCTGAAGACACCAAATAAAACTGAAGACATCTGGCCTGCTCGGCATGCTGCCACCACAACCATCACCAGGAAAGGCACCCTGTAAATGGGTGGAGGACTGCAGTGATTTGTCTTAGACTTCTTTTCTAAAATATCCCACCCACTTTTAATTTCATCATAATATGCATCCAGAAGTTACTGTGTAGACTACGGAACAGTACCTAAAGTATCTCCAATTTTCAGAAACAAGAATATAACACACACACACATACACACATAAGCAAAAGTGTGTTTGTTAGGCCCATCTCACTAAGCTGATTTCAAACATAATGCATTATAAAATTAGAGTAATGGCTGCTATTTGACAGAAACTGATGTTCTGTAATATTAGGCTACACATGCCGGCCAAGTGTATACTAGAGTCATATTAAAACACTTAAGACTTTCAGAATTAAATACACGAACCAAGGTAAAACAAATTTACATACTTAACTATCATTTTTCCATCAGAAAACACAACTTACCTTCAGTGAATCAACATCCTCCGCCAATAACAAAACATTTCACTTCAACAAGACAAGTTCCTCCTCAGGAGGACAAAAACGCCATGCTTGGAGGGAAAAAAATGACACTAATTCAAAGCAGCCATTTACTGAATGAAATGTCATTTTTTAAGCCCCTTGGCATTAAATACCACAGCTCCCTGAAAACTACAAATCAAATTTTCTTTTAAAAGACCATCAGTTTAAAAGAATGGGTACAATGAGTTTTCAGTTCTCATTTCTGTGTTAACCAAATGTTCTGCACAAGATACAAAAAGAGGGAGGGACAAACGCTCCACTACTACTCCATGGCAAAGCAAATTCTGAACCAACCACCTCCCACCTAATGTTATACATTCCATATTGCAACAAAACCAAAATCCCATTCCAACAATGACACAGACTGGTGGGTATACTTATGCACCAACAACTCAAAATAAATTTTTAAAGCTAGTGTTAAGCAACGCTGTCCACAGAGGCTGAATGTATATTCCATAGCCTTTGCTAGTGTTAAAGCACATCTCTTGCACTGGACTGGTGCCCAAGTACTGTCGCCAAATCATAAACCCTGGAGTATGTGAACATAATGCGATGAGAGCAGAGGAGCACTTAAAATGACACTTGGAACAAGTCATAGGGAATCTGTTCTCCAGTCAACTTCATTTCAGAGATGGGTCCTGAACAAATGTCAGGGAAGGGATTAAGTGTTAACCTAACACTGATTGTGCATTAACCGGCCTGCAAGAAAGCCATGAGCAGCCTCATCGCCCATGCTCAAGTCAAATATGGGTATTTTTGGCACAAGTAAAGCAAGCCAACAAACCGACCTGTAAGTTTGCGTATTTAATCAACCTCAGTGATATAGGTGAAAATCGTAACACCTAAACCAGAAAGAACCACCTAGATGACACTGAGCAACGTCAAACAGCAAGATGGACTCCCATCTTCATTTTAAAACCCCGTGAGCCTCTACACACGTTTCGCCTATATTTAAAACTTTTCACAAAAATAAACAAGTAAAATAAATGAACCATTAAAACCAATCGTGTTGAGAAAGCTCTATGTCCTGTCGACGACTTCTGGGGCGTTAGACAAAAACAATGCACACCATGGCAAAGTTTAAAAGTACCTACGTTTCGTTCGAACAAAAGGAACACAAAAAACAGAAAGAAATAAAACAGAAAAGCACAAAAACACCACAAATAGCTAGCAACAGTGCTGAACAGCATTATTCTCTGGGGGAACACGCTAATTTCCAACTCCGGGAAACAAGAAACAGACCGTTTGAGACAAAAATAGACTAAAATTAAGCTTCAACTGGGGGCAAACTGTCGAGTTAAGTGTAGACTTGGCGTGGCACCGATGGAGGAGTGTGTTTCTAGCGCACTTTTCGCTAAAGACACACTTCTCCACCGGTGCCACGCCAAGTCTACACTTAATTCGACAGTTTATCCCCCTCCCCGCGCGTCCGCTTTCGGCGAGGGGAGGAGGCTCCGGCGGCTCACGGCGGTACCTCGTAGAGACCCTCGGCGGCCATGCTGCCTGGACGCCGCTCGGTTAGCCAGCCAGCCAGCGAGCCGGTCCGCTACTGAGTAGGCACTTTTTCCGTTTGCAGTCGCGACTAGCTTCTCGCTCCGTTCTTTCCTTCCTCTTCTGCCCCAGGCTTTCGGTCGCTGGGGTCGGGCTCAGTCTCTCGCCGCCACCGGCCGCTCCTTCGCCCCGTCTCAGCTCGGGTCTCTCACCGTCGGCACCCCTACTCGTCGAAGCCTCTCTACTCGATCTGCTGAGCAAACTGGGTCTAGGGCTCGAGGCGCCGCGAGCACTGCTTTAACGAGCCGTACGGGCGGCTGCGCGTTGAGCTCCTTAGTGCGCGCGCAGGGAGTCCTAATCGAGCGCAGATCGACCCACGTAGCGCGGGTCCGGCTCCCGACCTTGGCGACTGGCCTGATCGGATGAACCCGATCCAAGCTCCAGAAGTCGGCCTGCTTAGTTGTGTTGCACGCTCTTAGCTAAAATGTTACCTATATTCGTCAAGAGCAGACTTCCAAAGTTTAAAAGAGGGACTCTATAATAGTCATATATAATAATAGTTACTGGTGTCAAGATATGAACACACGTGTGCTATAAATAAAGAGTTCTGCAATAGGTTTCTCTGATTCTTAAGAAGGATGTACTTTAAAAAAAAATCATTCATTTGTAATGTGAAGCTATATAACTGCTTATCATATGTGCTACTACCATGGTTACAGTACCATGGTAAAGTCTTTTAGTTTGATAAAAAAAAAACACCTTGTATGCGTTGTTACCAGCATGTTTTTTGCAATAAATATACGATTGTAACCGACATTCGTTTTTGTTAAAACCTTGGTGCTTTGACTAGGGGTTGACAGATTTTTTATATAACCTTTTATTTGCCGTTTGCACAAGGACATTGGAATCAGTGGCGGAACAATTGTACACTGCCCTGGGGCAAAAAAATGGATCATTAATAATGTCCCCATCATGCACCACAAACGTTGAATTTTTCATTAAATACACACATTGGCAACATAGTTTGAGTACAAAACATTACAAATTATTACATTTCAAAATTGTTTTAAGTATTGTACCAAACATTTTTTTTGGTGTTATGACTCCTATCATAATTAGACTATACAGATAAAGATGAGAAATATGAAAGTAGCATGTGATGAATCCATATAAAATGCACAATATTGTATCTTAATCGTGACTAATATCACAAATGTATGTGAGATCTAATCGCAGGGGACACTGAACTGGTTTGGAGTGTCAGCCGCTACTATCAGTCTGCTCCTGATAGGAATGCTTCTCTTTATCTTTCTCTCCATGAAGCAGACAGGTGACAGTAATCTAGTGAGCCATAGGGCAGGGTCAGCCAGCATGCAGCACCCTAGAGGCTGGGGGTTAAGGCCAGGGCTCAAACAACCAATCTTTCGGTCATAGCCACATAGGCAATATCAAAGTTTTTCTGTCTTGAATCATATTGAAAACCTGTAGTCAGGAGTAAAATGAAGACTATCAAGGATCTTGAAATCTCATGTATGGAGGTGTGGTCCAAGAGCTATCTAAAAGTGTGCTGCAACCTTGATAGACTTGACAGAAAGGGGGGCAGTGCTGTCATCCTCTCCATCCAAATATTAACTGAAGGGACACCAATTATTCTGAAATGTTTTGCAAATATTGTGCTTCTCAATAAAATGTTTCACATTCAAAAACTGTATTAAGATAAACACATATGGCCAAATGTTTGAGGAGAGTATTTGAATTATAATGCATAATGTTTAAATTATACAATAGTTTTTACTCAGTTTTTATGAAGCGTGTAAATATTTTGACAATATTCAATGTTAAATTTGACAGGGAACCGGCGCTTTATGGAAATTAAAGCCAGCAAATGTATTTACATGTTTTTGAGGATGTATAAAACCACGATTCTTATGGAACCATCATCACAGTAACCTTGATAGAGTGATTGATTGAGTGGCTTTGGGCTTCGTTAGGACCACCTTCTCAAGAGCATCATTATGTCTTGGAGTTGATGTTCTGCTTATTCCATGTATTCTGGCATTTATACAGCAGTCAGTTCTACATTGTTGAACTATTTTATGAGGTCTAACAGACACATATAGTTATGTGTCTCTAGTAAAGCAATAGTAGTTCACATCCATATATAGCTGGAGGAACAACGGCTCCAACTGAGCACTGTAGCAGTCCTTATCTTAGCAGCAAGTTATCTGGAAGACTCATCATTTGTGATGACACTCTAGGATATCCATCTGGAAAATAAGGAGAGATAAACCAGAAAGCAACTCCTGCTGAGGTCAACAAGATGTTACAGCATGTTACAATACGCTGTTTTGAAATTCACAGATAAAAACAGAAGTAAAAGAATAGCGACAATGTTCCATCAATTTCGATAACGTTATTACAACCAAATCTATAATTTTAAGTTTTCCCTTTGAATAAACTTGTGAAGTATCTTGATCTAGCTACACAGAGAATATGTGAAAGACACGATACTTCTAACCTGGCATTTGCTTCCTCATTAGGGCCATTTTAATATCTTTACTAGTGTTGTCAGTATAGCAAAGCAAATACTTTCCGCATTTGACATTTAGTACTTGTATTGTTTGATACCAGTTCCATTTGTTACTGTACAATGTTTAGCCATGTTTTATCAGATAATATTTAAAGAAAGGTTTGTTGTTCAAAGTTAAGGCTTCTATGTTGTATTGATGTGTGTCACAGTGGTGGCAGTTAAATTTGCCTTAAAATAACACTTAATTTCAACAGATTTAGCTGTACCTCAAGACAGTTCAGTTTAATTTGAAAATGGACATCCTTGAAAATGAGCTAAGATAATGGGAAGGGCATACTAAATTTAAAGCAAACTACAGATTCAAGAATATTTACAAAAGCAGACATATTTAATTTAAAAACTTTAAACAAAGGAACTAGATGACAAATAGCCATTTGTTAGTGGGGCTATTGTTTTAGAAGTCTGTGATAACATAATGGAAAACCAATAAAGCAAAAACATCACATTTTCAATAATTGTTCTTCCTTATTAATAAATTAATCAAACTGAATTCAATCACTGGTGGAACTAGTTAACTAACATCCTTGTTAATTGTGAACATGAAGTGAGGTTAGTTTGAATCTTGTTGACACTGACATATTTACCTCACTGACAACAATCTACATACATTAATATGTACAAAAGTATTGGAACATCTGGCCATTACACGTACGGGAACTTTGATAACATCCCATTCTAAATCCATAAACATCAATATGGAGTTGATCCCCTCTTTGCAGCTATAACAGCTTTCACTCTTCTGGGAAGGCTTTCCACAAGTTGTCTGTGGGATTTTTTGCCCATTCATCCAGAATTGAATTTGTGAGGTCAGGCACTGATATTGAATGTGAAGGTCTCGCTCACAATCTCCATTGTAGTCCATCCCAAAGGTGTTTAATGGGGATGAGGTCAGGGCTCTGCACGGGGCAGTCAAGTTCTTCCACACCAAACTCACCCATCCATGTCTTTATGGACCTTGCTTTGTGCACTGGGACACAGACATGCTGGAACAGAAAAGGTCCTTCCCCAAACTGTTTCTACAAAGTCTGAAGCCTAGAATTATCCAAAATGTCTTGGTATGCTGAAGCATTAAGAGTTCCATCCACTGGAACTAAGGAGCAGAGAGAGAAGCATGATTTGTCACTCTATAGAACATGTTTCCACTGCTCCAGCTGCTCCAGAGTCCAGTCAAGGTGTTACATCACTCTATCTTACACTTGACATTGCATTTGGTGATGTGAGGCTTGCATGCAGCTGCTTGGCCATGGAAGCCCATTCCATAAAGCTCCCAGTGCACAGTTTTTGTGTTGGGGTTAATGCTAGAGGAAATCTGGAACTCTGCAGTTATTGAGTCAGCGGTGTGTTGGCGACCTGCCCTGTTACTTTACGTGGTCTGTCACTTCATGGCTGATGTTCTGTTTTTCCTAAATACTTCTACTTTGTAATAATACCACTTACAGTTGACTGTGGAATATCAGGTGGGGAAGAAATTTCACAAACTGACTTATTGCAAAGTTGAGGCATACTTGAATTCATTGAGCTCTTCAGAAATGTTTGTAAACCTGACTGGTTGGCTAGGTGCTTAATTTTATACACCTGGGGCAATAAGCTTGAAAGAAGCACGTGAATTCAATGATTAAGAGGTTTGTCCCAATATTGTTATGCATTTGAAACATTAAACTATTCACTGACAGTGTAGATAGCCTCATATTTGAGGTGCTAAGGGTATCGCATTACCTTGTTTTAGGTATATTTTACAAAATAGCTTCTGAGAAAATGCATTTGTTCACACTCCTGAAATAATGGATTTTTCGAGATACACATTTTTTTTTATTACACAGCAACATCATGATTGTGTCTTAATCATCTCTTGATGCCACTCGGTCAGGTAGTCAAACAGGATTCTGAGTTTCACTTAGATGGTTTCACTCAACTGACATAAGCTGATGTGTGGTGTTCCTCTCTGGACCCTGTTGCAGTGCTTAACATCTGAGTGCTGCTGGTGACCCTTGAGGCAGAAATGAATGCTGAAAAATAAGGATATTTTCTTGACAAGTACTTTGGTTATATCCAAACAGAGATAGCCAAGTGCTGTACAGAAAGGACCCAGAGCAACTAAGCCCTATCAGCATAATAAAAGGTAGAGAATATTTGGGAGATTATATTGAGAGCATTCGGAGCATGTCTTGAATGGAAGGCGAAGGAGCAGCCAGGAGCCTCTGGGGAATGACTCAGTAAAGAGCAGCTAGTGAAGCCGCTAATTGGTGTTAGTGATGAATATTCAAGAGGCTGCCTTTCAACACCTTCCCCATGCTTTTCAGAGCACCCCTCTGAAGGAGCTGTATATACAGGTACTTAGTGATGTACGACGCATCACACACCTCTGTTAGCAACCCACTGTGGAGTGGCGTGTAGCTCAGGACGTTTCTGTTTGGTGATCATCTCCTGAAGGATATGGATTTGAATCTTGTTGCTGGTAGAGTAATTGTACTGCCCCCCCCCCCAAAAAAAAGAAAAATAGTTCTCCCCCCCCAAATAAATGTTTCCTAATTATTTTAAATCACGTGTTTTCATTCATTTTTATTAAAATCACAGCCCAAAGGCTTAGCCCAGGTTTCCATAAATCACCAGCGACGCTCCTGCGTGTCGTCATTCTCCAAGGCTCTTACCTTAACTGTTCTAGAGCTGCTGGCTGCTGGCTAACCCTGCTCTTTCATCACATGCTCGCTGCACTTCCACATCACTTTGGACAAAAGTGTCTGCTGAATAAATAAATGTAAATTAATTCACAGAGTCACACCTCCAGCTCATTTTCACTTCTCTTTCAGGCCAGGATCTCCGCCTTGGCAGCTGTGTGCAATTCCCCCCGGTAGACCCCAAGTAAGTCTACAAGGAGTAAGGGCAATTTTACTGTTTTCTTTTCATGGTACAGATAAAAAGGGGCATAATTCATTGAGAGGGACCAACCTTTTGATTAGCCAATGGTATGTTTTGAATCAGTGAGTGACAGGAGAGGAGGCAATCTGGAAGCCAATCAGCTTTCAGCTGGCGGTATTGCCCCTGTGGCCCCGCCTCTGTGTATGCCCTTGGCAAGGACCACTCCTGTCTGAAGACTCCTAACTTGTGAATTTGTAAATTCAGGATTGTGAAGGTGCCCTGAAATGCTCTGCTCTTCAGGCTGCCCCCTGCCTTACGCTTCCTGGAGTAGGGTCCAAGCCAACCCAGTATATTGAAAGTAGCTATGGAAGATGAATGGATCAATTGTGAACAAATTAACATCTTCGCTGATTTGAATCTACTTTTAATCTCTTGTGCATTTTGTCCATCCATCTTGCAACCACTTATTCAGTACAGGGTAGTGGGGATGATCTTGAGTCCATCCCCAGTAGCACATGCAGGAGAGCATCCTGAAAAGGATGCCAGTCCATCACAAGGCAAATGTGAGATGACAGTCCACCTAATTGCACGTTTTGGACTGTGAGAGGATACCAGAGTATCCAGAGGAAACCTATGTGAAAATAGAGGGGGTGTCTACAAAGAGTGTGTTTTGCTTGAACCCACAACCCTAGAGGTGAGAGGCAACGGTGTCGGTGTTCTGACTTGCTGTTTCCCTGTTTGGATTGGGATTGCAAAGTCTCAGACTGCATGCAGCAGAAAAGAAAATCATGGGGATCTCACTCCCCTACATGAAAGACATCTTTCCTCAAACTCCGCACCTGAAAAGCCTGCAGCATTGTGGAGGACACCTCCCAACATTCTCAGGAATCTCTTTGTCCCACTCTTGTCTGGCAGAAAGTACAGCAGCATCTGAACCAGTCCTGCCAGGTAACTGCTTCTTCCCTGAGGCTGTCAGGAGCTTGCTGTCCCCCTTTATCTTCTGTGTGAGCCTAAAAATACCCAATCTCCCTTCACTAACACTGGTCACTTTACTACTCATTCATTACTATCAAACTGTTGCCACTGTATTTATCCTGCTGTTCTATGCCATTGCAATATGTCAGGGCCCCACTTCAGGAGAAGTGGAACAGTTACTTCAATCTACAATACTTGGTGCTTCACCATAGTGCTCCATGCTGATGTCAACCTATAGGGTCCCCAGGAAAGTTAATCTGCCCCTACTACCTACTGAGTCAATCCTGACACTGAATAATGTTTATTAAAGCAGTGTACTGAAATTTACATACTATTCCATTTTGACAAATTTACACATTCAGTTTGCATTGCATATTTACATACTACTCCAAGATACAGTTCTGCAGGTATATGATACACTGCATGTATCTTCAATACACATTTAGTGTAACAATGCATTCAACATGTATTTCCCAGAGTTTATTCAATACAGGTATTAAGGTAGTCTAGTAGATGCTATTCCAGAAAGCACAAAGCAGAGGGTGCCATGGAATGGGCAGCAGTCTATAATGGGTAGAAATTACACATGAAAAGCATATCTGCACACACCTTACTGAGGCAAGAGTTGAACCTGAAGATGTGAGTCCAAAGTGCTACCCATTGGGCCACCGTTTGTCTATGGAGTTTGCATGTCCCCCCTGTGTTTGCAAAGGTTTGCTCCATGTATTCCGGTTTCCTCTCACAGTCTAAGAACATGTGGTCCAGTAACTGGTATCTCCAATTGGCCGATGATGGGTGAGTGTGTGTGAGACCTGCGATTGACTGGAATCCCAATAGGAATGGATAAGCTGGAAATGATTAATAATGACTTTGTTTTCTTAAATAAACTGAGGAAACCCATTTCCTGAGAAAAGATTTTGTAGAAAAAACTTGGATAGATTAACATAAAACAGGAAGTAAATACATATCACCAGATTAACATTTGACAAATAAATGTACAAAAAAATTCAAATGGTCAAATGGTATGCAAAGGAGGAAAATGAAAACCTCTTTCTGGAAATGCCATGACATCATGGCCAAAACTATTTTGGTTCTTGGTTTATTTCTCATAGCTGAACTAAACCGTTCCTAGTGTTGCAGTGTTTGAAATGAAAATACAATCAAACGCTGTTTAATGTGACGGATACGTACCAAGAAATGTGTCGTTAGGTGTATTTGTCATTGGTTGAACATTAGTATGGCATGCTTCAAACATTGGCTACAGTGAACTTTTTTTATAAGTAATGAAATAGCTAAAATACTATATAACAAGTACTATGTACGGTACATTATTATATGTGCTACGCATTTATACGATGGGCAGAGCAGTAGGTTTGTTTACACCAGCTTCTCCACAAACACATGAGCAACACGTTGCGATATAACATTGCGACGGCTATGACAGCACTGTCATAAATGCTGCCCATTGTTCACTGAAATGTCATTATGTGGCTATATAGCCCTGCGTGTAAGTCAGTGTATATTACCTTAGCAACTCTATGTGTTACAAGGTTTCATGGTTAACTGACAAGACTGTAAAGCTTTGATATTTTCATTAATAAGAAGCTTTTGTTGTACTAGGATTTAAGAGTTTAATCACTATTGATGTTGAACATAAGAAATTTACAAACAAGAGGAGACAATTCAGCCCATAAAGCTCATTTGGGGAGAACTTAACTAATAGCTTAAAGTTGCTTAAAGTAATCTTATCTAGCTATAAAAACATCTCAGAATAAATACACTTGATTTGACCGGCCTGGGGGAATGCTGTTGACGTCAGTTTTTCAAGAAATTAAACTTCTTGTAACCTATTTTATCATTTATTATCATTATATTGTGCTGGGAGTTATTTATCTAGGTAATACTGCAGGACAACAACAATTAAATGAAGGGAGAAAAATCAATGATGTTCTAACTTATCTTTATATCACAGGAAAACATTATAGGCTATGGTTCTATACAATCAGTGCCGGACAACCAATTATGTGAAGCCTCGTCTTCTGAGGGGGCAGTGACTTAGCTGGGGGGCACTGATGGTGAAGCTTGCCAAAGACTCCAAATGGGCTTCAACTGGCATTGTATGCAATTTTAAACTACAAAGACAGCAGCCTCTTGAATACAATTAGGATCTCATAAAATCACCACACTCATTGATTTTAATATCAGATTTTATAGCAGATTGGTGTGGATTCACATTCCTATGAATCCTCTGGAAGTGTATTACACAACTTGCATGGTGGGTACTCTGTGCAGTATCTGCTGTGGGAGCCAGGGGGCGACACAAGTGACCTTTATCCTTTCCGGTCCCTTCCTCCCCCCGCAGAGTAATTAAATGCTGCTTTGTTATTATTTCATCCAGAGTGATGAAAACGGCCTACAACGGCGTAGCTACTAATTGCTTCACTCTTACTTTGCTAATGATTTCTGATTTGCATATTTATGTATTTTCTCCTTCGGGGAAGACAATATGTTCTGAAAAGTCAAGGACTAAAGTAAGATGCAATTTGTTAAGCAAATCCCAGCATTTTCCTGAAGCCATTAAAAGTAAGAATGCATCATGGTAATTGTAAATGATTTACTTATTATTGTTGTTGTTGCTGTTATGCCCATACAATGGACATGAATCCATAGTACTATTAATTAAGATTAGAACTTATACAATATTAAATTTTAAAATGAATAACCCAGGACCTAATACTTTAGAATCAACCTTTTCTTTCTACTTTTTACACCATCCATCCATCATGGTTAAGGTCACAGGGGGGCCTGGAGCTTATCCCAGTCAGCGTTTGGCACAAGGCAGTGGACACCCTGGGTGGGCTGCCTGTCCATTGCAGGGCACATGTGCAATGGGCAACTTAGATATGAGAAACTAATAGTTGGTTAGACTGATTGAACTGCAATGAATATGCCAGTTAGCCTAACTGCAAGTTTATGGATACAGTGATGAGACAGACAGACAGAAAGGCAGACAGACAGATTGACACACACACACACACACACACACACACACACACATAAACATGATGTGGAGATGAGATACCCCATCCCATCCCAACCCTACCCCTACTTTTTCCATAGAATGCATCAAGTTTTTCTTTGACTGGAATGGCAGCGAGCAGCAGCAGGTAAATTGTGTAAGGACAGACTTCACTGCGCCTCTTTACTTCTGCAAAGTGGATGTTGATTCTTTATTTAACACCACATAAATATTTAATTTGTCTAGCTTAATACTGTCAATAGGTTTTCAATTATAAGGCTTAATCGCTCCTGACTATTTAAACACTTGATTGAAGTCATTTGGATCAGAAGGTGGGTTCTGAAACTGCAAAAGTGATTGAAAGAAAGTAAAAGGAGCAGATAGTCAGGCACAGCGGCGGCTTTTCTTTCTGTTAATTCATCAAACTATCTCTGAGGGGTGTGACTCAGAATGCACACAGGAAATAAAGTCTTAATTTACACAACAGTGTATAATTGGATAATAATCATAGTGATGAAGCCCATTAATTGCATATGGTTCGCTGGAAGGCTATTGTAACGCAGGACTGGTCCACACGGGTCATTCCTCTGAGATATACATGCGGTACATGACCGTGACAACCAGCGCTGCTAGACCAGGGATCACCCAGTTTGACCACCAGCTAGAGAGAGAGAGAAAAAAACAACCAGATTAAATGGCTTACAGGGAACTGTGGAGTCCTGCGTAAGGAACAAGCACATATAACCATACAGTATAGTTAATACAGCCAGGGCTGGTACCAGGGGCGTTTCTAGCTATTGAAAAGATAATTTTTAAAATAGTTTTTATCAAATTATTCTCGTATAAATATATGTCTAGAAATAATTTAAATAACATACTAATTTATGTGCACATGTGTGTGTGTGCGTGTGTGTGTGTATGTGTGCAGCTGCCTAGTTTGCTTATGCCTGGTTCCAGCCTTGTACACATCGATTGATGTGGAGTAATTATCGGTTACTTATCAAGTACTTATTGAGTACTTATAATGGCATTATGCAAATGATTTCATTTTTTAAAATTGTTTTTATCAAATTATTTTAGTATAAATATATGTAATTTAGAAATAATTAAAAAAACATAATAGTTGATGTGCACGTGTGTGTGGTAAATGGACTGCATTTATATAGCGCTCACATTCACCCATTCATTCACCAGTGGCAGAGGCCATACAAGGCGCCAACCAGCTCACCGGGAGCAATTTGGGGTTCATTGTCTTGCTCAAGGACACTTCGATGGGATCAGGAGGACCTGGGGCTCGAACCTGCAACCCTCCGGTTGCCGAATGGTAGCGCTACCTCCTGCACCACCATCACCCCATGTGTGCATGTGCGCATGTGTGTCTGTGCGTGTGTGTGTGTGTGTGTGTGTGCGTGTGTGTGCAGCTGCCTAGTTTGCTAATGCCTTGTTCCAGCCTGGTACACACCAAATAATGTGGAGTAATTATCGGTTACTTATCAAGTACTTATTGAGTACTTAGAATGGCTCCATTAGCAGTACCTTGTGCTGTCCTGAACATGGCTGCCAGGGGGCATCTACGGAGAACATAAATAAATGTAATTTACATAATGCAATGAGCTTGTGCAAAGAATAAAAGCCAGTAAACCAAAGCAAACCCATGTGACACGTTCCTAGTTGTTAATTAATTTTACATTTTATTTTTGGGACAAAATAGCCATTCATCATTTTAAATGATGTAAATTATATTTTGATACAAAAATTGGTACAACTAATATATGTAAATGCTGTCTTTTGTTTGTTATTTTTTTTTGAACTGTTAAAAAGGGAAAATTAAATGCTGTATATCTTACTGTATCAGTTTACTTTCTTCAGATTAAACTAAATAATTACATATTTAATACAGTGCCAAGAACTATAAGTCATGTAATGTATGGTAAGTGAGCAAAATGACTGGAAATAGTCTGTTATTTTAACATTTAATTTAGTGCTTTTCATTAAATCGTTGTGTACTTAAGCAGAATGAAACTATTAACATACTCAACAATCTTGAATGATCAGTTTGTAGTAGTGAATTCTGTATTTCTTGCCTCTGCTTGCCAAAAACTATAGTCACTGCGGTCATTCTTGACACTGACAGAAGGCCTTTGTGTTGGTACAGTTTCTCATTCAGAAGTTACCACAATTAATCATCCTGAAAAGGTATTCAACACACATAATACTTACCAGGGGACTTACAATCTTCTCTCGGTCCTCCTTTGAAAAGAAAAAAAAAATCAATAAAAATATCAGACAGCAACAAAGGAAATCCTATAGGCGACAGTTAATTCCATAGATAGTAAATAATTTTTCCAAGCAGTAACTAATAAACTACTGCAGTAAATCAGGCAAACAGCAAACACTTAATCATTACTAACTTAATATACATAAAGGCAACCACTATGCTGTATTATACAATGCATAATCACTTCTCAATATTAACCAACTTGGCATAACACTTAAGAGCTTTAAACATGCAGAAGCCATGCTGTGTATTTTCTTTGCTAATTATATAATGACATCAGTAGTGTAGTCTTAGCCAATTATGAGCAAATTAACCCTTTCTTATAGTCTCAGCCTATGAGGTTAATTGATGTATGACAAGGATCATAAATGTCACCAAGAGGCAGTCTGCTAAAATTGCTAAATTTTTGCTAAAAACTGCTAAAAATGACACAATCCTACCTGTAACTTGTAAAAATTGGTAATTTGAGCATTTATGTTTAAGTTGATGTGAATCAGAAAAAACTGAGTGACACGGATTTAAATACAATGATTGGTTCCCAATATATAAGCTAAAATACTATATACAGTTTTGTAAACTGCTGCCAAGATCAGCTGTACTGCCTCACACTGTATAATATAGTAATAAAAACCTATATTAGATGTTCAAGGTTCAAGGTTACTTTATTGTCATCAGCGACTTCATACCTATACAAAGAGTGATGAAACAATGTTTCTTCATGCACTGGTGTAACATATAGTAACATATAGTACACTTAGCATCACAGTAACAGGGCGTGCAAACAGGCAGTAAATAAAAAGTGCAGAGGTTTTGCAGTAGTGAGGAGGTAATGTAAACTGTGTATGATTTGTGCAGTTGCACAAGATCTCCAACAAACCATAAAACCTATCAATCAAAAAAGTGTCCTACAGTATGTAGAATTCTCCTATTTATTTCCATACAAACCACTGACATAATTAAATCAGTGACTAAGTTTCGTTAACTTGAGA
>JAABNY020000001.1:23986291-24011702 GCA_015164015.2 Brevimyrus niger
ATGTAGAATTCTCCTATTTATTTCCATACAAACCACTGACATAATTAAATCAGTGACTAAGTTTCGTTAACTTGAGACGCTGATTGAACCTGATGAGAGAAGTCAAACGGAATTGAATTGCAAATGTTATTGATCTCCCCCTTGCATACATATTGCTCAGTCTCTGAACAAATAATTTTGTATTTGTTCCTGGACAGGGTAGCTTGATGCAAATTTGTTTGATTACAAATTTGTCATCTTCAGTGAAGATGTCACAAGCAAATCAAACAAGTTATCATAGAAACATTTTAATCGAGCTGGGATTCACACACTAGTCTTAAGGTGATTCATCAGGTTTGTCTAGATGCTTTGATAGTAATGGCCAACAGAGAGCCGAACTGGAATCGAAACCTGCAAAACGTGTGGCTCTGGAAGACCAGGCTGGCCAACCGCTTCTGTGATTTCTGGAAACCCAGCCAATGGGGGGGCAGCTTCTTACCGGATGCAGCTCTCCTATAACATAACTTTCAGCCATTTGCCTGGCGTCGGTGGAATGTCCCACGTCCTCATAGTTCTCCGTGGCATCGCCCCCCGCATGCTCACACAGGACCTCTACACCCCCGGGATGCTGGGTGAGAAAGAGCCCAGCAGAGGGCAAAATGGGAGACGAGCAATAAACGGACAAGTGGGACACTTCAAAGAGGACTAGGGATACTTCAAAGAGGATTAGAGACACTTCAAAGAGGACTAGGGACAATTCAAAGAGGACTAGGGACAAGAAAGCCCACCGTGACCTCTGAACCCTGAAACGGCTTGGAATAGTCATAAAATGCAGCCTGCAGAGTTGAAGAGTTAAACAGAAAAGGTTATAAAGATTTGCTATTTTTCCCAAACATATCTAGCTATAATAAATATTTAATATGTATTCATGGCTTCCAGCAATGCCTTGTTTTTGTAGTTAAACTATAAGAAAGGTTAAGGTGTGTTGAAACATACAGTAGCTGGCAGAACCAGTAATGCCGAAATCAGGCAAGATTGCCATCTGCCTATTCAGAGGCACATTATTATGGTCAGAAGCCCTCAGGGTTTTTGTGTTGTCAAAAGGCCCCCTGCTATAACTCAAGATTGTGTAATTGTCTACCGGGGGGTTGGGTCCCCAAACACAAAATGTAAAAAATTGTTGGGTTGGGGATCAGTCACACGGTTCAGATTAATTTCTATTTTGGACCAGATGTGACAAAACTGGGCAAACGATTGGGTCAAAACAGGACGTTGGCAACTCTAATTTTATCAGACAAGAAAAGTTCAAGTTCCTTTTTAGAGGAGACCCCTGAGTTTTAGCCCAGGTAAGCCTGCGTATTAAAGTGCACCTGTCAAATCCAGAATGCCAAAGAAAAATAACCTTAAACTATAGAACTATACACTATAGAAAAGGCACATTTCAACATTATAGTTAATTCCTCCAGGAAGAATCACCTGGAATATTGGTCATTCACGGTTTGAGCTTGACAAAACATCTTTTGTCCGTAGAAGGGTTAAAGCCATTAAATTTACATTTTAAAGGTGAGGAGCCTCATCTGTGAAAGAGAAAAGACCTGTTGTTGTTTCACCTTTGCTCTCCTGCTCTTCTGGCCTGAGCGTAATGAGCCAGACTGTGACTTTGGACTCCCTGCATTTGCTCACAGTGACATGTGAGAAATTATTTACCCTGACTGAGGCAAAACGCAATGAATTATTAACATGATTCCCATGAAACCAGTCAACCTGTTGCGTAGTGCACAAATTCAATAAATGGAGGAATATGTCACATTTAATCAATTATTAAGGAGAGTAATGAAAACATAAAATACACTGCTACTTGGTGAGGAGAATGACCTTGTCTTGAACATTAGTAACACAAAGGAAGTAATCCTGGTCTTCAGAGAGATCTCCTCACCGTTTTCCATTTACATCAAAAGCACTGATGTGGAGCATGTTGACTGAAGAATCCAGACTGACATTTCAAATGACCTCAGCAGACCCATCATCAAATGAGGACAAAAGCACCCGTAATTCTCACTGCACCTTAAAAAGGCAAGCCTGAGGAGACATTGCTACTGAACATCCTAAACAGAGGTACCGCCATATGGTTTGGGACAATAAACCTAAAGTGAAAAAAAGCAAAGTAGACAATCTTAAAAATGGCAGAACAGGTTACTGGAGGTATGTTCATCATGGGGTCTTCATTCTCCAGCTACTTTGGTTGCAAAGCACAATGAATTATCCTGCAAATACAGGTACGTTTTGGTACTATGATCCAGGACATTGATGCGTGTACTATGCCTGAGCCTGCTGACCTTAAATTATTTCAATAGCCATAGCAATTATCACATGCAAGGGTATAGATTTGGGTGTGGAGGGCAGGAACGTGTTCAATATTGTGGAAAAAGTGTGTGTATATGGGTGGGCAGGCTGTTCGGAGATGATTTGGTCCCCACCAATGTTGAAACCAAACCTACGCTAATGTTGTAAATAAAATCATAAAGGAGTGGCATTAAAATCAGTAACAATAATGTTTAATAATACACAAAATAATTACTAAATTTATACCCAAAGTTGTAAATGTTTATTACACTAATAAAAGTTTATGCAAATGTGTCACCCAATGACATCTAATTATATTCAGTATATATTCAGTATTCATTAATTACTTCTAATTAGAGTCGTCTGTAGTAACAATATAATTCTGATACCATTCACTCTCAAGACAGACACCTATCATTACAATTTTGATACAAAGCACACCGACATTCATCAGTCAACAAGACAACTCCTTTGTTTAAGGATATTAATTTTAGGGGAACACCTCTAACTTAGCTCATGGCAACATACCCTGTTGTGCAATAATATTTACCTCAAATATTTACCGCAAGCTAAAAACTATACTAGTAAATCAAACATTCATATTAATGTATATAGCTGTCGTTTTTCGTGATTCGTTTCAAAGAGCTTATCTTCTGACTTTCCATTGTCATTTTAAAATTGGCATCAGCAGAGTGCCTTTTTCCCATTGGTACGAATGATACCCTAGCCCGATAATGACGTCAATAATGAAGCTTCTCTCACCTCTTCCAGAAATTTGGAAACATCGTAAACTTTATTGTTGATGACAATCCAGCAATTTTGGGGAGACTTGTGTTCTTCTACTTCTGAGAGTCTGTAGTACTTCACTGGCTCCATGTATTTATTATTATTACTATTATTCAACTCGCAGAAAGTTCCGGGAAGTTAAAGATTTTTGCAGAAATTGGATGCAAACTGGATTCCTCGCATAACATGAGAATTCTAATTCTATACTTCTCTCCGACAATAACCACGTAGTCTTGCTTTCAGGATTATACAACACATCGACACTCCCTGTGCTGTCCTCCGTCAATGTAAAAGCAACTGACAGGCTGGCGTTTTGCTGGACGGTATAATTGGCGTAAGCGCTTGTCACTCTACCGATAGCAGGCGCCGCACACGCAATGAACCCCAGAAAAGTCACTAGAGTTCAGTTTGCGATTTTAATTTGCACGCTAAGAAAAAAAGAGCCGTGTCACAAACATCAGTCTGCTGCCTATTAAATCTATTCCATTATCTTTGCTGATGTTACTAACAAGGAAATTTTATTATCGAAATACAGCGTCCGTGGGTAATAAGTATTTCTCGTGTGTTATAGTCACTTCCGTAGAAGCTAGGGTAGAACGGGATTACCAGGAAATAGGAGGTACCAAAATTACCCTTTGTCCCCTTATCATAACGCCCCCTCCCACAAACCCAATCTGCTCCAAACTAGCGTCTGAAATATGCAACTAAACACAAATATGAAAGTTTGCATTATTTCACACAGTCTGCGTTATTTTTTTTAAATGTGTATTTTATCGTGTTCGTATTATTTCCAATATTAGTGTATGTGCATGCCAATCATACAACTACCTGCCAGTAAAACCGTATTGACAATTATTATTATTAATGTATGACACAGTGTAAGATGCATCACTTGCACATAATCCGTGTTTTAAACTGGTTATTTTGCAAGTAATTGCCTAGATTGAATCAAGATTATATTTATTATAAGCATTACAAAAAACGAAATCGTGAGTATGGAGATAACACTGGAGTCTGATTGGACGACTGAAGAAAGGGACCGGGACCATTTGCCTGAATGGTGTTGGTTAGACGTTCGATGGGATACAACACGGTAAAGGGCAGATTTTGCGTGAAGATGCATATACTTTTTCATTCTCAGTTATTAAGAAAGGGCTCATTATTTAAAGATGTATTCATAATAAAATCACAATCTCTGATTATTATTTGCATTCATGACCATTCTTTAAGTTAGCAAGTTTAGCATTAATAATAAAACAAAATATAAAATATGCATATTACAGGCCATGGTTTTAATTTTATGTAGCAATATCTGAACATTAATAATTTTTAGAGGATACTTTTATCTAAAGTGACATATACTTAAGAAAGCAGGGTCAGGCCTCCCTCTGGTTACCCTGAGCCCTGTGTTTCCTTTTTGCCCTTTGTATCTTGTTTTTGTTGGAATAAAGCCCCTTCCGGTTTCCCTGATGTCTGCCTTTGCCTCCCTCCTTCCCGAGTCATGACACTGCCCACCACAGGCTTTGAACCAGCAACCTTCTGATCACAGAGATTTTAACTAATAGAGCCACACACTTGAAGACATCATTACAACAGTACATCTTCAATTGCCACAATCTGATAAAGTTTGTGGTAAAGTTTTAATTGGAAAATTTGGATTCCATCCCTATCTTCAGCCCTATGACACCTGGAACAGACCATAGATTCATCGTGTCACTGTAGTGGGTGAGCACATATTTGATATATGTTTCAAATAACCAGCAATGTTTCGAAACCTAATATGAGTCACTGGGACAAAGGATGTGGTCATCCATCCATCCATCCATCCATCCATCCATCCATCGTCTACTTACTTATCCAGTACAGGGTTACTAGAATCTATTCCAGGAAACACATGGCAGGAGACACCGTGGGCAGGATGCCTGCTTATGGTAAGTTCTCACAAGCATCTCGGGTTTGACTGTGGCAGATCTGTTCCATGGTCCTCACACACTTCCTCTTTGCTTGCTGTAGGTAGAGAGATGGAGACAAAGTCCTGGAGCATTCAGACATTTGCTTTATTGTGTTTTTGTTCGATTTGCTTCCCTTGAGTCACAAGGGTAATTTATTATTTACATTTTCAATTATTTAACTTAATATTTTGTCTGAAATAAACAAAAATATTGAAATTGCTAAGGAGTTAAGTGAGAGGAGGGCACTGAAGGAGCAAGAGCAGCCCAGACACATACTGCTGAGTCTGTTTCTCACCAGATCACCATAACAAAAGTGATACTCTGCTCCTCTGACCATAATGCTGAGCTGACGAGCGATTAAGATGAATCTGGCATCTTTCTGCTTGGACAAAGAGATCTCTGTACCTAGTGTATGCAAGGTCATTGCTAAAGTTTGCCTTGAAAATATTTTAAAGGAAACTTGAGAGAAACTGCCATCCTAACAAAAATGTCAGAGGGTAATTTGTTTAGAAATATAACAAAAAAAGGAAAAATGGGTCAATGAATCCATTGAGCATAATCTGTGTGGGCAACACTGAGTGGTCTATGAGCTATTGTTAATTTGTCTTGCATGTTTAGCCATTATAAATTAAATCATACACTGCCTTATATCCAAAACTTGTGGTCAGACCAGAGTTATTATTGATAATGATAGCTAAAACTGTAAGAAACATATTTGTAAACTGAAAAAAATGAGATCTGGAAAAAACTACAAGTAAACAAGACTATGTATATAAAAACAAAGACTTCTTTCACATCAAATACTTTCCACTACCATTTAAAAATTCTGTGTTGCTAAAGTAATACTTTGCTTATCATTAATATTTGGAACATGTTTCACTCATTTTGAGGTCATATAGTACACAGACGAGGTAAGAGGCTAAGATGTGTTACGTTCATATTTTTGTTACTGTTTTAAAACAAAATGTTCGCATCAATGGCCAAATTTTGTACACCTGACAACAGCGCATGCTACAGTGAGAGAGATCTTTGAAGTAGAATGTACAAAATGTTTTTGAAAATGTTCACTTAATGAATGACAGAAAAAAATTGAGCATGTGAGGCTGAAACAAAGTGAGTCGCAGTCACACCCAGACTACTGTGATTTTCCCTTAGGTACCATTTAACAATCAGGGATGCATTTCCCAAAACCATTATTGCTAACTAGGTTAACATCTTACATAGTTGGAACCATGCAACTGAATGAGTCCAACTATGTATATTGCTAATGGGAGGTTTTGGGAAACATCCCCCAGGTCATTGGTTGCTAAAACAAGAGCAAAACTCCAACCTGACCTTGACTAGATCGGAACTTATAAATGTCTTCTACCAATGCGATGGGGGAAGAAAAAGGTCACCCAGAAGAATGCAGTCACACAGTTCCCCCCTGACATCGCTCAAAAATGAGTTTGTCCTCTGCCTCCAACAGTGGGCTCCTGGTAATTGTTCCCACTCTCCTACATCCCTAAAGGGACTTTAGAAAGTGTAATCGTTAAAGGTCTGATCGGCCAAATGCACAAATTCCTGAGGTTGTTCCATGACTACTGTGAAACTGCCAAGCTGCTGTTAAGAAAACTCTTGACTTTTTTTTCACCCTTATAGGATCTTGGATGGCAGCCAAAGTTGCTGCCCTGTATTCAGATTCTCTGGGTTACCAGGAATGACTATATAAGGAAACTGATACAGAATCATCACGCTGGCTTTGTGCTTTCTTGTCAGTCTGTCTCAGCTCTTTGTTCAGGTACATCTGACCAGTCAACCTTGCACTGCAGGCTCCTTTTAGCTGTTAGCTGGCTCTTCAAGCCATCACAGTGACACTCCTGTTCTCTACTGGCTCCATTTGTCTTTTTTTATTTATTTAGCAGATGTTTTATCCTAAGCAACATACTTTTTTTGAGAAAGCAGGATCAGACAGTCCCTGGGACAGTTGGGGTTAAGGGCCTTCCTCACCATGCTGATCATTTAGCCAATCCTGGTATTCAAACTAGAGACCTTTTGACCACAGGCACAGCCTCCCAAACCACTGATTCTTCCTGAAGCAAAGCCAAGCAGTGGGTCAGTGACTTGACAGCAACTAACTGTGCTTTTCAGTTATGGTGGGAGATTTTCTTTTCCAAGATGTATTTAGTAACCCTGTTGCCTCACACCTCCAGCACTGTTGGCTTGAACAACAGAATCAAACACTGGGAATAACAAAAACTGATAAAACACAACTAAGACTCAAAACGAGAATACAAATTCACAGGAGTAAACTGATACAAAAGAAACCCTATGAACAAAATACAAAAACAAAGGAAGCAGGATTCGAACACAAGACAGAGGGGTTCACAGGCAACCGCATGCTCAACAAAGCACAAAGACTGACAACAGGAGGGATAGGATGACCAGTAACACCTGCTGGCCAAACAGGGAAGGGAACAGAGTGCTTGATTTTATATACCTGTGGCAATGGGTCTGAATGACTCATGGATTCAATGATTAAGAGGTGTGTCCCAATTTGTTTGTCCATATAGTGTATATAACCCTTGTTAATGAAAAGTAACCCTTTTACAATATCTCTTTTACAAAGTATTCCATAGTCTGGCATAGAAAGGCTCGAAAAGCGATTAAATGACCAGGGCCCCTTCATTGACTGACTTATCCCCCACTGGGCCTTACTGCACTATGAGATTTACCGAGATGGCAAGCGGTACTGTTCCCAGAGCAGCGTCTGGGACATGGTCCTGGCTGCCTCACACAATATAGGACGTGATCAAATCAAAACCTAGACTGATTCAATGGACAAAAGATTCAAGATGGTCATTGAGAAGGAAGGTGAATATACAGGACATTAAATTTGGTAAGGTTGACTGTTTATAACAGCTTATAGTTTGTTAACCCCCATATAGACTGAATAAGTAAAATTGTTTATTATTATTTCTGTATATATATATATATATATACTGTATGGGGTGTGGCGTGGTAATTTCAGTTATATGTGTTCCTTTTGTGCCAATGCATTGTGTTCAACCATTGGTTGTTTCAAAATGTGCTATAGAAATAAACTGACATGAGTTAATAATTGTGTACATTTATAATTAAGTGCTTTTGTTTTATTTTTGTTTGTTTCGACAGACTAATGTAACATTTTCTCTTGAAATAAATTTACTTGGAGCAAAAGAGTCCTTATAAATTCATTTTCAGAGGTCTGTCCAACTTTTGCTAATATCTTACTTGCCCAATAATTGTTGGCCATTACGTGATGCAGCTGTTTCGTGCTATTAACTGCAGTTCATACAGCATTTGAATTGGAAATCATAATAATCAGCATAAGGTATATTGATTTTCAAGAATCCTTTAGTGTGTTCTTAAAATTTTTAGGGATATGAATAAAATAGCTTAATGCAAGCGCGCGAGATATACAAGCTACCAAAAGCCGACCAGATAAGTACTTATAACTAGGCCAATATACCAAAGTCTTTCCTCTCTATCGTGACTTAACATATATTTCGTTAAAATATCGTATTTAAGTGTTTGGTTCTCGAATATTAAGTAGTAATTATTAGTATACTATCATTTAGTGTCCGTTTTTTATGTAAAGCATAGAGATTCTTGAGGTAAGTAATGATATCTTTAATACAATTTCTTTGCTTGTTTGCATATTTAGATACATTTATACGTTATTTTATTTTTTATGTCGTTCAAGTGAAAACATATGCCAAGAAATTTTAAGCTATTCAAGGCATTGTAAGCTATTTGAGGCTATTCAATACGTTTCTTAATTTTACGGTTTTTCGTGTATGATCCCATAACCCATACAGGGATTTTCATCTCTGTAAATTGTTCGGGAGGCAGCCTTTTTGTTAATTTATATCCTTTTCCCAGTTTTTGTTTTACAGCCACACCACATTAATACTATTTGAGGACGTGCGAAAGTCAAAGGTGTTAACTTAGCTACGTAAAGCTAGCGTCTTTTTGGGTGTTTGCCGTTGCTTTTACTTTAAAGACTTAAAACAACAAACTGACTTTGTTGTACTAAGTACTTTTATGTTTCTGTTTGTAGATCTGCAGAATCATTCTCATGTTAGTAGTTATGAAGTTACTGAGCAGCCCAAATTTATCCCGAGTAACCACATTGTGTCAGCCTGAGGGGACGTTTCATTTAGGATTATGATTAATGTTCTGCAATATAGTCATGTCATAACCAGTAAATATGAAGATATGTAGACAGAGAAACCAGCTGTATTATTCAGTACGGCCGATGTGCCTCCTTGATTTAAGTACAGGCTTTGCCTCAAGAGACAACGTCTACTCGACAGTAATAAACGTTGAATACACACTGATGACTCGCACTGTAATCTCCCTCCCACAGGGCTGCCATCTCTCACGCATCTGGGGTGACGCTCACGCGAGAAATCTTATGGCGAACCTATATTATTCCATTATAAACATAGAATTAGCTACATCCAAAGCGGTTGGGGTAGTTTGCAAACCCTACAGACAATTTACACGGTAATAAAACTGTTACCTACATGTGCATGCGTGTGTAAACTTGTCTCGAATTGAAAATTTTACTCCAGCCAGCTGACCAAATTTGGCAACTTGATCACCTCTGTTATTTACTAATCACAGGAACTTTATGCTCAGCACCATGTTTGTCCCATGTCCTCGTGGGGTTTCTCCCACAGATCACAAACATGCCAAGGTTCCCTAATTACCCATCAGTGTAAATGGTGTGAGTACCCTGTGATACGTTGGTCCCCGTCCTGGGTTATTCCCTGCCCATGCTTTGGATCGGCTCTGGGTCCCTGCAACCCTGCATAGGACAGGGGGGTGTAGATGGTGGATGGATTGTCTGTTCTGTGCTTGTTTTTGTTCACTATTCTGTTATGGCTGTTTATCATTTTTCCTTGGTGTCTGTTTATGTCTGGATGACATTAAAGCTTTTGAATCCTTGAAACAATTTAACTGAACTAAAACAACCAGCACTCTCTGACACCCTTAAATGTCCTCGGCCTTGCTGCTGGGAGGACCACACCTCTCCCTCTCCCCCAGGTTGAAAACCGATGTCCTCTGGGTCTTTACAGGATGAACCAACGGAGCGAGCCGCTCCTGTTCTTCCTCAGACTGCCAGACCTGAGGAGGCTGTGCTGTACCACCATGTCTCTGGACATGCAGTCCAACCACGGAGATATGAGAAACCTGCAGCTAAAGGCCTGCAGGTACACATTTGAAGGACAAGCAGCTTATTTTAACCAGGCCACCGTGACAGGGAGGCCTGGCACTTTTGGGGTTGGGGGCTCAATTCCTACTCTGTGTGCAGTTTGCATGCATTGTCTCCAGGTAGTGACATTTCCTCCCATGTTCCAAAGACACTTGGATTGGTTACTGTAAAATTTCCCATAGTGTTTACCCTGTGGTGGCCTGGAATCCCAGTGAGATTATCCTCCACCTAATGCTTCCTGGGATGGACTCCAGGTTCACTGCGAAACCTCCACCACATAAGTGCTTATGGAAAATTGGTCGACATTTCCATATGGTTGATGTTCCCTGTTGGTATTAAGCTGGGCATGAACTCAATGTCCTACTAAATATTATAGTCTCCACAAATACTTCTTTTCAGATGCTTTCTTTTAACGTGTATTTATATGATATATTAGAATAGGTATTACACATTATACTCCATTATTTGGAGAGATATTCCACTATCCAGATGTCAATGCCTCTTCAAGATAGAGACTTTTGAGATTTTAGAATAATTATTACACATTATACTCTGTTATTTTTCAGAGAGATATTATTCCAGTACCCAGATGTCATTACCTCTCCTGTGATGGAGTCTTTTGACATTATTGTTATAATGTCTGTAAGTATAATTAGTACTCTGAATTAAAAATTTGATCTGTGACACTATTAGCAGTATGCAAACGATGTTGTTTGTTTGAACTCGTTAAGGCTTAGTGGTTATTTATCTGCATCTGTATTTTATGGTTATTTAAAACGCTTAAGCATTTAATGCAGATTGCCTGAAAGGTAAACTGATTCATAACGGATCATTATTATTTTTTATTACACCCTGAAAGTGCCATCAAAAACTCATTAGAAGCTCCAAGCTTGATATGTCTTATCTATGTTCAGCTAATTGTAAAATCTAAGCGGCTGGTTTAATGAAAGTCATTTTCTGAGTGAAGAAACAATGTACATCCATCTTGGCACACTGTTCTAATTATGTGAATCATATTTTGCTTTTAAAATGACTTGCAGATGTTACCAAGTGTTTAGTATAGGACTTAATTATTAACTACTAGACCCAAAGATGGGACTAAGTGATTTTCATTTTCTGAATGTTTTTGTTAGTCTATCGATTTATTGCACCAAATGTTCAAAGCTTTAAGTGTTAAATAAAATAAGGCTCTTAGAGGTTAAGCTTCTTTAACATGCCATATGAATTAGAATAGCTTCACAAGGTAGATTTGCATTTTAAACTATCTTGCATTTACAGATTGAATTTTTCAAGACAGGAGTAATCCAAGCTTACGCACAGGCATATAGCATGCAGGTATGCTCTTTCAATTACGGTGGTACCTCGGTTCTCGTACTCACTGGAACTCAAATTTCTTGAAAGTCGAACAAACCAGTTTCACCTGGTACTCGATCTGAATATCAGAAGTCGAACCGTGAACGCTGACCTAATATAAATTGTACGAGCCAGGAAATGAGTCATACTACAATGCAATTCTTACTTGACTGCCTTCTTCAAAGACTGGGTGATTAACCAAATAAAGCAGCGTAACATTACAGTAACTAACAATAAATCAACCACTAACTTATGTGTACTATTAGAGCATTTATGTCATTTATTGAAACTTAATTTTACCTGGTAAATTAACTGAAAACCAGTTCTCACTGCTTTATGTGATATTTGGAAGAAATAGCAGATTACGCATCGGAAGTACCTGGGATACAAACATCATGTGTGTAACTAAACTTCAGCCAATAAGGGCAAAGGTGTGTCATCACGGAGGCGGTTTCAGGTTGTGCAGCCGGGTGAAAGGTCGCAATGCGTCTAACATTAATGCATTGCGTCAGGATCAGAATGCGTTGCTTTAAATCAGTGCTGTAAGCAAGTCGAAGGCACCCAGTAACCGGACTGGGGAAACAAACTGGTAAAACGCGGACTTAATACTGAGGGCTAATGACAACAACCACAAACAGCTGATCACATGGGGGTACCACACGAGGTTAGCGAGGCGGCGTGGCACATGGAGGGAGCGGACGATCGGGGCAGAACAGGGGTGATGTTGGAATAAGATCTTTATTGTTTTGGAAGCCATTAGGGAAAAAAATGCTCTTCTTGTTTTATCCTGCTCATTTTGTGTTTAAATGCTGAGAAAACATATTTAGATGTAATTTTGGGAGGCCAGGAACCAATTAATTGGTTTTCCATTATTTCTTATGGGAAAAATTCAATCAGAACTTGAACTTTTTAGGATTCGATCCAGAGTCCGGAACGGATTAAGTTCGAGAACCCAGGTACCACTGTAATTGGTAACTTAATTAATGTTAATTTTATTCATCATTACAAATATCCAAATTAAAGTGCACCAAATATAGTAGGCATTTTAATTTTTTTATTGGAAATGGAAATTGTATATGCCCTTTAAAATGAGATTGAAAATCTTAATTCCTATTCATATTTTGTCTGTTGACGTGGCAGATATATATTGTGGTACTTAAAAAATTATTCTTCCTTGTACCGCTTACTGATTCCTAATTTTTAGTATGAATCTGTGCAATTTTATAGACCCTTTGACTACTAAACTTGTACAGCAGTGTAAGACCAGATTTCAATTGATATAGTTCAGTAAGAGAGATTGAGGCACAGTCTTTGGAATCATGCAGATAAAACAATAATTTATGAGCTGTCACACCACCATAGAATTATGACACCATGGAGCGTTTTGGCATTTTTTTGGCTGTTTTCTGATTGGACAGATGAGCACTCCGCACCGGGTCCTTCCAAGCTTACTGCAAGCCTGTTTGTCATACACTGTGACCGCCAGGCTGGCTCCGGACTGGAACAAGGCAGGACAGTTTCTCATTAGAGGTAAAGAAAGTTGTGGGACGTATATCAGAACAGCAGGAGCAGGAGATCCAAGAATGCATTATTAAACTGACCTGGCTGACAGGGAGGCACAGTGCTTCAGTAAGGATGATTAGGCATCGCAGCGCCAGGTACATGAATTATAAATCTCTCACACTAACACTAAGAATATCGTATGTTTTTCTGTGGGTTTCCATAGGAGTTTGATTTTGTCATAAATATGATCGCATTGTATTCAAGTGAACTGGCAATTCTAAATTTTCTTTTTGGAATGACTGTTTAGCTGACTGTGTGTGGGTGAGAGCTGTGATGCACTAACATCCTTTAGTTTTATTGGTCTCTGTTTGGTGTCACTAACATTTTTCTCTCATTTACCAAAAACTAATGGATGGCTTTGGTTCTTAGGAGACAGATTGTATTTTAAAACTCAATTCTAAATACTTGTCTACGGCATCTGAAATTTGCATTTAACTGTAAACTTCACAGTTAAGCTTATTATTTAATACAGGTATGAAGTTTTTGGCCAAAACGCTAAACTCTCAACTTTTAAGACATCTGTAATAATAATTGGGTAAATAAGTAATAGACAGGTGGACATTACTGCATACATTTATGCATGAATCCGACTTGCATCTCACTGTCCTCTGGTGGCCAGGTTGAGTCATGACAGCCCATGAACGATTTCACGTACAGTATGTCACAATCGTTGGTAAATAAATAAACATGTCAAGGGTCAAATTAAGTATCAACAAAAACATTTACATTCTTTGTTATTAGTAGTGCTGAAAATAAGTTTGAGATTCGAAGTTGTAATTGGATAATGCAGCTCAACCACAAGATGGCAGAGTTTCCTCTGTATTTTGTAAAACACTGAAGGGAAATTTTACTGCAAAGCAACAAGGAATTCTTAAAGTAATATACTGCTGTTGAGGAGCTCTGTAGAGCTTCTAAATGACCCTACATTTGGCCATTATAATATCCCAGCATGTTTGTCTATTGAGCAACTCCTGGTTTGTTTTAACTTGTTGGTATGCAATTTTTATGCATATCTATATAACTTATATATATATTTTTAGGGAAAAAATTCCTTTCCTCATCTGGCAAGCTCAATGCCATTGGTAAGTCTACAATTCCTGCTGGGCAAGTAGTGCATCAATATTTCCACTGGGAGATTTATTAAGTAAAATTATCTTACTTGTGGGGACCCATTTTTTTATTTTAACCAAGCTTTTAATAAATTACGCTCACTACTGCACATTTATTTAGGTACTGTGTCTGTTGACTGTTGAAGCTAAGTATTTGTGCTGATTTAAAGTAATAGTGTTCCTTCCCTTCTCTGAACGTCAGTCTCCTCTAAAGAGAAAAAATACGCAATTGTTTTCAGTTTGAGCTAGATTAACAAGTCAAGGCCTACAAGTAAGATTCAGGCTTGTGAACTGGATGGATTGTTGCATAATGGGAATGGGGGGAGGCAGCTGGTACTTTTTTTTCTTAAGGTGTGTCTCTCATTGTATGACTACTTAATGATACTCCATTCTACACAGTCCCTGTTAATTTGATGTGGGAATGGAGGATTTGAGTGGATTACTTTTTGGGGGACAATCATCCATATATTTCAAACTCTTGTTAGCTAGTAGTTGGAGCACCAACCACACAGGGCTGGGTTTGGATGATTTTTCCTATTACCATGACATCAATGCCAGCCCCATTCTAACATTAGACCTAGACAACGAATCCCAGCTAGACGTGAACTGTTTGCTTTTCTGTGGATAAACAGCCAGATGAGCAAGAGTTAGGGCTATGGTCCCTGTGTACATTTGCTTTATGTTTGTATGTTTTCTGTAATACGTGTCTTGGATTGACCTTTTCCCACTGGTGCCAATGAGGCCTGCAGTAAGCACGCTTCCCAGGATGCAGTGGACGCAGTGGTCTCAATGGCCACTGCTAGTTGGTGTGCTGTTTCTTTTTAACAGTGATGGAGCTCAGTACCAGGGAAGATCAGCTGTGTGTCAGTGTAGGATGCAGTACCGTAAGACTTCCACCAGCCACCGTAAGCTCCACAGCTTCATGAAGCTGCAGCACACTTTCAGATAAGAGTTCAGACCATAAGAAATGAGGAACAGCATAAACAGGGAGGGTTTTTGTGAGGGGGGGGTTGTCCAGTTGTTTTTCAGAGATAGTAATTGTCATCTTTCCGATTTAGCTGGAGGAATTTGACATCGCACCCAATGTTCTGAGAAACTTCAGCTGTTGCAGGTCTGCTGTAATCCATACCTCCTCCATAGCTAATAATTGGTGCTACATACTGCCCAGGTATTTGTTCCATCTGTGTTTGGAATGAAAAACTTAAAGAAAAATCCATGCTTACAGTGCCATGTGTATTGAGGGTTTCTGTGGTTTTACAGCTTAGCAGATGTTAGGATTTTCTTAATATTTGGACTCTTGGAAACAAATGCTCGTCTAACATGTCAAATGACTGTTAATCGAACTGATGATACTTGATGATAATTGTACTTATACAAATTTAAATGTAAGTTATCAATTTACTAATTTTTAGATTAATTACTGTGGAAAATATGACTAATTTTTTTCCTTAAATTATATATTTTTAATGTGGCTTTACACATTAAGTAAAAATCTGATTATTGTGTGTGGTGTGCAGCTCTTTTTGAATTTGCCACCTTGGGGTTTTTTGTTTTCCATAGCATGAAGAAGGGTCAAATCGTCAGCATCAGCCATCAAATGGCCCCTGAGTGTCCTTTTCAGACTTACTCTGACATTCAGAAGCACTGGAGTACTTTGGTATAGATGCAGTGGTGTATACACAGAACACACTTTATTAAAAAAAAAAACAAAAAAAACTGAACACTCAAACCACAATATTACTGCTAAGTTTATACACCCTGTCATATATTTATAATTCAGACATATTTTTCTGAATTGTTAACCACAGACCATCCCTGAGTTTTGCAGTAAAATGGTTTGGTCATTTTAAATTGTTATTATTTTTTAATTAAAAATTTTGAACAACAGATGGCGCCATTTTTAATACATAAAAGACATTAGTTTATTCTTCTAGAATAAAATGGCTTATTTGGAACCCGAGATGCCATATAACCTCATAGACAGCAAGTCATCTGTTTCTCTTGTTATGATTCAGTACGGATACGAACTCCCCCAGGAGGAGGAGGGTCTGGTCTATTGCAGTGTGTATTTCAAAATGGTGGGAGAGAAGCTCTTTACGTATCCTTTTCTCATATCCAGTGTGTCACTCGCAGGGCTGAGATACAGCACTCTTACTATGTTTGATGTACTCAGGTTCTCCAATTTTGTGGATGAAGAATTTCAGTAAGCTGAAAATGTCTTCTGGTTCTTTTAATTAAAAATTGAGAACACTTGGTACTACCTATTACAGACCATTTTAAAGAAATACACAGATACTCGAGGAAGTAGAATTAAAGAAATGTACAGAATATCATTTAAATATTTCCAATATCTGTGTCTTTCACAAAATATAAGTACAGAAGAGTAAAAATAGTATAAATATGACTGCAATAAGCTATATAATAATAGGTATAAAAACCCACAATAAGTTTTAAGAAGCTTGATCCTGTTATGTTCATCTTTATGAGATGCCCAAACCACCTCAACTGATTCCTCTCAATGCAATGGAACAGCGGCTCTATTTTGATGTCCTTCTGAATCTGCACCTCCTTACCTTGGCATGGAGAGTAACCTTGGCAAAGTTGCAAATAAATCATATTTCAACCACTGGTACTCTGGACCATGTCATGATAGGGATGTAGATTTACTGATGACTTCAACTCTTTCCCCAAGGACAGACTTTCCCCTTGTCAACTATCCATGGCCTTGGATTTGGTGGAGCTGATTCTCATACCTGCTGCTTCACAATAAGTATCAAATGGCTTAAGAGCATACTGGAGTTCCTGGTTGGATTAGGTCAAAGGAACAAGTTCATCTGTAAATAGTAGGGATGTTACCTTTAGCCCTCTATACTTGATGCCCTTCCAGCTGTGGCTGCACCTTGATATTCTAAATATCGCAAACAGGAGTGGAGACAAGACCCAGAAGCTTACGTCAGCTCTGAACAACCTCATACTTGTGCCAAGCATGTGGATGCAACTGTTGATGCATTCATACTGGGATGTAGCAGCATGCTTTAGCTATCCTGGTACCCCCAGAGTATGTGCCAGGGCGCGCAGTCATATTCTTTCTTCAAATCAACAAAAAGCATGTACTGTAGTAACTATAGTAATATTTTTCCACAAATCCTATCCTCACACAATAGTGTGAGTAGTTGAACAGTTAGACCAATGCTTTGTGACCAAGCTGGAATCCGCATTGTTTCCCCTAAATCCTAGTTTCCATCTTTGGGTTGAGGTTGAGGTTGGGTTGAGGTTTCTCAGGGAAACTGGAGTTTTCTGTATCTAGTTGGTGCAAACCCTCTGTTCAGGTTTGTAAATATCCGGACCACCATCACTGTTTTCCAGTCCAGGGGCACCTTATGCACCTGCCATGCAAAATTGAAGAAGCAGGTCAAGCACGTCACTTCAACAACATCTAGTGCCTTTAACATCTTGGATTTCATCTACTCCTGTAGTCTTTCCACCGCTGTGACCTTTGACCACCATAGCTGCTTCAATTGCTGCGATAGACTGGATCATAAGTTTCCAACATAGCTTCCTGCTGAGAGGACATATGCACCAGGTTAAAGAGTTCAAATATCCCCAGTGTTGGTCGGCAGGTCCTCAGTCTTGCTGAGCGTAGTCTGCAAGGTCTTGCCTCCCCCTTCCTGGGGTGTTGAGCAGTTTGCCAAAACATCTGTGCAGGGTACTCTGGCATGTATTGGTACCTTTCATTGGAGTCTTTGTTGGACTGCAGTTTGTCTGCCTTCTCCCCACATATGAGTCTGCCGCTGGAGGCCCAAACAGGAGCTAAGGCTCCAGATAACATAGCTATGAGGACAACTGAGCCATACAGACCCATCAACTATGCAAAGTTCACAACCCTCGTGGGGGGTAATAATTATTAGAGTTCAGAATAACTTTTTAAAAGCTACACATTCTCAGCATAATGTAATTGGTTCCTTATCCAATGTTCAGATACCCTTTGAGCTGCATCCGAACTCAGCCTGTCCAAATCCTTCCCAGGGTTGACCTACAGGAGGCTCTTAACTCCTTCTTGCCAGACCTTCGAGGGAAACTCCAAAACATCTGTGGTTTTCCGGTCCAGATGACCACCAAACCATTGTGCTACACCACCAGCTTGATTTCAGCTGGTTCACAGGTACGACACGTATTTACACGGCAAATTATGCTGAAACATTGAATTTCATTAAGTACGAATCTTGATAATATGATGCTGACCTTTCTCAGCTTAAATAATGATTATGCACTCTCCTATGCTTCATGTAAATCACAATTGTTTAAAACTTTGATTTAGCATTTGATATGTTGATATGTTGACTTTTTAATGATAGCTGTAGAAAATGAGAACATCTATGATGTTATGTGATGAAATGAACCTCACATGGCTGTTGATACGTTGAGTAAACAAATAATGTGCAATCATTGTATAAAATGAATATTTTATTCAGTGAGAAATATTTGATATTTCACTAATTTGGCAACCTTTGTTGGAATCTTATGATCACGTTCAGAAAATTTCTGCTTTGCGTTGAATGACGGATTGCAACTGGAAATAATGGATTTGTACATTATTGTATTGTATTGTACAGTATTGGAGTTGTACTGCAGTGTTGAGATTTTTTTAATTAGTCCTCATTATTCACCAAAAGACGAAACAGACCAATAAAAAAAATCTGTCAGCTTTCCACAGTACATGGGAAAATTTTAAGGTGAGCATAATCCCCCTCAAGCTAAAGCACAGAAAACTGGTATGCTGAACAACAGAGTTATTTATAGCCCTTTATAAATACTGCTTACCTCTCATTCTTTGGGCACTTTCAGGTAGTGTGCAGTATATTTTTAAATAATGTTAATAAGTGCTTGCTTATTTCTCTGACAAAAAGGCAGCAAATTGTAAAGAACTGCTTCACAATTCTTTCCTAACTGTGCACTATGAAAAAACAGACTTTTTAGTTTTTAAATATGTCTGATGAATTCTCCCAGAAGAAACGCAAGTTGAAACTGTAGCAGATATTAGGTAATTTCCCTGAGGCTGTCAGTGATTACAGACTTTGCTGCCAAACTAAATAGTAATTATTTATATCATAGGTCTGGGAACCTCTAGAGCGGATATCTAATTACATGTGATATAATTAAAAGTTTATGTTTATGTTTTTGTGTACAAGTTTTATTCAACAATTTTAACTGCAACCTAAAATGCAGTATTAAAAATGAAATTTGTTCTAATGTAAATAAATTAAATGCACAACCATTGTTAAAATGTCTAAAACATTAATGGTATTAATGGTTATATGGAGTTTTCTTGTAATGGTTAAAAGAATAAAAATACAGTGTTCGTATATACTGACCAGACCTCTGCAAACCATTCCTGCATATTCTGAATCTTCATGGAAAAATATCAGGAAAATGGACTTTAAAGTGTGCGTTCTGTGTCTATTATAGTTTATTTGCAGCTGTTATGTTATCATTATACAGAAAAAATTCCAGACTTTCCGGTGTAAGTACATAAGACCCTCCCCACCCCACACCACACACACACACACACACACACATATAAATGTGTAATATAAATACACCACGGGTTTTATTCTTCAGAATTTTTGCACTAGGCCCCTCAATCTGGCTGCCAAGACCATCTGCAGACCAACCCCCGCACACGCTCATGGCAGTGACCCCCCGGGGGCCTCGTCTGAGGGAGGTCCATTGAAACCTTTTTCCCAAGCTCCCATTGCGCTGATGGGCAAGTGCAGCCTGACCGGCAGGGAAGGAAAGGGGGTTTGGGGAAACAGATTTTCCATGGAAGCTGCTGACTTAAATGCGGCAGAGGACTGCCAAGCCCTCTTCTGTAGCTCCACAGTCACCCCCGTGACCTCACAGCCCTCGCAGAACCCGCAGACTCTTCAGAACTGGGCTAGGATCGTACCCGTCTTCAAAAGGGGGAACGCTGCCGAGTCACAAACAGGCAACGAGGAGGGGAGGACAGGAGAGAGAAATCCGACAAGGAACCTGATTGCGACTGGGGCCTCATCACTGTCATCGCAGGGGCACGCCGGGGTCAGGGCAGGAGGTGCCTGTGGGGGGCCTTCTGTGAGTAATGCCTGTTCATTTTGGGATACTCCCCCCCCCATGCCTGTCTCATATTATGCAACCTCTCAACCACTGTATCCTCAAATCTCTTCCATCCTTCCATCGACGATAGATTTTTAATTAAATACATGAACAATTGGGGGTAATTCTCCTTCAAAGATGTATAGTACATGTGTGTACCGTAATTTCTTAGTTTTCAGTGTGGATGAGTCCCTTTTTATTCACCCACATAATGGTGCAGTTTGTGAATATGAGAATTTTACAGTGCTTGGGACTTGGCTGTAGTTGCTATATGTTTCTTCCTTTCATGTCAGGGGAAGTTACTAAAGCATAGAATGTGTTCACTTGAAAGGAAGCAGAATGGAATTTGTCTGTTGGGCTTTATTTCTGCATTTCAGTTTTCATTCTGACTTTTTTTTGGTCTTCTCACTGCTATTAAGTTGTTGCTATTAAGTTGTTTTATGGTTTCATTCAGGGGGACTGGTTTAAATGTAAACCCAAGAAACCAAAGACCAGCGTTCAGGATATTGATGTGGAAAATTACGCGAGAAACAATCAGGTACGGTAGCACTGCTACCTTTGCATTGTATATCCAACGCCTGACTATACACACGGTGTCAGTACTTATCTGTGGACAGGGCAGTGCCTTTACCGCAGAGGTTGACTATAATACAGAGATGTTAGGGCTTGAAATGAAAAGCAGCACCAAGAGGAGAACATCTTTGACAAGCCATGTACATGTACATGTGACACCCATGAACAGTGAGGTGAACAAGCCAGACCTGTTTAAATGTGCAAGCAAAATGTAACTCAGAGCGACCTAGAGTCAAATCAGATGAGTTCTATTAGTCTTGTATTAAATTTCAGAGAGTTTAGGGTTCACCTGGGTTGCACAAAGGGTTAAAGTGCACACTCTACACACAACAGGTTGCTACAGGTTCGAGTTATAATGCGAGTTGCATCGTTTGCTGAATCTGACCTGCAGCCCCCTCGATATTGTTTCACTGATGGGAAGAAGGTTTTGTAGTAAATGGGGGTCTGTGAAGCAGCTTTGTTGACCTGTCAGGAACTCGTCGGTTGTGACTAGTGGGAATGTGCCTCGGAGCAGAATATGTCAACTGACATATCAGCTGTCACCAAATTACCACTAGGAGATAACCCTCCCTCCTAGTTAATTCCTCTTTTTTTTCTTTTTTTGCAATGCAATTTTGTTGACCTGTGCATTGATGTCTTTATGTGCTCACAGCTATCGAAGGTCAACGCATCGACCCTGCAAGCCTGGCTGAAGAGCAGAGGGATAAGGGTGAGGTCAAGGGAGAAGAAGGAGGGGCTGATTGCCAAGGTTTCTTGCTGCCTGAGTGAATGGTAATGTGTGGGATGCTGGCCTGCTTTGCCGTGGCACTGGTGCTTATTAAAGTTCTACGCAGTGCGCTGTGTGCGCGTGTGCATGTGGCCCGGCTCTTCAGGCTTCGACCTTGTTTGGCTTTTACAGCCAAGCTAAACGAAGACGACATTACAGTTATTTTCTTTTTTTGGGTTGGGAACAGGCCTCGAAATTTGTTCTGTGTTCTTAACTGTCACTACTGCAATACTCATATATTTGAAATAGTAGCCTTAAATACTCCTTGTAGATAATTCATTTAATGTTAGTTTTGAGGTTGGCAAGTATTCTTGGGCACAGTAGCTGTGTGCAACCCAGTAATATCGCTAGAGTAACTTTATATGTAAATGTTCACTTGCCTGTTGTTACCTCTAGTTAATACATTAAAACAACTATTTGTGCTTTTTTAAAAAAAATAAAAATCCAGTAGGAATCATCTGCAGGGTTAGTTGCTTGGTTTCTGTCCATGAACAGTTAATGTCCTTTCAATGAAAACATTTGTTGTTGTTTGGTCAAAGACTTGTTCAAGATTATTGTATTGTGGTTTAATGTCTTAATGTTCTATGGAGCTATAAAACAAATATCGTAATCTCCATAAAGAAGCGAATCACTCCTAACATCTATATATAGCAGATTAATAATATAATTAATAAGATGATAAATAATTTTTGGTTTTGTTTCTCCAGTAAACGATGTAACGTAATACTGCTTCTCTGGGATTTTTGTAAAATGACGAATTGTTGCTTTATGGATGATAGCTTAGTGTTAGAACTTCATTCCTCTCCTATTGCATATCCTGGTGGGGGGTGGGGGCACATGCACACAATCATGGGTAATTTAGTGATGCCAGTTAGCCTGCAATGTTGCAAATCATTTAGACAATGAGTAGAAACTGGAGTAACAGACTTTTTTTCTTTAACTCATTCAGTCTAAGGTCAACTTCAAATTTATTTATTTGGCCTATTAACAAAACCCAATGCATCACATATTCTAAAACAGTGTTTCTTACCAGTCCACATTTTTTGTTGTCCCGCACCCAGTTCCCAGCACACCTAAACCAAACATCAACCAATCAAGATCACCAAGTACCTGTTTCAGGAATGATAGGAGCAGGGAGGGAGCGAAAATGTGGGCTGACTGGGGCCCCTCAGGACTGGGTTGAGAAACACTGCTCTAAAAAATGTCAGACCGTAAGATTTCATTTATTATATCTATTGTGTCAGATGCAAGTACTCTAAGCAAGCCTACTGTGTGAACTTCTCATACCTGTCTAAATTTTTACTAAATCTCAGGAGAAAGAAAATGAGAAACACACATTCCGATATTTAAATTTAATGATGTACTGGGACAAAACAAAGTTATTGCAGGCTACTGGGAGACAAATGTAAATTAATTATTGCTTGTTTGTCCAAAGCAAACTCAAATCAAAATCAAGAAAAGCTGTTTTGCACTGGGAGTAGTTCATGTCCCACAAAAATATGCAATGTAATTTTATTTTAGGTTCATGCAGGGGTTAGAGTCTTATTCATTCATGGCTTTTAAAATTGCTGAGGGGGAGATTCTATAGGTTTTTAATCTGAGCCAGACCCTGAATGTAGCTGTATCTTCCCTATTTTCCATTTCTATTTATCTTGTCTTGAAAGTCACTGCTACCCCTGGGTCTTTGGTAGGTGACATTGAGGCCAAAAGCAGTGACAGCCTGAATCCAATGCTGCTGGTTTAATAGTTTAATCTATGTTTAACAATTTCATTTGATTCATTGTCATGTTCTATTGATAGAGTTTTTCAGCAATGCCTGACGCCACATCCGTACAGGACATTTTTCTCGACCCTCAATTTGTTTCCCAAATTTAGACATACAAGTGGATGGAACAAGAGAAATCAGCTGAGATTTTTGCCAACTCCCCCTCGAAAATACACACACTGTCCACATTTTTGGGAACTGACCTTTCACCTCCTCCCCCTCCTCCTACTTGTTGGTACAAAATTATGGTTTGGAAAATTTTAATAAAACTAAGACCGTATATCTAGATTTAAAGGCTTACTTTTATGAATATCTGTGTACCACTCTGACAATTATCCTGATATATTGCTGTTTTAATACAGTACTTAGCAATAACAGAAAGCTAATTTTACATTGGTGCATCTTCGGTTAGTGTCTTTAACTTACCTAGTATGAGCATGCAATTGATGCTCAGTGGTGTAGTGTTCAGAGATAAAACCAATTACTTTGTCGAGGAGGTGGGACCAACCAATCAGATGTCTTGGTCTCACCTTTTCTAGTTTCTTCGACCTACCTCCTCTACAATCTGGTTGTTTGTCTGAACCAATCATTTTTCCTTCTGCCCTCAGAAGATTTTTGTGCAAATAAAACTCCCGCGAGGTTATATGTTTTCAGAGTAACTACGCTTATGGTAAGCATGTTTAACCTTTTTTAATTTCTGAAGTTAACTGTTTGACGCTGTCCCTTGGGGCTTACCAGTAGGGCTTTTTTGAATTAAAGAAAATTTAGCTTTAGATTTTGGAAGTTTAGCTAGCTAGCAGTATAGTGATGTCATTCTTATGTGTTAAAGGTTCTTTATTTGTATGTCTGCAAATCTTTTTTGTGTTTAGTATTCTGCTATATTATAATACACTATATGACGTAAAAGGGTTCGTACTAATCTGTTGCAGAAGGACGCTTGCTGTAACATAATTTAAAGCTTTGTGCAGTTTTATATCAACCTGGTAAACTCGCTTAAAACATCCTCCAGATTTTCTTTTGTGAAAATCAGGGATGAGTCACAGATCAGTATCAGAAGAACATTGGACAAATGTGAACTGCAATCTTGATCTGCAAAACAATGAAGAGGGAAACTCTATTCATATCACTTTCAGTCAGTTCATACATGCAATCTTTTTGGTTGATGTTTATTTCAGTAAAAATATATATTCAGTTTTTGCCAGCATGTAACCCCATGAATTATAGACACAAGGTTGTTTTAAACATCCACTGAGCATTTTTTTTATATTGGTTCAATATTTGATCCAGATGAATTGTTTCTGAAATATAAACATGTACCGAAGCCATATTTTTTATTATGAAACTAATACATCATTTTTGGCATTTAAATGATCTATTCCTGAAGGGCTCCTCAGGTGAGATCCCGACTAACCTGCACTTCCCCCATGTCCTGCCTCGCCTCATCAGTAACAGATATATCCTGGCAAACCCCTTTTCATAATCCTGCAGGTGAATGTGGTCCAGATGCCAAGAGATATTTTCCTAATCACACCAGTTTCTCCCCATATGACATTCCTTCCGTTGTGCTGGGGAGGACAGTCTAGACCCACACCTTCATAATTCAGATATTTCTTGGGAGGTGGCAGTGGGGAGAGTCAGCATACATTATAAAGGTGAGTCCTTCAGCTTCTGCAATTCTCCCTGTTCCTGGCCTGAAGGTCTATGTTCAAAAAGAAGTAAGGAAATATTTGAGTTTACTCCTTTATGTGTTTTTGGTTTCTCTTTGGTACCCTTAAATGGACTGCATTTATATAGCGCTTTTCTACTCTTCCAAGTACTCAAAGCGCTTTACAATTTATGCCTCACATT
>JAABNY020000001.1:24011802-24022011 GCA_015164015.2 Brevimyrus niger
GGGAGCAATTGGGGGTTCAGTGTCTTGCTCAAGGACACTTCGATGGGGTCAGGAGGACCCGGGGCTTGAACCTGCCACCCTCCAGTTGCCGAACGATAGCCTCCTGCGCCACCATCTTCCCCCAAGACACCTTACCTTTCCAGACAGCCAGCTTGTTCTACCTTCTGTCATGACTGTTAGCCTTACTGTATATATGTTAGCCCACAGACTCAATCTTATCAGCCAATATGATCTGTTCCCTCATCCACAAACCCTCCATTCAACACCAGGTTCTGCTGGCTCCAATAACTTTGATGGATGAAGTGTTCTAAATCACTCTACATCTAAGAGAAGTGCATTCTTAGGTTTTCAGCAGGAAGGACCTGTCCAGATAGCCTGGAGGTGGGGGTTATGATCCTGAAGCTAAGCTTTATAAACCAATCATGTATGTGTGGTATCTGATATTCATATCTAAATGTATTCTATTTCTATGTTGCACAAGTAGATAAGGTCAAAATCCCTGTAAGAGTTATTTTGTAGATGCTGTTCTAAAACCAGCACATCCGTATGTAGTTATGGTGCCAAAACATTTTGTTTCTGCTCTTTAGATAGCTGTAGTCTTTGTGAAGTATGATGGAAACTATGGGATTTATTGTGGAAGGTTGGGAAACAGCAGAACATCCTTTTAAACTCAGAATTACTTGAACAACTTAGCAGTCTTTATACTCTGGGTATCAGAATAAATATTTAAAATGGAAACTCCATGCATGTGGCAAGTAGTGACTGCTTTGTACAATTTATTATATAATACCCCACAAACGGGCAACTAGCTGGCAGGTATGGGGGTGGGCAGGGTTGGAGAAAGGTTTTATGTCATTAGGTTGCCATGGAAGAGATGTAGCTGCCTTTCATTCAAGATTTGAGGACATTGTGTAGATATGGGAAGGTACTATTCTGCATATACAGCCAGTACTCTCTAATTAAAATGTGGTTTATTAGTGCTTAAAATGAACAAAAAACAAAGATGCCTTATTTAAATGAAATATCCATTGGAGGAATTACAGAAAAAGTAAATCTGCATAGATTTAGAGAGTGCTGGCCATGCACGGAATGTTCTTTGTGAGTTTAGAAAGCCATGTGACATACCTAACAGAATGTCTGATTTCCATGGTTACCAGAAATGTGCATTTTAAAAGCACTGAAAGCCTTGTTTAATCCATTAAGGCTCATTCACGAAGGCTTGGCTTGCCATTTATAACAACTACAAGTTCCATGTGTGTAATCATTCCCCCAGTTTATCAGGAAATGATGTGTTTTTTTTTTGCACTATTACGAATAAAATTAGGCTGGAACAAGGCCTTTTAGTAACTGAACATCACCTTAACACAGGACTCCGCTGCCCTCTTTGCAGAGCAGCTTCCACCGCAGAGGCCAAAGGAGAGCTGCCTCCATCCTCACAGACCCCACACACCCCCAACACGGACTGTTCACGCTTCTGCCCTCAGGACGGATGTACAGAACTGTGAAATCTAGAACCTCCCGACTTAACAACTCCTTCTTCCCCACTGCCATCAGACTCCTTAAGAACCAACAGGAGTACAGTATGTATAATGGACTTCATACTACCATACCATGCCATACTACCTCATACAGTAATTTTTTGTACATTAAGCTCTTTTGCACATTACACTTAAGAGTACTTTTTTATGTTATATTATACCTTGGCATTTTTGTGTCAGCAAAGTAAGAATTTCATTGCACAGAGAAATGCACTTTTCTACTGTACATATGACAATAAACGCTTAGAATCTTGAATCTTATCAGTGTAAGCTAGCAGATATCTAGCTAAACAAAAATGGTGAAGAGTGTACTATTGAAAACAACTGACCACTGAAAAAGCAGTCAAATAGTGAGTTATCAGTATCCACAATGATATTCATTGCTTTTTACTGCATTACAGTCTAATTCTTTTGGCGGTGCTCTATCTTAGGGCTGCTATATATTACCACAATCATTTATTGTAATGCAACAAAAACATATCGGTCGGTTAACGTCACTAACACACCAGAATGACATTTATATCATTTTCGCTGTGCCCTGCAATATATGCCCAGTGTACAGGCTGCCCCAGAAAGACAGCTGTTGTCCATTTTCCTGCAAACATTTTTGAGGAGTGACGTCCGCCAGCTACAGTTTGGGATGGCGATTTATCATCATCTCTCTGCTAAGAGCGTAAAGGGAGTAATGTTTCCTGCAGCTCTGTTTTTGTTGGAGGTTCTGAATATTTGCTATATGCTGGCACCATCAGCCAAAACACAGGGATGGATGAGGTTTGTTGCTGTAGCAACTTGATTTATTTCAGGTAGAGTTAGTTATAATTGAGATATAATATACATACATTTTATGTCTTAAGTTGTTTTGCTGAACACTGCTTTTTCATTGGGGCAGGTCAACTGAGACCTTTTGGGCCATGGAAACACTTTTATATATTCACCAGTTCATTTCCTGAATCTGGGAAGAAAGAAACTGCAAAACCACAGGAAAAATGTTAGAAAAAAAAACACTGACTTTGACCTTTAGCCTTGGAACCAGTCATCTAAATTCCATCATTCATGAAACACATGTTTTTTTCTAGGGGATTTTAATAATCTTTTAACAACTTAAATAGGACAGAGAATAAAAGCAGCATGGTTTTTTACTATAAAGCCAGTCATTTTCTGTAAATAACATTAAATTTTCATTGTCTATGTTATGCTGAGTATAGCAAGCCTGCTCGCTTATTTAGTATGCGATTCATTGAGCACTGTGCTTCAATACTCTCCAGTTATCCAGGAAATTCACTCTGGCATTTTGCAAGGCATGTGAAGCATTATATCTGAATACATTTATTAGCATGTTAAAATTCCTGCAACTAAAAAAAGTATGATGGAGAATGTCCAGACCTTAGTTTTATAGTGATATTTTAAAATTTATTGAAATGGACTGGTTTTCTAGAAAGAATGCTACGGGATATTAAAACTTCTGGAGTGAGAGATTGTGGACCGCATTTTAAAAAGTTTAGTCTTTAGGTAAAATGTTTTTTTTTTTTTTACATATAATATATTTAGCCTTTTGATGAGTCAATACACAGCGTCAAACCAAATCATGAAACTGGTGTGGTCCTGTTGTGTTACACAGTCAAGTTTTAAGGTTATAGTTACTATTTAAGAGAACCCTTTTTTGTGACATTACCATCAAAGGCAGTGCGTGGTTCAGTGGATTAGGATATTGTATCTGAGGGACCATACATCCTCTTTTTGCCAGACCTGTCCTGTTTTTGGGACTAAACAATGTGTGAAATGTCTGGGATTTTGCTTTGTTTGATGTTGACATTTGCTTTCTACAGTCAAAATACATTCTATGTGCATATTTGTGCTGCTTTGACGCCTCTTTACGTACTGCTCTGGTGCTCCACACGTCATCATTTATAGCACAGGTGTTCATTTGGTTGCTAAAGAGTGTTTACTCAACTCAAGAACTTAATTACAGCCTTTGGATAGCTTGCTATTCACGGACCAGTTGGGGTATTTCATCGGTAATGAGTGTGTTTGCAAATTTCAAAAGGAGAAATCGCTCAAGTGTTCTGGAAGGCTTTGAGCCGGATATTTAATCTTCAGTGTGACTAAAGGGTATTTGCCATGTTCTGGCATGACATTGCAGCATGATGTGCAACAGCAGGTGTGGAATTGTGGTCTGTGACCTTATTAAACGTCTCAGAAGAATCAATTTGCATTGAAAAAAGACCCAGGTTTCCACACGGTCAATGTACAATTATTCCTCATTCTTATATGGACACAGTTCCTTTGTTATGCTTTACTAAGGAACTCCTATGACCACCTGCAGCTGAGAGGTCAACTGAGCGACCAGGACCTTCTGGCTGACAGCCTCTCCAGTTAGGGACAGCTGGTTCCCGTTATCCTAATGAGGGATTGACAAGTGCAGTATAGGAACCAGCTGTGGCATTAGGAAACACTGGGAAACTAAATATCCCTCTCAGTTTCGTGAAGTCAGCTTTGATGTTTATCACCTCCATGACTTTATGTCTTCCGATCCCTGAATCTTAGAATATAGCCTTCTTATCCTGCTCTGTGAAGTTCAATACATATCCATCCTCCATAACTCGTCATCTAGTACAGGGAGGCAGTGAGCCTGGGGTTTATCCCAGGAGACCCAGTGTGGGAATGGAATGGTCCATCAAGGGGTGAACACTCATGCACTCTCTGAGCTTTCAGACTTGGGGGATAATCTAAGTACCTAGCGAAAACCCGTCTGAACACAAGGGCATACCAATTTCACACTCGTGGGGGTGGCGATGGGCTTCAAACCCTGGAGGAATGAGCTTACAATACTGCCCTCTGAGCCAGTGTGACCTCCCCTGGATTCAGGATATATTACGCAAAAAAATATTAAGCAGAACACAATTGTTCCTTTGCATTTCTATGTTTTTCATTATTTATTTATTTTTCATTCTTTAATTTATAATTCTGATCACCACTTGTTTGAAGTTTAATGGGTTCTACTGATTTACAACAATGAAAGCTTAGTAATCACATAAAAATGCCAAATTGTGTATAATATGTTTTATTTGAGCATTCAAAGATTAATGGGTGTAAATATCTGAGAACGTTTCATTGGATAAATTAGTGCCTTTGTATTCCATTTGTTCCCTTTGTAACATACCTTTTTAGATGCAGAAGTCTGAAATATTGTGCAGACATGCTGCTTAAATACCGCATCATGCTGAGGTGGAATAGGGCTTAAATGCCAGTATAACCTTTCCCACATGTGTGCTGTGCTTAGTCTTTGCGCAAAGAAGCTCTGATTACAATAAACTAGCCTCCAAGAAAAAAAAAAATGGAGTTCTAAAAAATTATAACAATTATAATTAAATAAACTACTCAGCCTCAATACCAAATCTAATAAATTCCAAAAGATTGTGCATATGCACTTCTGAAGCTGATTCAGTCTGATTCTCTACTCGTGGGACCTGGATCTGGTTAAAAAAAACACTGGAGATGCAAAATAAGATAATTGTGTTGTCTGTAACGCCTTTTGCTTAAAATGATGAGTCTAGCAGGCTTAAACATTTCCATTGAAAAGATATATGTGGAACAATACCTTGTTTAAACACATGGCAAGGTACCATTGATGGAAGTTCAAACTTGGCAGGAATCTTGCTGTCTGGCCAGTTTGTAATCTTTTTATTGAAATATATTCGATGGTTGATTTATAATGGACCTTTAGTCTCGATTGTCCTGTCATTGATGACAGTGACAAAAGTAATAGGATAGGATACCTGAAAAGTAAAATAATAAATGCTAGTTTCTGTAGTTTAGTCATTAATTTATTACCAGCTGCATGTTGTAAATGCAGTGCCGCACAAATATCGGAGAATGAATTTCATGAATCTGCAAATCCAGTAGAAGGTCGTCGTGAGCCAGAAGCTTATTCCAAGAATCACGGGGCACAAAGCAGGGGAATCACCTTAGACAGGATGTCAGTCCATTGCAGACACACTCACGGTTGCATACTATGGGACATTTACAGATGCTAACTCATATAACATCAAGGTTTTGGACTACAGAAGGAAGTCAGAGTATCCAGAAGAAATGTACACAATTTCAGGGAAAACAAAAGAGATTTGTGCGCCCAAGCACAGACGCAAGGTGAGGGGTAGTTGCTTACCCGGGGAGCAGTAAGAATGAACTTAAGATTATAAAGCTTCAAATAAAAAGTTACATAGAATTCAAATACATCTGCAAATAACCATAAAGGTCTCAAAGTCTTCTAATGACCACAAGTCACTTTAGGCTTTCTTGTGTATCAGCATCCCAAAGGAAATTATTACGGCAAAATGCTGCATTCTTAGAAGAAATGCTGAGTTAATGTCTAATACTTGAGTTTCTGAAATCCCTATTGAAAACAGACATGAGTAATGGAAGCCAGAAAAAGCAGAAGTGATGTTACAGAAATATTTAAACTTCTGAAGTACTTGGAATAAAAGGTTTTGGTCCAATGTTCTCTTGCCTTTATCTATAATATAGCAGAAATAAGGTCTCGCTACAATTGCTCCAAGTAATCTATCTGGATTCATAGGCAGTGGAAACTTCCACTGAAATTGTTTTCAGAGATAGCAAGATTTGAGTGCTCCTTGAAAGCTTTGATTGGGTAGTAATTTACCTAATGAGAGAGAACAGACCTATGACCGAGCTAATGACCCTCATAGTCTTAAATGAAACACACTGCACTTTAAGGAAAAATCCTACTAAAATGCCAACCACCCTTCTGCCCCCCAGGCACAACAGAACGGGGAAATGTTGTCATGACTACCCTCTGTGCAGTGACCTCCACAAATTGGAAGAGACCTGGAAAGAACAGCATTGATTGCAAACAGCATGATGTTACAATACTGACAGTCATGTCGCACATCAACCTGCCTTGAACGTTTCTCTGTGTTTTCTTCCATGTGCCGAGTGGACTTTTCTGTGTAGTGTTTAGCCTTTCAGCTCCCAAACATCTCTCAGCCCCGGACTGTGAGGGAAAATCACACTACTTTGTGGTTTCTCGGAACTGTCACATCTCCTGATAAGTGCCATTGTGGTGCCAGTGCATCACATGACACAGGGGATGATGTAACTATATGGAGTATTTGTTTTTCTTACAGGAAATATATGCAACAAAAGCACTCACCCCTTCCATATTTCCACAAACGAGCTAAATAAAAGCAGATGTCTCCTAGAAATGTCAGAAAATTGTGGTTTCAGTTCAGTAAACTTCTTTCTATGTAAATACAGTAGCCCCCCCCACCTTAACTGCGAGGGATATGTTCCAAGACCCCCAGCAGATGCTAGAAACAGAGTATAGTACCAAACCATATACAGTACAGTATATACTATGTTTTTTACTATACATACATATGTATGATTAAGTTTAATATATAAATTAGGCACACTAAGAGTTTAACACCAACAATATGTAATAAAACAGATCATATTTAACATACTGTAATAAAAGTTATGTGAATGTGGTTTCTCTCTCTCTCTCTCTCTCTCTCTCTCTCTCTCTCTCTCTCTCTCTCTCTCTCTCTAATAGTCGAGTACTGTATAGAGCGTGTAACTGCTGGACAAAGAGATGATTCATGTCCCGGGCGGAACAGCGCAACATTTCATCATGCTACTGAGGACGGCGGGCAATTTGAAACTTATGAATTATCTCTGGAATTTTCCATGTAATATTTTTGGACTGTGGTTGACCGCAGGAAACTGAAACCACAGACAGCAAAACCACGGATGGGGGCGGGGAACTACATCACATAATACACCTGTCAACCGTTTATGCAAAGGATAAAAAATATAAATGTTTTTTACAGTCTGATCCAATCTTCTGAACCATTAGAATTTGCATTAGAAAAGTTGTTGCATGTTTCTCACATAAACTAGTACGAAGTGCAAAGATCAGCTGATCCTCTTTGCCCATAGAGCCACAGCATCGCAGGAGGTCATACACACCAAATATTCACACAGTGGTATGCGAAGGTTTGGGCACCCCTAGTCACTGTTTCGGTTACTGTGAATAGTTAAGTGAGTAGAAGATGAACTTGTGTCCAAGAGGCATAAAGTTAAAAATTTATCAACATTTTCAGCAAGATTACTTTTGATTTATACAATTTTTGAGTGGGGGAGAAAGGAAAGAAGAACCATGCAAACGTTTGGGCACCCCAAAAGATTTGATTTCAGATATTTTAGTGAAGTGGGGGTTCACTGTTCTACTGTGTGAGTAGCATCACCTACACAAATATGACCTTCATAGAATAGTCATCAGAAAAAAACTTGCAGGAAAAACTTTCCTGCATCCTCACCACAAAATTCTGAATCAGAAGCTTGTAAATGAACATCTAAATAAGCCAGATGCATTTTGGAAAGGGATCCTGTGGTCCGATGAAGTTAAAATTAAACTTTTTGGCCGCAGTGTAAAAAGGTATGTTTGGAAAATAATGGGCACAAAATTTCATTAAAAAAACACTTATCTAGTGGGATTGACAGATAATAGATTCAATTAAATACCAGCAATTTCTGGAAGCAAACAGCACAATTTGTAAAAAAAAAAAAAAAAAAAAGCTGAAGATGAAAAGAGGTTGATTTATGCAATTGGATACTGATAAAAAAAAAACATCCCAAAATCCACAATGAGCTACCCCAAGTGGTGCGAGCTGAAGGTTTCGCCATGGCCATCATGATCACTGACCTATAAGTCACCAAAAGTCTGTGCATTGACCTCCACAGAGTGGGGAATGCAAGGCAATCAAAGAATCTCACAGAACTAAAAGGCTTCTGCAAAGAAAAAAAGAGCAAAAATCCCCAAAACAAAACCTGAAAGACTGCTGGCTACAAAAAAGCATTCACAGGCTGTGATGCTTGCCAAAGAGGGTGTTACTAAGTCCTGATCATGCAGTGGGCCCAGACTTTTGCTTCAGGCCTTTCTCCTTTTTGTTATTCTGAAGCTGCAAAAAAAGTAATTTAGCAGATAATATAATAGAAACGTGTCATTGTCAACTTCATGCCTTTTTGAAATCAGGTCATCTTTTACTTGTTTAGCTATTCAAGGCAAAGGAAATCATTTTGGCCAGAGATGCATAAACTTTTGCATGACACTATGTGGATGTTCATACACACATGCTTGATTCATTTATCAGATATTTTATCCAAAGCAGTATCAATTTTTGCAGACAGTGGAGTCAGCCTGGAGTAACTGGGCCCCAGTGTTAGGCTCTTCTCCCCAACAGTGGCATCAGTAAGCTGACTCTGGGATTCAAACCAGCAACGTTCTGACCGCAGGCACAGTGCTAACCCACGGAACCACACACCACCCCTCTGCACCTGCACTTTTCAGCAATCTATATATATTTTTTAGACTTTCCAAAATATACTTGTCAGTGCTTGTGGTCAGCAGACTATTTTTGGGGCTTTTATGTCACATTCAGACCTTTACACTGTAAAGAATGGGGCACAAGAAAAGGCCAAATGTATTACTGTTATTTACTTTGAACTGTATGGATCCTGCAGTTTGTTTGAAGCATATTACATTGCAGAGGGTTTAGAATCAAATAATAAAAAAGGTCATAAAAAACATGTATACAGTCATCATACCCTGAAAAGTTTTGGTCCAGAGAGATATTTTTATCTGCTCTGTTGTAAGGGATGTGATCATGATATACTGCTGACAGTTAAAAACATACTCCAATAAGTTGGAAACCAATGTAAATTGGAATAAGTGCAAAAAAGGTCTGGCAAAGGTTGCTGCCTAGTTGGAGAATACAAGGTTTTTTAAATTTTGGCTTCTTTACCTGGGCAAAATCCTTACCCTTAGGTTTTCAAGAAAGTAGTACACAAATTCTAAATTTTGGGTAAACGCCCAAGACAAAAAAAATACTGAAATATTTCTTCATCAATTACTGAACTCTTGAACTATGTCTTTTCTTGAGCATCGATGGTTACATAACATTCTTACTGACACTGTAATCTTTTTTTAAAATCTTAATTTCTTATTCTACATAATTACAAAGCAGATGTTGCTGTAAAAAGTGCATACTGTCAATTCTGATGGCTCTGAGCAGTCTAATTAAAAGTTTGTTAATGGAATATTCATATTACTAGATATCAGTAAAAAAAAAAAAAGTCCGGTGACATGAAAAGGTCAATGTGGAATTAGTGGCTCCGTCTTTGTGTGGATCCGTCCCGGAGGAGCCGTCTGAGCACAGAGGAGAGGCGGAGCATGACAGCCTGGCTCCGTGCTGCATCCTCTCCCCCCGCACTCTCCACGCACTCCTGCACAGCATGCTGAAGTTCCACCTGCAGGGGGAGCCCTGCCCTCTCACCCATCAGTGTCGGGGAGAACCAGCGCCTGAAGATCTTGTCACAGATCACCTGGGAAACGGGAAGCAAACCAACTATTTGGATTTCTACCGCAAGAATTCCTTTCTTTACTTTACTTTTGCAGTAATACATTAAAAAGAACTTATTACAATGTAATTCCTGTGATTTCATGTCACATGGCTTTCAGATGGCACCCCCCTCACACACACACACTGATGGCTTTTTGGTAATGCCTTTGCTCCACATCAACCCCCCCCCCCCCCCCCCCCCCCCCCCCCCCCCCCCCCCCCCCCCCCGCCTGCCCTCGGCCCCCACACCT
>JAABNY020000001.1:24022111-24034650 GCA_015164015.2 Brevimyrus niger
TGCTCCCCCTTGGCCTCGGAGCCGCCCCCGCGCCCCCCCGCCACCGCACGTGCCGTGCGCGCATGCCGTCCTGCCCCACACCCCCCCCCCCCCCCCCCTCCCCTCCCCCCCCGCCGCCCGATGGAAATCTTGGGCCTACCTATAATATTTGTTGTGCTGACACTGGATACTAGTCTCATTATTAAATATGCTACAATTTATCTTTTAGCAGCAGAGTAACACCAAAGGAATACTGATTATTATGACACATTCAAAGGTGAGGCATGTGATTCATTTAGATCATCATGATGGAGGACAGTTCTAGAAGGTTGCTTGCTTAAAAAGGTGTTGCCTGACAGAATACAAGATTGCATAGTGAAGGTATTACCATTAAAATCAGAGGAATTTTCATCCCCTGGGATAGAAGTGTTTTCTGGTGCCATCAGAGGGGGAGACTTTTCTTTATAACAAAGCACAACTCCTCTTCTAATGCACAATGTTCCCCATAAGGGAGTGTATATACATTATATATGAGACAGTGTTTCCTTTTGATATATAGGAAATTTCATGGTGATCGGTGGAGTAAAGCTTCTGGCGAGAAGAATTTCTCTTTATATGTGGGAATCTGAAGTTCTTTATCCAGACAAAAAAAAGCATCAAGGTATATGAATCTGCTGTGTGAATGTGACAAGGATGCTTTTTTCATTCTCCTCATGTCTCCGGTTGTCCAAAGCTGCCCTTCAACCAATTGCTTTCATTCCTTTTTTTTTCTTCCTTTTCCTACCCTGAGGGTAACCATGTGTCTGAGCTGTGGTGAACCAGGGGTCATTGGGGGTCACTCTAAGAATTCACAGGCATATCCGGACATCACCGCCGTGTGGGAAATCCATAGATCTTCTTATCTCTTGGATGATGTTCCATGTTATGTTACTGAAACTGGCCCAAAATGGACCTCTGGGAACCATGATGCAGTTTTCCCTGACTGATCAGCCAATGAATCACCTCTTCGGAAACCATGATTAACTAAACCCAGCCAATCGGTGTGAGCTAGACCTGGATGGATGACTAACATTGAACATTTACAACATGTCATATTGCTTAAAATTAACTGATATGTACAAATAAAATGATGCAGCAAAACAGGGATTAATTGATTTGTTTTGAGACAGATGCACTTTAAATTTCGATTGAAATGACCAGCATTTGCTTAATTGTTCTCTCCTTTTCTCTTCAGTCTCAGGCATTTTCTGCTCCAAAAAAACGAACTTTGGCAGCATCACAGAGCTTTTCTCTCTTTCTTGAAAAGCCTGAAATTGTTTGTTTTCCTGTGGTGTCCTACTTGATGTCCTGTCAAGGGAACTGCTTTTCTGTATGTTTCTTTGGATTTTTTTAGCCAAGCAACAGCACTGATTTCAGCCAACAACTACAATTGCATCATTAGTTTGGGCTATAGCAAAACCTACCCACTGTAAATCATTCAGCACCTGTCACTCACCGAATGTTTTGCAGTTTTTCAGTGTTGTGGAAATTGATTGCGTAGTATATTGCAGTCTTAACAGGGCTGCTGTTTTAAATATAAAACACATTGGAATACATCTATCCTACCAGTTGTGGTGAGTCTAGAATCTAATCCAAGAAACATAAGCCACAAGGCAGAATGCCATCTCAGAGCACACTCACATACACAAACAATGTGCAATTTAGACATGCCAGTTTAGTTAGCTGATTTTTTTGGACTGCATAAGGAGGCTGGAGTACCACAAGAAAAGCCTGAAAATGCACAAAAAAGATCATGCAAACTCTACACAACTAGACTGGAGCTTGGATGCTAACCGCTAACAGTGTTACCCACTGAGCATAGCAATGTCAAATTGAAATATAGTCTAGTTCATTCTTATGTCAGATTTTTACCCCATCATAAAAAAATAGCAGAATAAAGTACCTGTAGGTTGCTGTTTATGCGTTTTGATCCACATTTGTTTTGTCTGAGGTCACATTTGGAAATGCAGTCAAAGAAGTTACAGTCATCATCATGCGTGCAGTTCTGTTCCAAGATGTCCCGCATTTTGGGTTCGAAGAACGCCATGTCTACATCAATGGCTACAACCTGGTTAAAGACAAGGAAGTGGGGTGATTAGTGCATCACTGGGGCAGAGTAAAGCGGGCAAAGGGGTTTAAAATTGCTGTAACATGGTGGCTAATTAGTTTTAGCTTGTCAATTACAATGCAATTAAAAGTGACGTTCTTGAATAAATTAATTAGTAAGCCTATCACGCTCATTGCACATAATTAGCAGGCAATGCCCAATTTGCCAGGAGAGGTGGATCAAAAGATTAATTTGTGAGATAAAAATCCTGATTTCCTGAAGGTTTTATTTTTCTGTTTTTGACCACAGTATCTCCTGGATCATTGTAATAGTCGTGAGTGACTTTAAAGTCATCCTGTGGATGCTTACATTCTATCTTCTCACCGCTTTTAGGCCTTTCAGTCCTACACCTATAAACTAACACTCAGCTAACACTTTGTAATTAAATTAAAATCTCACTTTTTTAAATGATCCCTACAGGTCTTTGTCCATCATGTCTCTTTGCCCCACACTGGGCTCATTTTTACCAAAAGTTTAAATTTATTTTTATATGAAAATTCCAACAAGTGAGCTTGGAAAATTCAAGTTAGCACAAGTGTCAGTGATTACTGCTGTCAGGCAAAAAGCGAAGCAGACATTTTAATGGAGTTCTCTGTGTGTCAAATCATGTGGGCAGTTCTGCACAGACTCTCCCCCCCAGCCCAACTCCAACCTCAGCTTGGCTGCTTTACGTGGATCTGTATTTATGATGCTGAAATTTAAGTCAAGGAACAGACATCATTGTTGAATTATGCTGCTGACCTTTACTGCTCCATCGTTAGGAAAGTGTTTCCTATGATGCTTAAAGCATTAAAGCTTCTTATCCAGAAAATCACTCTCCCCAATGTGATTTTGTGCTTTTTCTAAATCACCCCTTCCTCGGGGTTCATGTCATAAATTACAGACTGTGCAGTTTTTTGAGAACCCTTGAAGCTGTTTGTATTATATACATTGGCTGTACTTCAGTTAAAGCTGACTCACTAAACCTGATTATTTATTCCCTTTGACTTCTTAAATTCTCAAACACAATGAGATCATTATAATTTCTGCCCCTAGTCTTTAGTTACCTTTATTTTTCTTTCTTGTACTCCACACAGTGATTGTGCCCTCAAATACACACTTAGCTATACAGATGGTCGGTACGCTATAAGTATGAGGGCATCTCTACTAATTAGAGGAACCATCTAATTAAGTCATCTAATTAACACTGGCACCAGTATATGATTAAACATACATTAGCAGCAGAACGGATGGTTGTACTAAAGAGGTGAGGGGTTTTCCACTTGGCACCATCATGGAACACCATCTTCCCTACAGGTGAGTTTGCCACATTTCTGCCCTGCAAATTTAACCGAGTGAACTGCAAGGGAAGCGAATGTGAAGACAGAGATGGATTCAGGCAAGGGCAGCTGCCTAGGGCCCAAATAGCATAAGGAGGCTAAAACAAAGTCATAAGTGTGTGTGTGTGTGTGTGTGTGTGTATATATATATATATATATATATATATATATATATATACTCATACACAAACATTTATATTTATATATGGCCTATATCTTGTTATTGGCTGGCTCCAATAGAATAGACAGTTGCCTCAGGCATTACCTGTGCTGCAGAAGAAGTGAAATGATCATTAGTTTTCTTGGGGGGCCTTCCAAGCAAAGCTTTGCCAAGAGCCCTTATAAAAGCAGAGCCAGTTCTATGTGAAGGACAAGATGTCTGGGAGCAAGTTCAGTTGCAAAGTGGTTGGCTACACAAGCTCACAGAAATAGACCTGATCATCTAACATTAATACCAAACTTGAATGGCAGCAAAACTCACCAGCAATCCCCTAACATCTACGGGAAGGCCTTCCCAGAAGAGTAGAGGGTATTATAATAAAAATGAACCAAGCAACTTCATATTAATAGCTTTGATTTTGGAATGAAATGTTGGACAAGCTGGTGTCCCCATACTTTTGGCCATATAGTGTAAGTAATACTATTTAGCTTAACCTTACTTGTAAGACACTCAGAGTTGGGTAATTCAGGCCCAAAGAGTCAAAGTCCAGACCAGGATTTTGTTTCAACTAACCAGTAGAGTATAAAGAGTCACAGTCACAGAGTACTCAACTGGTTGGTTGAAACAAAATCCTGGTCCGGACTTTTTTTTTCCTCTGAACCTGAATTACCCAACTCTGAAGACAGCTGGAATTAGTATTTGGTTAAAGACTTACCGTCAAGTCTTTCCTGATAGCAAAATTCTCAGGCTTGATGTCACATAGGTGGAGATGATGAGAGAAGTCATTCTCAAAATGGCGGACCATTTCCAGAAAGCTGAGAGCAATCTGATGCACCATGTCCCGTTCTCTCTTACTCCTCGGCTCACTGGTCAAGTCGTCAGCCTCTGCCTCGGGCAGGCTCAGGAGGTCTTCCAGTGCAAACAGGTTCTGGTTCCAGGCGTGGCCAGCTATGAGGTACTCCACTGCATAAAAGTGTCCACAGGAGCCCAGCACCTTCACCACATGCTGGCTGAGGTCTTGCAGGACCTTGAAGAAGGTGTATTCCTCCTGCTGGAGGAGGGACCAGAGGGAGGCCAGCTCAGCCCGTGAGTAGGGATGGCTTCCGTGCCTCATCTGTTGGCTCCACAGCCGGGGAACTGCGGTACTCCTAACCTCCAGCCCCATGGAGTTCTTAATCTCCAGTGTTGCGTAGAAGACGACATCCATGGGTGACAGCTCGGTGCTCTCCTGGTACTCCAGCGGGCCAAAGCCCTCGTAGGAGGTAAAGTTTTCCAGCTTTGACTTCAGCACCACAGGCACGCCATGCCACTCGGCTTCCATCACCTTCTTGCCGTTCTCGTAGTAGAGGCAGCGCTTGTACTCCACCCCCCCATTGACACACAGGTCCTCACATAGGTCCCCGGTCAGGACTCCCTCTCGATATTCACCACACTGGAATCAAGAACCACAGAAAATGTAAGCCTTGGTTAGAAAATCAAGCAGGGGAATATACAGGGGTTGGGTCCCTGGGGCACTGGCTGCAGCTGCAAACTGATTGGTCGCAGCCTATGGCACAGCCTAGAACCCCCTGGATAATCTGCCAGCTCGTCACATAGCACACATACACTATGGGCAATTTTGAGATGCCAATTTGCCTAACCACGTTTTTCAACTGTGAGAGGAAACCTGCACAATATACGAAGAAAATTGCCACCCACTGAGTCACTGTCAGAACTTGCAGAAAGTGGTCAGAAATCCTCCTTAATTGTACAGATCGAGATCACTGAACTGTTTGGATGCATTCGGTGCTGTCACCTTCACGCTGAAATATTGCCCCCATTAGCTAGTCTTTGTCATTCTTCTTGGTTCTCTCAGCCATGTGATTGCAGCCACACTAATATATTTTTCTTTATAATGTTTATCAATTCATTGGACGTCTCTTTTTGCCTTTCTCCAGCTTCCCACTCTGGGCCATCTGGTCCTGAGATACATCATCAGCTGGGCCCAAAATGGCCAGCACGTAAGTGTGATGAGAATGAATCCACCTGTTGGCACCACTTGGTACTGTGACACAGTTGTATCCCTCCAACAGCTGGGTATATCTTCTCTCTGGCCCCTCATCTCCAACTGCTGTCATCCACAATCAAGCTGTTATTTAAATTATACAATACATTTGTTCATTGTACTTTATAATCCTTGTTTGTTTGGGAGTACCTCTCAATCACAATAAGGGATCACAGAATAATTTTCAGTATTTCCCATTGCTACCTGCTTCTCTGTTGATCTTTTGACATTACAGATGTTAAATAAAGCAAAATATTATTGTCCAGGAAGTACAGTGAGATATGCTACACAGAAAGGAAAATTAAATGTAGCTACATTATAGCTGTTAGCATTCTGTAGCCAAATGTCCTCCATTATAATCTGTACCATGTTATGAAAATCCAGCTCACAGTCCAGTGGTGAGATATCTTAGGCTTGACATATGGTCCAAGATACAGGCTGTGAGGTCAGACTGAGTGTCTTTAATGCTGAGGCATTTAGGAGAGTCTTCAGTTACATCCGAATGTAAACAGCTGTCAGGATGAATTGGCCTTTTATTCAGTTTGACAGGCAAATGGCTTCGTATCACATCTACACATTGGGGGTATTTGGTGCCTTCCTGATTATCTTGCTCATTTATACCATGGCACTGATGTACTGAGATACTCCAATCTGATTGACCAGGAGGGTGGTCTTTAGCCACGTGCGTAGCATGTCATGCATTAACCCTTTATTATTAAATGTTTTATTGTTTTTGTTTTTTTTACCATCCTCTCGCAATCATGAATGACATGTTGTTCTAAGCCATGATATTTCAGAATGTTTTGCCGATTTCAAATTATAGTCAGTGCTTTGTTAAATTTGATTTTTAATGTTTGCTGACTTATTCTTATATACCGATCCAGCCAGATGCAGTGATTTGTCTGTCCAAACAGCCGGGTGTAGATTTACAGATTTGGCATAACCTGCGACTTATGTTCCTTTGAAACCTCTCCCCCTAATTTGCATTTTCACACAAACCCTTGACATGTTTCAATTTCCATGGTGTCTGTTTTGTCTGAGTTCCTTCTCCTTTGCAGTCAGTGAGATTTCAGACCAGAAACCTGCCTGAAAACATTATGTATCTCACATCCTTCTTATTTCACAGAGATGTCTTGGTCTTGCATCATTGCATCAGGCCTGAGAAGTGAGTGTATGTCTAACATGGTTTTGAAACTATAGATAGCCGCCGATGCACATGCACACACGCAAACTAATAAAGTGACACATACACTTATTTGTTTGTTGTTGCATGACACAGGAAGAACATGCAAGTTGCACCCACCGTGAGCGGACGTGGGATTGGTGCCCCCAGCAGTGGAGGGGTGAGGTAATCCTACCCATCAATCCACCATGCTGTCCTTAGTCATACATACTGGCACTTATTTAACCAACCTATTGGTGAGTCTGTTACCTTACGTGATTCATCTGTATTTATGAATGCCGATACTTTGTGTACTTTTACAAAATAAACATACATTTATGCTGATTTCCCTTCCAGCTAAGAGATAGTGAAATCTGATCGGCAGAGTATTAGAGCAGTTCATCTGCTTAACTAGCCAGTTTTGTAGTTTTGCTTAAAAGAAAAAGTAAACATCGACTGTTTTTTTTTATTGCCTGTGGTATTCAGTCAGAATCAAAGAACTCATTGTACATACTGGGCCCCAGTCCAGATGCACACATACATTCATACTATTCAGTGAAATTTATTTTAAAATGACATCACAATAAAAACAGCATAGCCACAAAGATACTTTACATTCCTGGCACAGGGACAATGGGTTTATTTACTACCAGAATAATTACAAACTACGAATTCATCTCTTGAGCCATGATCTGAACATTCTCCTCTGGGATGCATTGAAGATTAATGTCTTAAAGGATGCTGTGAGTGATTGTTTTCTCATCAAACATTTCAACAAAGTTACAAATCACATACTGCAGAGTCCCTGTGTGTTAATCTAATTGACTATAAAATCTCTTTTAAGTATTTCATGCGGCTTTTGAATTATAGAATGAGGACATCAAAATGTCTGGCGTTTCGAAAACCCTGTGTAAATACCAAATAAACAAGCATTCTTCGTCGACCGTGTTATGATAATATTGAAACAATTGGCTGAACCAGTCAGATAAAAAATAAAGCCAAGCACTGGTCAGCAGAGGAATGCTGGGAATGTCCTCAAATAGCAGCCTGAGATTTTATACGTCTCCCACAGCGCTGGATGAACGAACATGTGTAGAAATGCACCATTCAGAAAAGGTCCCTTTGTGTCAGACAGGTACATAGACGACAGATATATGGTTTGCATTCTTGTTTTATTCTGCTAAAAGTTATGGATCAGAGAAGAATGTCACATATTGAACGAAAACCCTGCAAGTTACAGCTACCCATCATGGCGAACTAGACTTGATTTGAGTTGTGGAATGTAGCTTTTGAATGGAAAGCATTGTAATATTCTCTTTGGACTGAACGACGGAGGCGTTTAGGTTGTTCTGCGTACATTTGGTGAGACTTTGGTGAACTCCTCTCGAACTCAAACATGTGATTACCAAACAAAAACATACCAATTAAGTATGAGTCACAGAGAGTAGGAGAAAGAGAAAGCTGGTGGGGAACACACATGAGAACAGATAATCATATAGCTGTAGTGTAAACCCATATAATTATTAACTTGAAAGTATATATTACAAAATGGTTATATTAATTTAAATGTGTATTTTATTGAAAGGCGTAACAGATTCTGAGTTTCACAGAATTTAAATTACAGGATTCATTCAGTAATTAGGTATTCAGTAATTGTTTCTTGGAAAGCATACCTTTTTTCAATTTCACTTGCCGGATGCTGTTGTTCTCAATCACTCTCTTTAATACAGAATAAAACCCTATAAGTTTGGAGGTCAAAGCATACGATCAGCCAGCATCCAGCACCCCTCGACCCTTGCTCAGGGGCCTGATAGTGGTATCACTCTTCTAATGACAGCATTTGAACCAGTGACCTTCTGATCACAAAGTCACTGAACTACCACCCTAACTAGCTACTTAGAAATGAACAAGCAAAAACATTTGCATGTCCCTTGAGCTCTGTCCCTGAACTCTTCTGTATCAATGTAGATAAAGCACTAATTACTAAGTAATCTGATTGCTAACAAATATAAATATAAAAATCATTCTGGTCATTGCTAGAGTAGTTAGCTAGTTGGGGTGGTGGATAAGTGGCTTTGCTATTAAAGGGTTGCCAATTCAAATCTCAGACACTATGAATCATTTCTGTATGCTGAGAATGAAGAAGTTAAGATGTTGAGGCATGCAGACCTGACCTGAGTCTGTCTAGGGAGCCATAGCAGTTCAGTGGGCTGCACTGCTTTATTCCGGGTGAGGGGTTTGAATCCTTAATTTTCCCTGTATGCATGGAGTTTGCATCCTCTTCCTGTGTTGTGAGGGTTTTATCTGGTATATGTGTACATGTGCCCTGTGATAGACTGGCATCCCATCCAAAGCATCCTCTGCCAGAGGCTGCCTGGGATTGGCCGCAGACCTTCCATTGACCGACCCAGATGAGTGAGTGGAAGATCATTGGACATTTTCAGGTACACATGATGGCTGTTTATATACTTAACGGGCACTCCACTTCAGCTCATATTTGGTATGTGTTAGCCTGAGTTTCTGTGGAAACGTTCACACTGTGCTTTGAGCTCTACAGAATACCCATGGCTTGGCACATACTGAGAACCAGTACTGCCCAGTTAATGTCAGGACCAGTGAAAACATTTCTTTTTGGTTCAGTTTTGGCAGTGAAACCATAACAGTATACATGTCAGGATAATATTGCGATAAACAAAATAACTGTAATGTATGTATAATCTGTAATGTATGTATAAGCTCATTTATAATTAAATACAACAAAACTGAATGTATTTGACATTTATACAGAATTTCCACATCAGCGAGTGTGCATTACAGAATCCAGTTATACTAGTACATCTGTACCAATACAACAGAAATTACACGTTGTTAAAGAAAAAAAACTTCAACATTACGCCATAACTCAAGGGGAAACAGGGCCCAACCACAAGGAACAGCATGAGCTGAGCAGATGGCAGATGGGCCCACAGTTAAAACAGGGGCAGATGAATGCTTTAAGCACCTTTGTTGCACCATTGCGACCTTTGCTGCTGGTTGTGCACTTTTGCGCGCCCGCTTGCATACATACCACATCCCAGAAGCCGTAGCGGCAGGTGCCCTTATTTTCCACACAACATCCGTTATTGGCAGCTACCTGTTTTAAGCTGCTTTTATTTTTGTAAAGACTACTTTTTGGCCCGAGGCTTTTTTTTTGCGTTTTGAATGGATCGCAAGCAGAGAGTTGGCTGGCTGGCTCCATTTGAGCATTACAATAGGGAGAAAACAGCTTGGGGTTGAAGTTTAATAAGGAGAATTTCCACATGAAAACTGATGACTCGGAGGGTGATATCTTAGGTGTCAAAAAGCCGACAAGTGTAAAAAATTAGGTATGTCAGTACAAGCGGAGACAGAAATATACTTCATTTAAATCCAATATAATAAAGGCCTATCGATTGTTGTTTCATTCGCCGCAAATGTTATTAAAATGAAAGGAAACATTTAAAACAGTCAAACAAAGAATCTGTAATCAATAAATATTAAACGTTATATAGATATTTATTGATGTAAATATTTATTTGCACCCACAAGATCTGTTTTATATTAAATATTATACAATATTATACAAATATGAAACGCGTGCATTATGTCATCCTAATAATACTCCCATCTGATTGTTCAAAATAAGTGCTAATAACGCCAACGGTGCTGTATCATGAAGGACATGACTGCTTTCAGTGTTTGATTTGGCACTTTAACGTTTCAAAGTTACCGACAGCACCACTTTTAAACAGTGCCAGTTTTCCACTTAAAAAAGTAACCGGTGGTGTGTGCTTGTAGTTTCTTGTGTCTGGGCTTTTCTGCTCCAGGAATAAATGCAAATTATACACAGGCGATTAATAATCCATCCATCCATCCATTTTCCAGACCGCTTATCCTACTGGGTCGCGGGGGCGATTAATAATATTTTTTGAAAAACAAGATCGCATGAAATAGGAGAAATATTGTTTTTTTATAGTTTCTTTTCTCAATTTGACGATAATAGCTGAAGAGTAGATTCAGTGCTCATTCGTCTGTTTATTAAGCAGTTACCGTAACTAATTTTATGTATTTTTACCATATATAAGTGTACATATGGGACGTTCAAAAGAGCATATCACCTTCCAGTCCTACATTTTCGGAAGGCTTTTTTGCGGGTATTTTAGAAGTTTCTCTTTCTCGAGGCGTTATTGACTGTCTTGGGACTTTCTTTTGGATGGAAAGCAATTTCGCGTTACTCCTTTGACTGGCATCTGCGGGCTCTTCGGAGCCGTGTACGGCACCGATTCTCTGGGGAATTTCCTACGTGTCTGCACTCGTGTGCCAAAAGACTTATGGTTTTGGTTCCAAATATAATACTCTGAAATATTATAATTGTCGTGAAGAATGCGAGAACCGCAATATCAATTTCATCTGAATCCAGGCGGCGTATAAAACCAGCAAAGGGGGAATGCATAATGCAACTGTACAATTGTTAGGCTTAGGGAAAGATTAGCTTTAAATTATGGCACTACATTACTATTACTATTTTGTCATTTAGGTCGGCCTTTTTTACCCCCTTGCCGACCGAGTCAGTTTTTTACCTGTGGAATTCACCGCCCACTAACAGCTGCGACAATAAAAAGAGTTTTATTAAACACCGCACTTGGACGACTGGAATAGTGACTGAGGTTAATTCTAAAAATGTAGCGGGAGCTTAGGCACGTGTCCTTCAGTCTGTCAGTCTAGTAGTTTAGATTACACCCTCTTGTATGCTTCCCATGAGACATTTGGAATAAGGTGCTGGATAGTTTTTTTGCGTGTGGGAGTTTGTGTGAGAATAGCTATGTTTACTGCCCGGTCCACATGTGTGTGTGGCAGGATATGTTTATGTCTGTCATGCACTGGTTTGTGTTTTGTTTCTTCTGAGTTTGAGTAGCCATGTGGGAAACGGCCGGGGAGACCTACCACCCTCTGGAGGATCTGTTTGCTCTTTTCATCCGTGCAGAAGTCAGAGAAGATGCTCCTGTGCACGAACGCCAGGCTGTTGAGCAGCGCCCAGAACATGAACCAGAAGAGGGCGAAGAGCACGGTGGTCCTCCTGCAGATCTTCAGTCCCAGCCACCTGAGGAGGCAGCTCCTGCGGAGCGGCCGCATGGCCCCCGCCGCCACGGCCCCCACCTCTGCCGTACCCCTGGCCCCTCAGCGGATGGAAGCCGCCATCGGGTGCAGCTGCCATCCGGCCTTGGGCTCTCGTGGATCCCACGCTTGCCGCTCTGGGAACGGACCGGTAATCTCTCGCTTCCCCGGCCTGCTCCACATGCCTGCTGCCACTTGCCCCCGCCCCCCCCCCCCCCCCCCCCTCCCCCCCCCCTCCTCCCCCGCCGCCCCCCCCCTCTCCCCCCCCCCCCTGGCTCGCGGCCTGCCCCGCCCACCCCCCCCTGCCCCCCCCCCCCCCCTTGTCTGTATTCCGACCTGGTTGAACCCGTCCCCCCCGCTCTTTGACTTGCTCCTGCTGGAAGCGTGTGCAGACACTCACTCACTCACTCAGTCAAGTTAAAGGAGGCAAAAGGGCTCCTTCTCTGAAACTAAAGCAGCTCTCTCTCCCACCTCCCTCCCTCTCTCTCTCCCCCCCTCCCTCCCTCTCTCTCTCTTCCTCCCTCGATCTTCCCCCCCCACCCCCCCCCCTTCACTCCCCTCCCCCTCCCCCTCTCCCCCACCTCCCCCCTTCTCTC
>JAABNY020000001.1:24038152-24069237 GCA_015164015.2 Brevimyrus niger
TTGCTGGGTAAGAAAGGATATTTCATAGCTGAAGTCTTTCTCCCACCAAATTTACAGTGTATATAAAGGTATAATAACATGTTACAAAGCATATAGATTACTGAGGCTAGCCCAAAATACACACCTAGGAACCAACCTAGGAAATAAAACCACTTTTATACTTATGGTGTCCTGACAACACTCTTGTATGGGAAGCTACTTCGCAGTGCAATATTGCAGCAACTCCACGAAGGGGAAACACATTGATTTGTAGAGTGATTTTGTTTCAATAAATACACCTTGAATTAGTATCTTTGAACTTTAATAGCATAATAGTTATTACCTGGTCCCTCCTTCCCCTGGCAACTGAAGGTTCGTCATTGTACAAGTATGTCATCTTTTGCCAGAAAAAATGTAAATCCCTTGTTCTTGTTTGCTGTTTTTGGAGCAGATGAGGAATTTTTCGAATTTTATATTTGTTCCAACTCATTTAAACTGTATACATATTTTTGGTCGGTTTTGCATGGTTTTACAGTACAATACTGAGGCAAATAACATTATTTAGAGAGCAGATAATTTCTGAATGTTAATCATGTAGAGGTCTGTGGTGAACATCTGGGTTTACCTTTGGAATTTGAATTTTTGAACATCGTAACTCTGTTCTGCATTTAATTGCAAAGTTGCCAAAAAGTAAGAGATCAAAAAACCTTTGCAATAAACTGGTTTGATGCAATATCATCTTGGGTCTACTTATGGTGTATGTTTAAGAATAGAAAACGGAACAGAAAGCGAACATTATGTTGTTATAAGTTCAATGTGTTACTGGGCAACAGTTTTATTGAAGCCTTTTTTTCCCATGGTAAATCTTGGCTTGGTTTATTATGAGCACACGCTATGATTTTCAGAAAAATTATCATGATATGTGACTCATAAACATTCTCCAGCAAATGAGAAATGCTAATGCAGATGAGAGTCGACTGCATTTGTCTCCAGTTCTCGTCATGGAATTGAAAGTTGGATAGATTTACACAAGCCACAGACAAGTCAGCTGGAGCCCCAGATAAATGAGGTCATTACTACCTAGACCATTATTAGCTGTGGTTGATGGCTCCTTAAAAGTGTAACATTAAGAATTTGGTCATTTCTCTTGGTCAATTGGCCATAATCAGCCTATTCCCATAAGAGCCAATCCTATGAGTTATAGCCTCTTAATTAATGGGTAGGCTGAAGGAGTAGTGCCTCACAGATACTACAGACCCAATCAGATAGGGTTCCTACTGGAAGTGGCACAAGCACAGCATTGGATAACATGTTTAAAATGTTTCTTAGTGCATCGTTGCCTTTAAAGGTCACCCTGAGTCAGATTTCACCATGAGTAAATGGGATGCGCACCATCTGCTTGTTGGGGATCTTCTGAATATGTCACTTTGGTTAAAATGACCTGCTAAATAAAAATAAATGGAAATTAATACTATCTGTAACATACTGCCATAACTTATGAGGTTAGCTTTATATAGAACCTACATATAAACAAGACTGTGAGCCCTAATTGTTCAAGACTATGACAAGGATCTGGGTGATTATATCATGGTTGTTATAAACAGCTTGGGGGAATGAAGTGGCAAAGCAATAGCAAAACCTACAAAATCTACTTCATCTTGAGGAAGCCACAGATGCATTTAATCCACAGTGTCATCTTCTCTACTAAGGTGTCTCAAAAACGACATTGTCTGCTTTATCATGTCCCTGATCCTCTAGCCTTTGGGAATAACAACACAGGCCGGGATAACGAAATATCCTGCTTTACCACATTCTTCCTTCGACAAGCCATGCGATGCGGAGCAATCAAGATCTTGGTTTGTCGAGCAGTCAGACACGATGGTGGCTGATTAGATTAGTCAGAGTTTCGGGAACAACTTTTATGGAAAATGTGGACAATGTTTTGTTTAAAAATATATTAAAAACTGCTGTAGCTGTAAGTATCTTCAAGTAAACAAGTGTGATCAAATACCTTTCATGTTAGGCCAAAAAAATAGTCTTAGGGCAACAGATGAAGAATAGAAGTTGTTATAGATGGAAACACTAATAGATATTCAATATTACTTGTTTTCCTGTTTGACTTGTATGTTCAGGTTCTACCTGGCCCGACTCTGACTGAAACAAACTTTCCAACAGCTCACTCATGTAACCTTGCAACCAGACACGAGGTTATAGCTGTATGGTCCATATTTACAGAACATCTACCTCAAGAAAAGGTTGCAGGAGAAGCCAAATCTAACCAATGTTTATGCTGCCTTTAATACCAAAAACATATGTGGTATTCATAGTATTAATATTTCATTTTGTTGCCACGGAGCGTATTTTGTGCTAAATATTTGATGTGCTAGACATTGGATGTCTGTTAAACATTTATGGTTGTATATAAATTTCAAATACAAGTCAATAATTTAATTTATTTTACAAATGTTTTTGAGCATTATGAAAGACTGAAGAAAAAATTGTAAATCATCTGAGTAAGCTGTTTGAATTTATTTATTTTGTTGCATTACACAAAAGAAGCATTGTTAACGATAATAACCATGTTTTGGCAGGGAACAGTGTCGTCCGCTCTAAGCCAAACAGGAAGTCTTACGAAGCAGCTGCGCTGATGGAGGATTGTGTCGCTTCTGTTAGAACGGTAATGATTTCCCTGAAGGCATTCGAGAAAGCCCAGGGCAATTGCATTTGCAAGCAGCAACAAGAAATGTCATCACAGTTAAAATGAGGTTTAATTACAGAGAGCCTGTTTCAATGTAATGCATATTCCCAGCTCTATGGTCTATCCAGGTTCTCCAGTTTTTAACTTCAAATAGCCCTGTTTGTGTATCGACACTAGTGACTGGTCAGGGTGGGAGGAAGCTGGCCATCATAGAGTTATGAGAAAAAACTGCAATGTGAGTTTAAAATGTGTGTATTGCTTTTAAATGAGACCGTCTATCATTACGACTTAAAAAAGAAATCAGTTGGCATTTCAGAAGCCATTTACGCGCATTGATTCATTCATCTTCTATACTACTTGTCCTATATTATAGGGTTGTGGGACTCCACAGAACATTCACATCCACAGACAATTTAGAAACCACAATTCACCTTTCTGTTTTTGAACTATGGGGGGAAACTGGAGAGCCAGACAATACAGATAATTCTTAATGATTCGTAAAATTATCCTCACAGCTGTATACCTCCTTCAGTGACCTCCGCCCATGATCTCTGCCCATGTTTTCACTGTCGGCTGTAGGTATCTCTTCACCTTATGGGCTGCAGGCTCTAACGAGTGATGTGACTCGTTCAGGTACTTGCGCAACTGGATGAATAATGCATATCTCGACAAAAATTGTCGTTTCTCAGAGCAGAATGTCTTCCAAAGGGACTCGTCATTAAAACTGGGGGATGTCAACGGATCGAGTAATTAAGTAAAGCTATTAGAATAAAACATAAGTGGAGTGATACACTTTAGCTCCACTCTTAAAGCTCTGGGAATGTTTATTCATGAGTCACATTTCTGTTTGCAGCATGTGATGCAGAAAAAAAGAAAAAATGAATTTGATGCAATTCACACACATCTTATCTTATAAATTACTCTTTTGTAAGGACACACATGAATAAAGTTATCCTGCTTGTATTAATAAAAAAAATAATCGTAATGAATTCTTATGTGTTTTTACAGTTAAGCATATCAATAATGCACCAAAGTACCCTATTTATAATCATCCATTTTCAGGGTCAAGAGGGGCCTATTGCAGAAGCTACAGGCACAAGGCAGGGAACAACCCAGGATGGGGTGCCTATCCACCACAGAGCATTCACACACCATTCACACACACACCATTCACAGCCAAGGAGAATTTGGTAACTCCAATTAACATCAGCGCATTTTTGGACTGTGGGGGGAGGGGGGGAAACTCCATGATGACACGGGTGGACCATGCAAACTCCACACACATGGAACCAGGGCAGAGACTTGAAACCTGGTCCCACTGCACCACCCCTATTTATAAGCAAAAACGAAGAAATTCAATAGTCAGTAAGTTAAAGCTGGTAAAGCCTGTGATAAAATGTAAAATGTACAGTAGAGGAAAACATTTTGTACCCATTAAGAAATAAACTTGCTAATATTCACAAAAATCTAACATCATACATATAATAGAACTGAGAGCACTAGTCATGTCATTGGGGAATATTAAGTCTGTCATATTAAAAGCTTTTCTGTTTTTCTGACTTCACAAAAATCACAGGAAAGGATATTGTGAAGGATTTTTATTGCAGTGGTTGCTCACATTGTTCAAAAGGCATTACAGCACTCTGAAAATTTCACATCTTTAAAAAAGCCATTACCATTATATTTAAATATGTCAGTGCCTCACCGTAGTAAAAAAAAAAAAACTAATGGAACCATGATCATTTCACTCATTGGCCTCTTCTTCGTCATCCTCGAATATCTCGTCTCCGTCATTGGCGGTGGCTTCCTGATACTGCTGGTACTCCGAGACGAGGTCGTTCATGTTGCTCTCGGCCTCGGTGAACTCCATCTCATCCATGCCCTCGCCGGTGAACCAGTGCAGGAAGGCTTTGCGCCGGAACATGGCAGAGAACTGCTCGGAGATGCGCTTGAAGAGCTCCTGGATGGCCGTGCTGTTGCCGATGAACGTTGAGGCCATCTTGAGGCCGCGGGGCGGGATATCGCACACGGCCACCTTGACATTGTTGGGGATCCACTCGACAAAGTAGCTGCTGTTCTTGTTCTGGATGGCCAGCATCTGCTCATCCACCTCCTTCATGGACATGGGTCCGCGGAAGACGGTAGCTACCGTCAGGTAGCGGCCATGCCGCGGATCGCAGGCAGCCATCATGTTCTTGGCGTCAAACATCTGCTGGGTGAGTTCTGGCACAGTGAGGGCGCGGTACTGCTGGCTCCCCCTAGCGGTCAGTGGAGCAAAGCCGGGCATGAAGAAGTGCAGCCGAGGGAAGGGAACCATGTTAACAGCCAACTTGCGGAGGTCAGCATTCAATTGGCCAGGGAAGCGCAAGGAGGTCGTTACTCCGCTCATGGTGGCTGACACCAAGTGATTGAGATCCCCGTACGTGGGCGTGGTCAACTTGAGAGTCCGGAAGCAGATGTCGTAGAGCGCCTCGTTGTCGATGCAGTAGCTCTCGTCCGTGTTCTCCACCAGCTGGTGCACGGAGAGTGTGGCGTTGTAGGGCTCCACCACGGTGTCCGACACCTTGGGCGAGGGCATGACACTGAAGGTGTTCATGATGCGGTCGGGGTACTCCTCGCGGATCTTGCTGATCAGCAGAGTACCCATGCCCGAGCCGGTGCCGCCGCCCAGGGAGTGCGTGAGCTGGAAACCCTGCAGGCAGTCACAGTGCTCGCATTCCTTCCTCACCACGTCTAGGATCGAGTCCACAAGTTCAGCACCTTCCGTGTAGTGGCCCTTGGCCCAGTTGTTGCCTGCACCTGTCTGTCCTGCAAGGCAACAGCAGTCAGGAACCAACTAGCTGCCCAAGACAGTCTCATTGGCAGGAAGCAATAGGCTAAATCTGTCATGAGGCGTCACATAAATCAACACCCCCTTTAGCTTCTGGTACAACCATCTCAAGTCTTATGAATGCACTTAGAAATCTGCCACGAGCCTCAATGGTATGCAAGCCTGGTAAGCATGAAATGAGTGTGTTAAGTGTTTATAGACAGTTGCAGGGACATTAAAATAGGAGCAAGATAGCAATGGAACCAGGAGATAAACATGTTAATCCTCTGAGCTCACCAAAGATGAAGTTGTCAGGTCTGAAGAGCTCTCCAAAAGGCCCGGACCGAACACTGTCCATGGTTCCAGGTTCCAGGTCGACCAGGATCGCCCGGGGAACATACTTGTGAGCTTAAAATTATTAATATGTAGACACAGCATCAGCTTTTGAAAGACTGAACTACAGTAGTACAGTGCAGTAGTGGTAGAATTGCCATACGATACGATTTTGGGGAGGTGTAGTTAGACATGAGCTTTTACCAAAATGAAAATGATGTAAATGCTGAATGTATGTTCTGTGGCTGGCACAGTGGATCAGTGGGTAGGACTGGCATCTTGTACCCCTGGAATTATGGGTACAAACTGGCCCAGTTCTCTCCGTGGGTAGTGTGTTGCATGTTCTCATTGTGAGCTTCTTCCTATAGTCCAATGCCACGTAGTTCAGAGGAGTACATAGACCCTAATGTGTGTTTGAATGCCGATGAAATGCCATCCTGCGAGTTTCGTATCCTACTTTACTGTCTGCTTGCTCTGAATTGATGTAAATAACTGGTAAAACTGTTACTGAAAGGGGGCGGTAAGATATGTAGTTTATACAAGGGCGTCAAAAACGTTATATTTTCTTTACCTGGGAGTTTGGCTTTAAGAGCATATTTTACAAACACGGGAGAGCAGTGTTGCCAACTTTGTTCAGCTGGTTGGTGTAAGATTTTCAAATCTTGGTGACCAGATAATACGTGTCAGGGAGGACACTCTGAGCTAGGACAGGAATTGTAAATTACCATTTCAATTAAACGGACCTGGATTTCACTTGAGCACTAAGTTATTGCTGTGTGCCGATTGGTCAGTCTCCTATAATCATGAATGTGTCACTAATGCTAATGTGAAACAGCTGGATGAGTCCTTCAGTCAAAGAAACAAACCAGTCAGGGCACAAGAAGAACTGAAGTATTTAGCTGAGCACATGAGCCTTTCAATTTGAAAGTAGTTTGTAAAACCCGAAGAAGCTCAAAGTGTCCTCCCTGACATGGATTATCTGGTCATCCTACACACGCATGCACATGTATGTAACAGTTTTGCTACCGTGTAAATTGTCTGTAGGGTTTACAAACAACCCCAACAATTTCGATGTGGCTAATTTTATGTATATGATGGAATTATACAGATTTCCCGTAAGATTACTTGCGTGAGCGTCACGCCAGATGCGTGAGAGCTGGTGGCCCTGTGGGAGGGGGATTAAAAAGGCGTTGATTCATACACGTCCCCGGGCAGACTCACAGGATGCCTCGTTGTAATAGACGTTAATTCTCTCAAGTTGAAGCGCTGAGTCACCAACATAGTTTCCGGCTGGATCGATGCCGTGCTCGTCGCTGATGACTTCCCAAAACTACTCCGGAGGTCAAAACGAAAGAATATCGCATAATTTCGTTTATAGAGGGAAAAAGTATTACTGAGTTTTTATCAATTACACCCCCCACGCCGTCAGCATTCTCTGGATTCTCTCCGGCCAAACTGCAGTCAGCTCCCAGCACTCCCAGGGGATGTCCCAGAAAACCCGTTACAAAGGGATCGACGACATGTACAGCTGGATTAACGTTAAAAACTTCTTAAAGCACATTTTTGTATATATATTTTTGTATAACAGGATAATCTGCGAATACAAAGTTAATGCTACAAACAAGAACTCAAAGGACATTTACTTTGATTATTAACTTTAGGTTAGAGAAAAAAACGAGTAGCCCAAAGTTTAGGAGAAAAACGTCATTTTCCATATTACTTCCTCTCACGATAAGAACAAACCCACGAATCAATCAGTAAAGGAATAAATTCATTATATCTATGTACTTAAAAAAATAAATCTGCGAACTTGCCTTAGTTCCAATCTGGTTTCCACACTGCCCGGCCTGTATATGTACTATTTCCCTCATCTTGATTGCGTACCGGCTAGCCGAACATCCAAAACCTATAAATGAAAAGTTTGTGGCCGGACTAGGAACAGAAATACTTCTGGTTGTCGATCCTCCTCCCAGCTGCGCGTCCACACCCAGAGCACTGGCGGGTTGCCTCAGGAGAGTGACTGACACGCCGGCTGTGCAATCACCAGTCTGCCGGCCTACAGCGCACGTTGAGTATATATAAGATTCGCATATACTGCTTTATAGGGAATAAATGCGTCGTATGAAACTGGGCTCTTTGTACGTAAAAGCAAGATCCTCTTTTATAATTGTGTCTTTAAACAGTATTACGCCTCGTGATATAAAATGAAATAAAGCAGTTTACATGACATGATTTGAGACATTTGATTTAGAGAATGGATATGGTTTACATTTGTTTTGAGCATGAGTGGTTGTCTGGGTTTCCACCTGCGTTCTCTACACGTGTGGTTTTGGTAGACTAGTGCATATAAATTGCTCTTGGTATGTGTTAATGCGGTGTTGGGGACGTTAGAAACGTAGGCCTTATCCATTACAGGTTTTCTTTTATCCAACCAGTTGAGCATAGAGTGTTAGTCATGGAGTACTCAACTGATGTATTGAAATAAAAGTATGGATTTGTACTTTTTAGACCTGAACTTTCCATCTCAGTCTTTACTGGATTACTTTTGTGAGGAACTTTCCCAACACAGTTTAATGTAAACATGCCCTATGATGGACGGACGTGACTGCATGCTTCCCTGGAAAGACCACAAACTGACATCAGTTATGGAATTTTTGACTGAATAGGCCTAGAGTAACAGTAACTAGGGTCAGCATTGTGTTTATTCAAAATTTAGACAAACTTTGCATTTGAATACCAGAGCTATACAGTTGGGAGTCTGTAATTCAAGACAGCACCATATGTTCATAGCCTTCTTATTTTTGGCACCATAAAACATCAGTAGGTGGCACAGGCACCATGATTTCGATTGTTTTCTCAGTAAAATCCATGCACTGTGTCTCATTTAGCAGCCAATCTCACCTCGCCAAAAGCCAAACGATTAGGAAAGTAGGAAGATCAGCAAACCCACACAAAGCAAGCCATTGCTTCATGGAAACCAGGGCATTAATCGTTTTAGAGTGGAATTCTGGAGGCACTGTGAATCGATATGTTTTAATTCCGCTTTTCAAAACACCAGTCTGTCTAAGCAAATGAGTAGTCCATGCCAGGTAAAGACCAAACTTTAGATGAAGTTTATTTAGAGAGTGAAACTTGTGCACAATGTCACAAGTGATCTGCATGTAGTTGTATACAGCTTAGAAGGACATCTTAATGTTCCAACTGCAAAACTCAGATCTAAAATTTGTCACACACTTTATTTAATCAAAACAAACACTCTGTAGACATTCTCCCAGGTAGTTTGACGCTTATTGATATAAAACCTAAACTCAAAATCTGACTTGTGGTCAAGATTTTGAGATATCGGGCTACCAATACCAATTCAACCATTCGCCATTCAAGTGTCAGTACCAGTATGTACAAGTGACCTGATCATTTCACCCCTCAAAATAAGCTGAAGCCTGCTTAGCTGAAATGTGATAAATTAATCAAGAAAAACAATTAATATAACAAAATTGAACATTACAAGCTGTAAGCAGCAGAACTGTGTTTCTGGGAAGTGTTTTTAATATAAGGAGAAATTAATGTATGACAGAAGATGCTTTAAACATTTCAGAAGCATGCAGGTTTTACTCTGGTGGCAAGTGTTCAATTGCAGCTGGTGTTAGAATAGACAGTGCAGACAGTACGGTATCCAGACATCAGTCCTCAGGCACAGAAACCCATTTCCACACAAAGCAATGTCCTAGTTGCCTTCTAGTAGTCATCTTCAATGTGCTGCAGCAAATAGGTGGAACCGCACAGCAGAAAGTGACCTGACACTTGAGCCACATATGTCAGGCACTGCAGGATCGACCTAAAATGGAGGAGGGGGAAGAAATTCCGATAGGGCACCACTCAAGTGGCCTCTGACAAAAATTACCCTGCCCTCCCCACCCAATGATACCTATACATTGGGGCATTCAAGGGCCCCTGTCAAGTGCTGGGATCTGAGCATGCCTGGATATACGTGCCCTTGGCGGGGGGGGAGGGGGGCAAAACCAGTTATCTGTAAGAAGTCCCTATTAGGATGCAGGGAAGAGCAGTATCACAGGCATAATTCATTGATATGCCATGCAAATGTTACAGTCACGTGGACAGCCCAACTGGACCCTGGGTAATGTAGTTAATCTTCAGATTGAAAGTTCAAAATAATAATAACTGTAACACCACTGTGGTGTTTTTTTAGGCAAAGCTGCAGAATGGAAAATATCCATCCGAGAGATAAGCAGGAAATATCCTCCTTAATATTTTATCTGAACTATCCAATTAAAGCCGCTCTCCTGACTAATCAAAGATTGCAAAACAGCAAACATCCATTCAGCACACTTCTCCTTCTTGTTCCATACTCACTTCAGAATGACCTTTAACCCCATGCATTGTATCTCATATGAGAAACTGTAGATCTCATATAGGGTGACCTGTATGGCCAAACACCCAATGAAATCTTTGGGATTCAGCTTGTACAGGTCAAAGCTCAGCTTTGCAATTCCACTTTTCTTGGGCCGTTGGAAACCTGGGATGCCCTGCATGACAGAAGCAAAATGAAAAACATGGCCACACTGTCACATCCCTGTTGGAAATAATTATGCGACCAAACCCATTTTCGTTTAATGCATTTCTAATTAAAGTTAAACACCACTGCCCTCTAGTGGAGAACTGTAATATTCCGTATGAAAGGCATGGCGAAAGTTACTAAGTTCAGGTCGGTTGAAAAATCAACAACCCCCCACCTCGTAGATATTCAGTTAGAATTAAAATTAACCTCGTACAATACAGAAATGAACAAATTAATTATTTATCAAAATTTGTTCTGTATATTTTGCCTTTTACCTTATAATGTGGAATGAAGTGACAAAAAGATTTAAACAAGTTGACCACTTGATCGTAAATACACAGTTTATACAGCAACAGTCAAAAGTCTGGAAACACCTACTGAAAATCATTTATTGTACAATACAAGATAATGGCCCTAAACTCACCTCAGGATTATGCAAGCAAGTATTATCTTGCAAACAGAGAAAGACATGGTAAATGGTAAATGGACTGCACGTATATAGCGCTTTTAACCAAAGCGCTTTACACTATGCCTGACATTCACCCATTCATACACACATTCATACACCGGTGGTGGAGGCTGTCATGCAAGGTGCCTACCAGCTCACCGGGAGCAATTTGGGGTTCAGTGTCTTGCTCAAGGACACTTCGTTTGGGACAGGAGGACCCGGGGCTTGTTGGTTGAAACAAAATCTTGGACTGTATTTATACTCTCTGAACGTGAAATCACCACCTCTGCATAAAATAAAGCTGAATTATCATGCCTTAGCACCAGGTCCAGCAAATACAGTCAGGAATTAAATCTAGAACACAACCAGTTATGTCACTGTACCGGATAATGTAAAACAGCATGACCGTCACTAAGTTGCCATCCTAAGGGCTAAATCACCTTGCTCTGGGTCCATTTCTGCCCCTTCTCCAGCACCATCAGTAGTGTGTGGGCAGGCAGTGATTGGAAGAAGGCCTCCGTGTCCACCACTGTGCCATCTTCCTCCAGCACCAGGGTCAGAAGCTCACTTGTCAGCAGGAAGATATTCACGACCTTTGGGGGGTTTCGGACAGTATCACAGTGCAACTAACTGGAGCCATGAGGGACAGTTTATGGAGGAACGGCATATAGGAAAGTATTCTACCAATATTATAAGTATCAAAGTAGCAATATCCTAATTAGACTACTGATGGATGGGAGAGCATATGTAGTGATAATATTCAACAGCATATATAATTAAACAAACATGGTAACAATTTGACAATTGAAAGAATTAAATGCGTGTTGTAGGCCTAAGTAAATGTGCATTGGCGGACCATGATTCATTGCTGCAATAAAAACAATGTGAAGCAACCAGTGGCATGCCAAAAGAGTTTCAGGCTCACATAAATCCCAACAAACACCAGGCATTACAAAGTATTTCCGTGGGAGGGTCCTACTTTGCTTGCTAGATCATCTAGGGACGCGGCTACCACGCCTCTCCGTCGACAGCGGTTATATGTGCAGATCCGGAAGGGATGGGGCTTGGATGGGGGAAGGACATGACCGGTGAAAGAAGTGCCTACCGAGGTCACAGACCTGCAGAGGTGTAAATACGGCTGCTGAAAAGGTGCAAATACATTCAAGTCATGCGAGAGCGGAACCGCTCCCTCCTGATTCATAAATATCATATATCTTTCAACACCAATTAGTGTAGTTTCGCACACGCGAAGCCCTCACCTAGCAGCATAATGAAATACTAACAAACAATAGCAAAACAATATGTAATAACAAAGCAATTATGGAAACTGCGACTTCCGAAATCAAGACAATAAAACTGATATGCAATATATCTAAATTTATATTAAGCAAATGCACTGAAACATAGTTTAGCTATTGCCTCACGTTCAAGACAGCAATTTCTTATCCAACCGGGTGAAGACCGATCTAGTAGAAATACTAAAATGATCAAACTGTAACGTTTGCTGCAATCAAAAATAATCATTGGGTACGACGCATTTAACTTAAAAAACATACAATTTCCGTCCAATATGCCATAACCAGGACAGTCAAAAGGAGTCGCTGATTTATCCTAATTAGCAAAACGCACCAGCAGCTCTGGGGATCGTCAGCAATAGCAGTGAGTTTTATGAGTCTTAAGATTTGTTTGTTGCACCAAGAAATTCCCATTCCATTGTTGTAATTTATATAGGCTATATACAAATGTTCTCACATAGCGAATATATTCAATGTATTTACACTGCGCATGCAGTCACATTAAAACACCGAAAGGCCAGCAAACGTTTAATCCCAAACCGCGTTTCACTGTGCAGTTAGTTTCCTCGTCTCTTGTATCGCAAACGTCACATGTACAAGAACAAGCAATTTCAATTTAAACAGTAAAATATGAAACTGACAAACTAACTTACCGCACTAGAGACCCCGGGACTAGCGTTTTCACATATTCCATGCTTGCTCTAATGCGCAAAAAGAAATTAGTTCCTTTCAGCAATTGAGACCTTTTCCCCTAAAACAATTAGGGTCAGAAGTAACAGGCTGTGTTGCCACAGCTTGCTGGAGTCAGCGGGCGAGGAAAATGTTTTCTTAATAACATTAATCATACACGATTGGTTGTTTGAGGGTGACGAGAAATATCAGGCTAATTCAGGCCAAAAATCAAATGGTTCAGAATATCGTTATTTTTATTTAGAAGAAGTTAACGTACAAAAATTGCAGATGACAATAGATAATTGGTACATGAATTAATCATATCCACTAAACTAAACTTGTGGAGCAAGTCAGAGACCCACGTTCGCTTGAAAAAAACTTGTGAACTTGAGAATCCTACTATAAATTAATATAATGTAAAGACAAATGGATAGCATAATCGGGTTTTGTACCATGATTATTGCTTTGAATGGCGACTGTCAAGTGTTTATTCATTGTATTTCATCTATTGCGTGTATTGCATTCATGCAGTGGGCGCGACTCTACAGACAGTAAACATTATACGCCCTCATCTGACGCGAGTTTCTGCACAAACTGTACAAAGGATGGACCTTTTAGTATATTTATTGTAGTTGCTTTTGTCTCAATGGGCATTAAAAACAATACCATTAATGCAAATTGTTTGAATTTTCTAATACCGAGCCATTGAGCATATTAACGTTACAAAACTTTGGCTTGGTTATCTCTTTTCCTCCTTTGGTCGATGACCTGTAAAACGCTTTCAATTGCACTGATTTCTTCTTAGAACGGCAAACGTAAACGTCGGCAGGCTTGCGTGAGACAATGTATGTACGTTTTTTTTTTTTTAACTTTTTTATTATTGTCTGTAGGGTTGTCAGACTGGCCTGTGCTTTTAATGTAGCTAATTATTAGGTTTATAATGTAATAGATTGCCGCAAAATTTCTTGCGTGAATGTGGGAGTCTGAAATGCGTGGGAGTTGGCATTTTTGGACTATTCGTTTGGATAATTTGTTTTGACCTGTGTTGCTTTGGTTGTAAAAGTGCGTCTGGATATTAATGGTTATCAATTAGCAACTTCGCGGCAGGCTACCAACATACGGATACGTTGCAGCTATTTTGGGATCTGAAAATATAATTTTATACAATTCAGTGTTCGTTATTAATTTAGTAATATACAATATAACTAAATAGCCAAATAAATTATAGGTCCACCATTTCTCCAGTAACTGATGGTATAGTAGTGACCTGTTATTGTTAATATACGAATATGTCATGTAGTGGGATTATGTGAGCATCCGCCAGGCAGTAGGTGGTAGAATAACTTTCAAAACTACGCGATAGAGTGATTGGGAGTAGAAGAAGAGCAGATAATTGTATCTACCAATCGGGTAGCGGCTGAGGCGGGAGATGGGCGGGACCGGGAACCGGTCAGAGGCAGTACTGCCTTATTCAGTAGTCTCTAGCTCGTCGTACCTTTGACCCAGTTGAGATGGCTATTGCTTTTTCCCTGTTCGCTCCGTGGCGTTTCGTCAAATCTGCCAGGTGATATGCAGTTAATCTGCTTGCTTAATACCGGAATTTTTCGCCGTGCCCGTTAATCCTTTAGAAATATGCTGTATTTGCATCCGAGAAGTATGTTGCATGTCTAAACTGGTGGCTGACAGCATTTTCTTTCTCCATGAATGTCGTTCTTGTTCACCTTAACTCCTAAAGTATCTTAAGACTCAAATTAAACTGCTAATGGTGAGTTAGTCGTTCTTTGCATGGGTTATTATTTTGTGTTATTAATATTTTATACCTCCTAGAAAAGCGGATTTAGATACATTACCAATTGAACACTGCATGCACTTGTAAGTTGTATTACATCTGTATGCTTATAGCAATTATTTGTAAGTATTAATAATTTATAAGTGGTAATAATAATAGCAATAATGATATTAACAATAATAAATCGTTCATGGCTGAATTGGTTTGTTATATCATGGCCGGTAACATTGGCACAGTTGTAATGTCTTTGACTTTCAGTTGCTCTTTAGTTTAAAACAATTCGGTTCAGAAAACTGAAGTCGTATTAGTAAAATTAAAAACCTCACCTTAATCTTGAGTCATATTGTGAGCTGTCGCTTATGATGCTTAAAACCTCAGGATTAATAGCATGAGAAAATACAGTCCTAAATGTTATACTTGATCTTTTTTTTTTTTTTTTTTTAATTAATTAGGCTTCAGTCACTTAGGGTGTTTAACATTATGTTTTCTAAATATATTTTGTTTCCCTAACCATTGGCAATTTGTAATTGATTTGGCAAACATACATTTACAGTTTGAGTTTTGTGTTTGCTTTTGTGTCTTAACGTTTCCAGAGTGGGACAAGTGTGGCGGGTTCCTGTACTCCAGTTACACACAACTCGATCAGTGATGGGAGCGACGCCGGAGGATTTCAGTCAGGCCAAGAGCCAGCTTGGTACGCTGAAGAATGACCCTGGCAATCAGGTCAAGCTGAAGATCTACGCCCTCTTCAAGCAGGTCAGTCAGTCGAACCACATTCATGCTCCTGCCATTGGCTATTTTGCAGATCAGGAACAAAGACAGAGATATTGCTGTCTTTAGCACATGCATTTTGAAGTTCCAGTCAGATTAGAAAAATTTATGGTCCATCTGTGAGATCTGTGCCTTTTTTAATGCAGGCAATGAAGTAGAACGAAGCTAAAGTAGTGCTAGTATTTATAATACAGCATTCTTCAAAATGTTTCTTATATTAATTTATGTATAAAAAAATGCAAATAACAGATTTGAATCTTAAAGCATAAAACATATATACATATATCAGCCCTAGATAGCCCTGTAAAAAAAAATAAAAATGTAAATAGCCCTCACTTGCATTGAAGTCGCTGTTTATACTGTGTGTGTACTACTCACTTCTCCTTTCCCTTCTATGTCTCTTGGTCTGCGTTGGGCTTGCAGGCGACTCAAGGTCCCTGTAACACGCCTAAGCCAGGCATGTTGGACTTTGTCAACAAGGCCAAGTGGGACGCCTGGAGCTCCCTCGGCAGCCTGCCTCCGGCAAGTTCCCCGCCACTGGGCCCTGGGCTTGTATGTCAGTGGGTTTTTCTAGGAAGCATACTGTTCTCACTTTATTTGAGTTCAGACTTTTAAACAAATAATGAGTTTAGAGGTGGACTTTGTTACAGATATTATCAAAATACAGATGACCAGTGTCTCTGCTCATACAATATATGAGACCCTCAGAGTTCCCTCACATTAGGTTATTTTGTTGTGGCCCGAAAATAAGTTTTTATTAATTACTCTGTTGTGAATTATTTTTAAACATGCTATTTCCCGTTTCCCTCCACTTCAAAAGTGTTTATCATCATATATTGTTTGTAATTAATGCATATTAAAGTCCGTTAGGATGTTATGGTATACTTATATGCTGCTTATGAATATTCCACAAATGTCTTATGAAGGCATTTTGAAGGTGCAGTTAATGTAAAGTATTCTATGGTAGACCTGTCTCAAATGTCTGCAGGGACCCTGGAACTCGGGTGGGGGGGGGACATGTATACCCCAGTATTTAATTTGGCTTCATTTATCCCCCTAATAAATAGACCTTGAATATGGAGGACACAACTTAATTATTTAAATATAAACACTCTCTTGCAACAGTGTGTGTCTGTTTTAAAAAAATGACCCCATGTCTAGGGTCTGGTGTGTTTTATGCCTTGTCTGTCCTCCACAAAGGAGGGGAGGCATTTTCATGGTCTCTGTATCTGCAGGAGGAGGCCAGGCAGCAGTATGTGGACCTAGTCAGCAGCCTGGTGGACTCGGAGAAGTCCATCCAGGCTGCCCCGACCGCTGCTGGGGGCGCCCCTGCTTTCCAGACTATCGTCTTCTCCACCGAGGACAACATCAGCACTATTCGCCTCAACAGGCCAGAGAAGAAGAACGCCATCACCATGCAGGTAGGCAGCTTGGCCTAAAACCAGCTGACGGGGAGCACTTTGACTCCCACCATCAACTTAGTCGATGAGGTTAAGGCTTATGAAGAGCTATGGCTGGATGTGTGAAGATGCACGTTGCACTTTATTTCATGCATATGTGTAAAAATTATGAAAATATTGGAATTAGGCATGTAAAATGTCATCAGATCGTCATCTAAATAATAAAAATAATGTATGTAAACTTCTAGGGGACCTCAATTAACGGCGTGCTAATGAAACTGATGAATTTTGCTGTCAGTAGGGTGACCAGATAATCCTCGTCAGACAAAACACTTTGAGCTGCTTCAGGTTTTACAAACTGCTCTAAAAGTGAATGGCTCCTGTACTTGGCTGAACAATCCAGTTCTTCTTGTGTATTGATTGGCTTGTTTGCTTGAGAAATTCATCACATTAACATTAGTGACACATGCATGATTATATGAGACTGACCAATCGGCACACAGCAAGAACTCATTGTGCAAGTAAAATCCAGGTCCTTTTAACTAGAATGGTAGTTTACAAATCCCGTCCTAGCTCCCTGACAGATTATCTGGTCACCAGCTGTCCATATTGTGAAAAGCTTTGTTTTTCAGTGCTTATTCTGGTACCTAATTTACTGGATTCTCTGAGAAATATGAGGGTGAAATTGAGCAATACTTTTGCTGAAGAAGGCTAAAAAAATCAATGATATTTAGTGTAATATACTCATAACTTATTAACACTAGAAAGACTGACTGGGTCAATTGACCCACACAGTTGCTCTAGTTATAACCAGTCAGCCTTTCTTCAGTCTTTCTAGTGTTAAGACGCACAATCTGGGCCCTTGAGGAAAGGTAATCGAACACAGATTCACAACGCAACTGATTTCCATGCGTCCGAAAGTTCTGCAGGTCGGGGTAAAGCGGAGGCGTGTGCCGGGGTGGCAAAGGTTACAAAGTCATTCTCTAAGTTATGTTTACATCAGCTTCTTATAGAGTCCTAATGATTACATTCCCTGTGCATTATCAAGTACTAAATAATAATGCATGCTCCCATATTAGAAATTGATACTGACTTCCGCCTCATATCAACGAGATGAATATTTAAAAAGATATGTAGCATAAACACTACTAGAAAGCCACATGAGATGAACATGAAACTAAACTAGAAGTAAAATTCATATCCCCAGTTAGTTTTGCGTTAGTCTGACATATTAACATAAACTAGCAGTACTAACCAGACCTACGGTTAATGTTTATGCTATCGCTTGTGTGTATATAAAGCTTATTCTCTTGTATGTTATAAGGTAATGCGCTTGTGACACCGCGGCACACGCCTGCACTTTACCCCGACCTGCAGAACTGTCATAAACGTGGAAATGAGTTATGTTGTGAACCTGCGGTCGAATACTTTTTCTGAAGGACCCGGATTGTGCGTCTCAATATGTTGGAATTGAATTTATGAACTAAATTCAGATTCAACTAATAAATTCAGATTTAGTTTTTTAATGCGAAAACTGCTGATTCAAATATACGCAATTCATATTCAGTTTCTAGTAAACCAAATATCAGCCCATAAGCATCCTGGCAGGTTACCACAATGGACATTTCTGCACTGCAAAAACAAGATCATGGTTTAAGGGCCATTCCTACCCATTTTCAGAGAAATCCAATGAGTTCATAATTTTTTCCTTACAACTGTATGTACAGAAATGAAAACAAAGAGACAAAGCAACTTTATTGACTGACTCATCAAGTCAGTCATAGGCTGCCTCCCAGCTGAAATGAATGTGCTTTATGTAGGTGTGTTGAGGTCTGGTCTTAATGCTCATTGGTTGTGTTCCGGTTCTGTTTCCACCAGATGTACAATGAGATCATCAAGGCTCTAGAGCTCGCTGGCAAAGATGACTCCGTCCTAACCGTTTTCACAGGTAAAGGGGTCACAATTAACTATATTTTTAGGTAGTGTCGCTTGAGCCTCTTGGTAATTTTGGCAAAGTTGTGATAAATTAGGAAGGTAGGGCCTATCATTTGAAGTCTCAAGATTTTTGCAAAACATTTTGTGAATTAGACCATGTCTTCAGGTATGGGTTCAGGATCAGCTCTACTTGATTTCACTGTCCATGGAGAGCTGATACTTTACTGCTTACAAATGTTTCTCCTACAGCTAGGGAATTTCAGTAATCAGCCAGTTCATCTGAAGAGTTTGCAAGCTAACACTTGTTTTCAAAGTGAAACTGTGTGCATTTACATAACACAAGTCAAGAAATACCTTGTAGACTTATTGTCCATGGCGTCTTAATGACTGGACCGATGAGGGGTTTCTTGTGACCTTTGTATTTTTAATGTAATTTTTGTTGCTTTGTTTGATTAGGGAATGAAAGTACTGCTGAATTGTACAGTTCAGCTGTTTCAATCATTCCTGCATGGAAGACTGTGCCCATTTGATATGTTCTACCACTAGAATCTCAATCTCATTTCAGTTAAAATCCATTGCTTGTTGGCGTGGTTACTGTCCTTCAACACATTCAGGATTGAGGGTTAAATCTCGCCCTTGCTCTGTAACTTGGAGTTTCTATGTCATCACCAAATTGCGTTTCTTCCAGCAGTCCAGAGATATGCAGTTAGGAAACTCACAAATATATGTTCCCTGCAACTGAGTGTGCCATAGACTTGCAGCCTATGCATACAAGGATAGGCTCCCAGCTCACTGTGTCCTAGTAATGGATAAGCAATTATGAGAGAGAATATGCAGAATGTTTGAAGATCGCTCTCATAAATAGTTTTTGTGTGGGTGTGATTTAACCACCTGATCTAACTGCTTTTATAAACTGTGTCATGGAACACAAAGGCACTGGAGACTATTACTGCAGTGGAAACGACCTGAACAACTTCACAAACATCCCCAAAGATGGAATCGAGCAAATGGCTAAGGATGCCGGCAAGTTGCTCAAGTAAGGGTAGTTTTTCAGTGGAGAATTCCAGTGTTTACTGGGGTTTTTTTTTTTCTCAACCTGCTGACTGCAGGGCAATAGGATGGGGTTGCAACAAATGCAAGATAACTACTTTGTACTTTTGTTTAATGTTTGGCTGTCAATGCCCCTGACGCCACGCTCCCATGTTTACAGTAATGTGCCTTAAATTTACACCCATATACATTCCCATGTGCAGTTGTATAAATTACATTTTCATTCACTTTTAATTCCTTTATCTGATATTTTTATCTGAAGTGACTTACTGTACGGGGAAGGGTTAAAATTGTATGTCTGCAAAGGTGCATGTGTGAATGAAAGGTATCCCACCCAAGATGCACCCCAGCTTAATGCCCTCTGCTTCAGGCTTCAGGCTTGCATCACCCCTGCCAGGGATGCATGGGTGTGTTGCATGGCTGTTTCGCATGCTCTTTGTTCATTGGCTACCCCTGAGGGTTGTTCCTGGTTGATGAGTTGCTTCTTCCCCATAGGGCGTTCGTCAGCGCCTTCATCGACTTCCCCAAGCCTCTCATCGCTGTGGTGAATGGCCCGGCTGTCGGAGTCTCCGTCACAGTGCTAAGTCTCTTTGACCTCGTCTACGCCACCGAAAGGGTTAGTTCTCCTCTGAGATGCCCATTTCAATTATAGAGCAGCTTGACAACTCGGCATTCACTTCGTAATAATATGAAAAGGTATAGAAGGGAAATTCCTTGTATAACACACTGCTGATATATCAATAGTTAATCCCTTTGTGGTCATTGTTGCAATATTGATGATCCTAAATACTGCTTTCAGGTCTCTGATCAGCTACGTATTACTAACATCTGTCTCTCTGGCTGTGGTTGTTTTCAATAAATAGTACCTTTTATTTTGGGTAAGAGATATTTCCAAGCAGTAAAATAGCAGGAAAGTTATGGGATGTCAGTGAGCTGTTCACTCTTGTTTGCACTGTCCTCTGTGCACCACTAGGGGGTGTATAACCCTACTTGTCTCCAGGCTGGCAGGGGTTAGATGGTGAGTTGGACAGGCCTCTTTCTGCAGGCTTCCGAGTTTCACCGTGTGCACATGTCTTGCGCAGGCAACGTTTCACACTCCTTTCAGCCAGCTGGGACAGAGCCCAGAAGGGTGTTCCTCCTACACCTTCCCCAGACTCATGGGACCCGCCAAGGTGAGATCGGGGAATCCAGTCCCTCTCTGCTAGTCTTCCAATCAGGGTCCTGCCGCTTATCTTTACAGATGCAAATGACGGGTAGATGGAAGTCACGTGTCGTCATCGGGCAGTTAAATATCATGTTGATAATTGCAACAGGGACCATTCACATTTTTGCTCACTTCCAGCACACCTGTACCTGATGTTATTCATTGGCTGGGAGCTAGGCGGAAGCAAAAATGTGAACTGTGTGGGAGTCCCTGAGGATCGCCGTGAGAAACCCTGTTACGACATTCTCTTAGTAAAACCAACCTCATATTTAAAGCCTGATTTGTTTCTCATAGAGTCTAGATATCCATTACTTATACACTGAATCGGAGATAATTTATTATATATCTTGAGGATACAAGTTAAAGGTCTTGTGCTTATTTGCCTGAGAGCGAATCTGAGTATAAAGGGCGTGGTGGTAATTTTTCAGTCCAGTGCCAAACCGAAACACACTGCCTGCTAATGAGATAATTGCTCCAGAGCTGCGTCTGGAACAGAGAATTCCCGATGCGTGACCCTTTGAAGTTCCGCGGCACGCTGCTGTCGAGCTTGTCTTTTCTCATCATCATCAGTCGTCCGTCTGGGGTGTGTTGGAGCGTGCAGCTATGAGCAGACACTGTGTCATTACCCCCCCCCCCCCATCTAATGGGACGCCCTGTTTCTCCCACCCCAGGCCAGTGAGGTCCTGCTGTTCAACAAGAAGCTGACAGCCACAGAGGCGTGCCAACTGGGCCTGGTGACGGAGGTGTTCCCCAGTGGCTCCTTCCAGGCAGAGGTGTGGGCCCGTCTGCGGACCTACGCCAAGCTGCCCCGCAATGTAGGTGTCGGCCCCCCGCCCCCCACGCTCGCAGGCGCTTGTCACGTGGCGTCTAATTACTGCCGACACCTTCCGTAGCTCAGGCTCTGAGGTTCCGTGACTGGCATGTAACCCTGAATTGCCTTATTTGCTTTTATGGGGTGATGGGATCCATGATTATTAAAAATTGCCGCAGAGGAAATTACAGCATGGAGTCAGCTTAATGGCTTTATTGCACCTCAGGTTTTCTGGATCCCCGGGGAGGGGCACACACGTCTAATAGGCACCTATTTATAATAATTCTTGTTTTTTCCATACATGAAATGCAGATGAAAGTGCGTTACATGTGAGATTGTACTTGCAATATAAAAGTCCTATACTTGTATACTTCTGAAAGCTCTAAATTCTGATTTTTAGAAAACATTATCCATATATCCAATAGAAATTAACAGTATAGTCATGTGAAATATCAAATTATTTCCAGTCAGTTTTTTATTCCGTTTACTAAATGCACATTGGCAAGCATTGGACAATGTGATTTTCTTAATTCCTTTCAGCAGTCTGATTGTTTAGACATTTTTTTTTTTTTGCTACTCTGACTAGGCAATTTTCCCTGTAATATGAAAGAATAATCATTTAACTAATGACTAATCTTATACCCTATTGTGTGCCTGTTTCCCCTCATTCCCTGTGTTTGCCCTAACCCTAGTCCTTAGCCCTGTCCATTCAGCATTGGGTATCTGATATAAGCATATATTATCCCCTTTGTCCTCATTTGCTGAATGTCTTGGCCCCTCCCCCCGGACTCTGTCCGTGTCCAATCAGCTTTGTGCATGTAATATAAGGGTGTGTGCCCATTGTTCTCATTCACTGTTTCTGCCCATCCCCTCCCCTAGTCCCTGGCCTTGTCCAGGCAGCTGGTGCGACAAGTGGACAAGGAGCGGCTGCACCAGGTCAACGCCAGCGAGGTGGCCCGGCTGGAGGAGCGCTGGCAGTCGGACGAGTGCATGAGCGCCATCATGAGCTTCTTCCAAGCCAAGTCCAAACTGTGAAGCTGGTCCTTCACCCCGGGAGGGGGAGGAGTCTTACTGGCCTCCCCTGTCTGCTGTTTTGGGGTCACCGTGGTGGCTTTCCCTCTGAAACGTTAACCCAGGGGATGGGGCAGCTAATCGCAGCTGCTTCTCTAGGCTAGAAGAGCCAAGACTCAGCTTTCATTTACCTTCCCTCCAGTTGTTTGTGTAAATCATTAACAATAAACCATCTGGGACAGTGCCTGGTGACATTTAATGCTACTGCTAACGAATAATAAATTTGATACAGTAGGGCCTTCATAATACTTCATAATACTAGTATCGGGTTTGTATTTTTTTTTTTAATTATTGGCAGTATTATGCTAATTTTAAGGCTGTGGAGTTTTCAGCTAATCCGAACAGTAAAGTATTGCCTATACTTTTCAAACCTGATGATGCAATCTGTAGGTAGAAAAGTTGTGGTTTTCAGAAGCAGCTCCCCTGATGAGTTTTAAGTGGCGCCTTTGTTGGCAGATCAGAATGCTAATACTGTGACCTAACTGGGGGTCCAGACCAATGTGTTTCATTTGTCATGTACTAAGATAAATAATTATGAAATAAATAGCACAAATTAAATGTAAATGCCAGTAGTATAGTACTAATTGTGCTTCAAAAACATCTGAAAAACAACATGAAATGTGCAAAAGAACCAAACTGTGCCTTTCTTTTTTTAATTTAATGTTGGTCAAACCAATAAATAGCCAGTGGAAAAACATGCTGGCCACTTACTAACCTCTTCTGGAAGGCCTTCTGACCAGTTTGGTCCGTGCTGGTTTCCAAGTAGAGTCCTTCTGTATAAATAAATGTGATTAATTTGGGTAAATCTTACTGTTTTTTTTAAGCTAATGTCTCCACTAGAAAATGTGAAGTTGTGATGCTTGACTTCAGATGGGCTTTATTTTAATTTACACTGGTGTTACACAGTTTACGATAGTTTAAACGAATTTAAGTATTTCTAAATTATAAACTGTAATAAACACATTCAGCAAAACCCTGTTATAACTGAAGTAACCTGATTATATTGTAAGGAGTTGTCTGGCGACAGGAATCACTTTTGAAAGCAGCTACTTTCCATCAGTTATCAGACTGTTGCCAGTTTTTTTGTATTTTCAGTTATTTCCACTAGAGGGCAGGGTATACCAAATTTACTCGTGGCTGTAGCCTTTTGATGCTCATGTGTGATACTCAGTGGGTATGCTATGAAATTTGTAATGTATTTAATTTCTCCCTTGTGTTAAACAACAGGAGGTAACGCAAAAACATTTGTGAAATCTAACGTGACTTGACAAAGCTTTAGCTTTTAATACTTAAGCATTAAGAAGCTTCTGATCAAACACAGTCTTAGATGTTGTAACTTTCTGAGATGCATCTGCCCAGTTCTCAAAACATAACTATAAATCACTAGTTAACACACACTTTTAAAGGTAAAAGCTAAACAACTAGACCATTTATGTGAAAACTGGTACAAATTATGTGGATTAACTGTGTCTGAGGGGAAGTGCTCATGTAAGCAACCTTTTATTGACTAATCCAATAAGATCATGAAACAATTGTATTGCTCTATGCGCTATAATCAGAGTGTGTTTTGGTTTATTCCACTAATTTATTTTATGGGTAAACATTCACATTTACTACCTGTATTTAGCTGTGAATGTAAGTTGTATGGTACCTGGGAATGTGGTTATTTAAACAAAATTTACTATAAATGCTTTTTTCCTTATAATTTGTGTATATTTGTGAAAATGGGACCCCCACAAGTAGGGGTATGGAATAAATAGCATCAGGGCATTTACTGGTGTGAAGAATGATAGCAAAATTGTTGATGTCTTGTCTAGCTTGAGTCTCCGTTATTGTAGTGTCTTCACTGATCGTTTAGTACATTACCAAGCTAAAGGTGTTTTCAGTGTTACTGCAATGGGGGGGGGGGGGGTGTTTTATTGGTTCCAGAAGAGTTACAGTTGTTGCATTACACAGTTGTTATATTACATTACACGTATACAAAGTAACACAGAAGAAAAATCTATTAGTTCTAAGTAAAACCAGGGTTCCTTGTGTCGCAATACTCTGCTTTTAAAATGGTGGGGGGCGTGTTTCCCTGTTTGACATTTTCTCACTTGCACATGTGAAATGCCTGTGGTAAGCTTGAGCATGACTGACATTTGGGATTTTACGGTTGCCTGCTGAGCAAGGTCACTGAGAAAGACCTGAATGAAAAGGACAGATATTGTATGAGAAGAGATGACTTGTGGGTATCCGCACCTCTATTGTCTGCATGCTATAGGGAGGTGTGTTTGGGTAGTCAGGCCACAAACAAAGGCTGCATTGATGCTCCTAGCTGAGAACATGAATATTGACATTATCGACAAAATCGCAACAATGTCTGTGAAGAATTCTTGGTTTCCGTGCTTTTATTTTCCCCCGCAGTCTACTTTGTTATACCTCTGACAAATATCACACTAAGTTTATTAGTAGTAATCAGAGATCTTGTTGGGATAATGATTTTCTTATGGCCTTTCATGCATGAGCATGCAAATAGTGGTAGGATTTCCGCTTCTCTCTGTAGATATCATTCAGCAAAATCCAAACCATAGCACCTTTTTCAAATAGTGTAGTTTTTTATGTATGTATTTATTTATTTATTTTTGTTTGTAGCCTGGTGTGCTAGGACTGTATAATGAAAAAAGGCAAGAAAAATCCATCCATCTGTTTATCCATCTTAACACAAATTAGGGGATGGGATGGGATGCTAGTGCCAAAAAAAGTAGTTAATAAATAATAATTCTTAATTAAAATATTACTTGTATCCTGAAGGTCTGTGTGATCAGATCAAATTGTCTTGATAAATGAAATGAACTCCTTACTGTTCCAATATGTGAGATAGATATCCATGTACTGTATATATTATATGTTTGTGTAAAAAGAATGGTTTACGCTACACCACTTAAAGGAAGAATAATTGTATTTATCTTTGAGAGAAGCGGACTCTTCAATGTCAACAATTTAAAGTGCACCAGTTTTTGTTCTATGCAGAGAGAAACTTTTGTTTTCTGTAAGATGGTTCCTTTTGATCCGGCGTCAGGATGTGAACGTGTTCATGATTTCCCTGTGAGGCTAATGGGTATGTCAGCGCATCATCTCCGAGTGCCGTCTAATTCATCTAAAGCTGTGTTCCTGTTGGCTGGTGTTAGCCGATTCATGGCCACTATCTTACAGTCAGAAATAACATTTGGAGAGAAAGGAGGAATGTGTTCCAGAAACCGAAAAGTCGAGTCTGCTTTGGGGCCAAGCTGAAAGACGTTTGCCAGCGTTTCAATTCATTTATGTACACTTATTTAATATATTTTATACTAAAAAAAAAATATATATTTTTTTAAACGTAGCTTCATGGAGCTACGTACAACCCTTGATATGTTACAGTGCTGATGACTCATGGAGTTCTGGGGGGGGGGGGATTTCCCCACAGGTTTAATTAAGATTCATGAAAGAGTTCACGTCATCGGATTAGCATTTTTCCGTGAGGGTGGGAGGTTGAGAGGGCTTTCAGTTGGCTGTAGAAAACACTTGTGTTTGCATGCCATTCAGAGATTCACTGCATGTATCCGAGATAAGAAAATGGCTTCACCGATTGGCATCCCCTTCTGGCTGTGAACACCCCAGAGATGCCCCAATCCCCCTCCACCCCCCGGAAAGGTGTGTCTCACACCACGTCGTCAACTCAAAGGGGGAAGACCCTTTGCATATCGCACCTGTTTGCAACCTTTCTCCAGACTCATAACGGAGCTGACAGCGAGGTAAGTGTCCACAAAGATAACACAACTCTAAGCTTTCAGGTCTGGATTATCTTCCTGTGTGTACTGCTGCTGCATCGCTTTAAACGTTACAGCTTTTCCCACAGAAAGGCTGACTGACACTAGTCAGTGACTGTTACTGCTCGCAAAAATGTGGATTGGTTGGGGGTGGGGGCGCCACCCAGACCAATTCAATTATGTTCCAAATTTTTTAGGGCCCCTGTGGGGGCCTTTGAAATCGTCTTAACTTGCCTGCGTTTACCACACGCCTGGTTAGGAGCGCCCAATCCAACTGCACTTGACAAAATCCAGACCCTAACTCAGCTTGGTTTAACCAAATCATTAATCCACATTAATCATGGGGGTAATATCAATGGAAATCCCCACAGTATTTTCATCTACCTGTTTAAGATACTGGTTTTTAGAATGGCATTTCCTTTGTCAGACAACACCCCCGGACCCAACAGGTTGAACGAGTACACATTCGGGCCACGGTTCACCTGCTGCCCCAGAAATGCCGGGGTTTTCCGGAGATGGTTGGGTAAGTGCGATAAGCGCTCGGGGCGGCTTGCTGACCAGAGGCTCATCCGCTCGATTTTGCATAAGTTCTGAAGTGTGGTCCTACAGGAGACCTTTGATGGATGAAAGCTGGCCTTGAAAGCTGGAGAACTGGTCCACCGGGGGAAGAATTATCTGTAGCCTTGTGGCAGGCCGTCTTTTAAATGCCTGAGGAATATAGTGTCGTCATCAGATTTTTAATTGTTACATGTACCTTTTCTTAAACGGTTTTTAAACATAATAAGTTGTGTTGTATTGTTACAGGTAGCGTTCCCATTAAGACTGATGCTAGGATGTCAGGGTGAGATTTACTTCTTCCCACTGCTTATTCAGTTCAGACAGTGATCATCAATCCATTGGCTGACATAGTTGACTGCCTAGGGCGCCACCTTCTGGTGCTGGGTGGTATGTGGCTTAGTGAGTTAGGTGGCTGGTTCAGATCCCAGAGTGCCATGGTGATTTTGCCATTGGGCCCCTGAGCTTTTCAGAAAAGTTCTGATGCTGCTTCCTTAATTGTATGTCGGCTGCAGAAATGTTTTCTGAGGGGGTGCCGACTTAGCCAGCCAATTTCATTTTGCTTCAGACGGGGACGCTAGCACTGAAACTTGCCTAGGGTGCCACATGGGACTCGACTAGTACCGAGTACACGGTTGAAACCTTTTATATTGAAGACAAAATAATAGATGACTGTCAGAAGGCAATGAAGCTCAATTAAAGTAATGTATCCTTTCCTGTAGCGCTGAGGTTGGTTAATTAAAGAGGCTCTGCGCATTATGTTTTTAAGCATGGCAAATGGAGTCTCAAAATGGCAACCCGGTACTCTAAATTATCCATGGAGTACAGTGATGTGGGTAACAGTGTTGATGGTTAGGGAGCAGAGGAGGAAAGTAATTACTTTTTTATATATATAATTTGATGTAGACCACGTTGTCCCAACATTTGGATTTTTTCCAGCGCCATGCCGCTCCAGGAAATTTGTGGAGTGGGCAGGATTGCGTCGTTTGCCAACATTCCCCCCCCCACCACCACCCACACACAATTAGGAACGAAGGAATGGAAAGAAATGGAACCAGATGTAATGAAGCGGAGGTTCCCAATTTCCCCCGACTCGCTGCTGCAAAGACCACAAAGTGATCTGAGTAGGAACTTTTCACCAAACAAACCATTCATGTTTTCATGACCATGAATTTTTGGCCATTTCAGTCATTCTCTAAATCTTCCGATAGCAATAAAACGCACTGATACTATACACTGATACTAACCCATCAATCTATTAATCTTCTAAGCAAGAATCATTATGGTTACCAAAATTATCAATAAATAATCTATAAAAATAGTTTATCCTTACAATACATGTAGCAAGTTTTTTTTATACTGAATTTATAAATAGAATTATATCAATCACGTCACTCAGAGTTCAGTTGATGCAAAAAAACCAACACACACTTTTGGTCATATTTATATATAGACCAATAGTAGTGAATTTTCACTGAATGGTTACCTCTCCATGAATGATCAGGGTTTATCTTATGAAGTATAGAGAGTGCAGCACACAGCATGCGGTCCGAGACAAAGGCTGATGTGAGCAGCAGGGCTTTGGAATGTGGGAGGAGGTGGAACAGGGTGTGAAACTGCCACTGCAAAGGCTGAGCTCCCAGAACCAACCTCAACACCCAGCCCTGCAGCTGAAAGCTGACAATGCTGCAGGCCACCGTGCTGCTATAAAAACACGTAACAACAATGGAAATACATCATAGCCCAATGACTCTGGAAACTTCTTATGTCAATGGGATATATTTAAAACAATTGATGTCAACTCAGCATTCAAGTTTTTTTAAGCTATATTTATCATTCTGATAAATAATTATTAGCCTGTCCTCATCATCCTATCATTCTGAAAAATCAATATGAACTTTATTAAGCAAAGCCTCATGTCACAAAAAAGGGAGCTGTAATATTGATTTACTCCCTACAATGCATATCCTGGTTTTCATTCCTACCCATAATATCCAACCCAAATTTTTAAATTATTATTAATATTTTCAGTCATATTGGCATTAATGAATAATCAGTAATAAAAGTTATATATCCATCATCTGATCTGTAGACAGAGGAGTGGAGATATAGAGTTGCAATAAGACGTCATTGTCAGATTCAGGCTGACTTTTTAAAAATGTAACATATGATACTTATAACAAGAAGTTACAATAAAAACACCTTGAAGGAGCTGAGTCACATGAGAGAAACAAGTACAAAGCACTAGAACTAAGAATGTTGTTTTTCTTTGCTAAGCTTAAGCTAAGCTTTTTATAAGGTACTGAACACTTTACCTTTTAGATGTCTGACCAGGAGGAAGCCAGTGTGTGAGCTTCCGATGTGAAAACCCTTTTTATACTTCTGTGTAAAAGCTTTTGTACTGTTAAGTTTTGTTATTTATGCCATTTGTTTGGCTTAACCATCAAGAGTGGATTCAACATGTGGCTGATAAAGATATTAAGCAAACTACACACCTGACAGTACAAGCTGGTTACACAGCTCACCATTTTGGTTTACATTTCTGGCTAATTTTGTTCTATATAATTATGCCATCTCCTTAACATTTTAAACCATATGTCATTATATTTTGCATATTTTGTTTTTAGAAATATAATAGAGTTATGAAATTACCCTGTAGGTGGGCATGTGACCCTGAAAATGACAAGTGGGTACGGAAAATGGATGGATAGATGGATGGATGGATGGATGGGCAGACTTGGGAGCATAAATGATTAAATGTCATCAGGATGATAATGAGAGCTTTTTTTGTCTTTTTCAGTCACTTTCATAAAGTTTGAAGGTTTACAAAAGAAAAACAAAAAACTCAAGGCTCGATATTAGGAGGGAGATCAGAGGACAATTAATCAAAGGCTTCTTTGGTAATCTGGAGACTAGGTAGGACGTTGCTACTATTGTGACGCTGGTGTTTATCTTGTATGAAAATCAAACCGTTCAGCCACAAATAACAGCTCAGAATCAGCTGGGCTCAATAAGTCAGAACAAACAAAAAAACACTCCCGGCTTCTGGCTGGCCTACTTCAAATTACTTCAAATTCAAATTAGAGTCATTTCAAAAACATAGCCAAAATGTCTACACAATATTTCTTTCTAAAATATGCCAGCTACCTATTCTCTTCTTAGTTACATCTGCCTGACAGTGCCGGTCAGAAAAACCTTTGTCTGTGTGACCTCCCAGTTCAGATTCCAGAAATGTCCGAAGGCTACACAGACCTTTTGTTTAAAGCGTCTCATCTTCCCGACACGGACATGAAACGACACCAATTATTACTTTAATGAGCCACATTGAGTCTGGCCCCCTTACACATTCCTCATCTTTGACACAGTACCGGAGAGCATCTCAGAATCCCCCTCTGAGTGTCTGCTTCCAATAAGCCGAGATTTTGCTTTGTGCCACAGGAACAGACGTTGGCACACTCCTTACTGTAATATTAGATCCCGGAGCAGTCACTTTAACCAGCTCTCGCCTGTCATGCAGTACGAAGGAGACAAATAGGTCTGGGATCCATTCAAAGTGCAGCATGAGGGCCGGTGCTGTCGAAATCCTGCCAATTGCCTTTTGTGGGTGAATCACTCCCTAAGACCATAAGGCAAAACCCCTGATCCTGACAAGAAGAAGCACGTTTTATTGATGTATTCAACTGCTATTATAAATACTAAACACTACAACAAACCAACTTCCATACAGTATTAAAATCTGCTCATTCCCCATAACTGTTTATCCAGTACAAGGTTGGGATGACATCATTATATGATCAGATCAGACCCGGCCGGATCCGATTCAACTTTATTGTCATTGTACAGGTCAATGAAATTCAGTTTATCATTTGACCAGAAAGTTAAATGACAAAATATTTCACAC
>JAABNY020000001.1:24074445-24101804 GCA_015164015.2 Brevimyrus niger
AAACTGAAATGCGGACTTAATACAGAGGACTAATGACAACAACCAGAAACAGCTGATCACATGGGGATCCCACACGAAGTTGATGAGGGGGCGTGGCATACGAAAGTAGCGGATCGAGACAGGACAGGGGAAATGTTGGGATTGAGATCTTTATCGTTCTGGAAGCCATTAAGAAAAAAATTCTCCTCTTGTTTTATCCATATATATATGCTTTATAGGTATATATGCTTTCCGAGGTTTTCTTTGGTGTCCGAGATTCAATGTGGGCTTATTACGTTTATTGGGATTCGTAACACCTTCATATACCTTTCGTAGTAAATCGCCATCACGCCTTCCCAGATCTAAATAAAATTATAATATTTTCTACGATTTACATATTATAGCCAGCTGAGTTCGGAGTGGTGAGGACATTTTGCACTGCTCGGTCAGCACACTTACAAGTAGTGAAGTGGAGAGTGAAGGTCAGACAACTGCAGAGCCAAACAAACTTGGGTGAGGGTGAAGACTATCACTACAGAACTGAACAATATGGTGATATTACTAACCTTTGCGCTGTTAGGTGTCCGAGTGATTTAAACTGAGACCCCTCCCCCGACATTGTATTTCTTTATTTTTTGTAAGTACTTACAAGTTTTTGTTTTTGCTTTGAATGCATATATACTGATTCTGCATTAAAATCATATCTCAGACCCTCTTCTCTGTCCATTGTGGCACTTTGTAAATCTTGTGTCAGATATTTTGGATAAAATGGCTTTTTGCTTTAAAAAAAGTTACCGACCTCTGATCTATACTTAGTTATATGACTAAGTAATATGTGATATTTAGCAGGTCAACGTGTTGATCTGTTGTTGGGCTTGAGTTTTTCTTAAGTGATGAAGGGTTTCCTATTACCTTTGGACAATCTTTGTTGTTGTTGATTGTTGGTAATTTTCAATAATAAATGCATATATTTGCAAAACGCAATTATGCCTTGCCAAATCTAATATTGATAAGAATATTAACACCTGAAAAAAATCCATCAATGGTAAATGTTGAATAAATTCATGATTTAATTTGCGATTAGTTTGTGATTAACTATGGACAGTTGTACAATTAATCACGATTAAATATTTAAATCTATTGACAGTCCTTTTGCAAATACATCATATTGCTTCTATTTACATATCCCATCTTGCTCAGCTTTGAGCCATATATACAGTTAGGTGCGACCCTGGATTTTGGCTGGTTAAGGGTCTTGCTCCAGGACTTGACTTGGCGATATGTCAAAAGCAATGACAGCAAGAACTGATAGGATCATTCTACAAACCTGAAAGCTAAATTCTACTGATTTATCACCCAAGGGAAAAGATCTGAAGAGTTTAACTATCTAAGCCTGTAGGACTGGACTTACAGAGCAAGGCCTTATCAAAAGCCCCCTTAGAAGCACATCATGAAGAGCCCTTCCTGGGACAAAAACCAGCTAATAGAGAAACCCGTGAGGGAGTTCCATACTATTGGGAAAATCGTACTCCGTACTTGACAGGTGGCCTGAAGTATATTCTCAGCCTGGAGGCAATGCGGAGATCAGTCCTCCAGGCTTGGAGCGCGGCGCTATTAGATCATTGCGATGCGTCACAGTGGAAGCACATTAGTGTTATATAAACCACTCCAGCTCTATAAAGTAAATTGGGACATCTTGCTGGAAAAAAGAAAACTCACTGGAGGATTAGTGATGTATGACACAGTACGAATCAGCTTTGGGAGGAGAAAAGGACTTTTAAAAGTACTATGAAAGTACTGAGAATATATGACTACTTTGGGTTTACTAGTGGAAGAAAGATACGGTATTGCCCCCACCTGCACCCCCAATACTGAATATTTTATTAAAAATTAAAAAAGCAATAAAGGGGAAGATAAAATAGGAGTCTGACTGCAAGACCTTGTTTCGTGACCAGGCAAGAGCTCAAGGCAAGCGAGATACATATTCCTACGATCTGACGCAGGCATTTTAAAAATTTCCATACTATTTTACACTGAGGGTGACATTTAACTATTTTTTTTAACACCATCACTGGCTCGTAAGCCTAATCTCTCAGCCACTACAGGTGATGCTGCCCCAGGTGTCCCAATGAATCGCAAATATCCATCCATCCATCTTCTGTAATGACTCACCCATAACAGGGTCATGGGAAATAGCTATTACATTTTTATAAATATAAGTTTTTAAAACGGGCAGCTTTGAGACTTGGGGAAGAGCAGTGTTGCCTCATACTTCTGTGATTGGGGACATGAATCCTGCCTTCCGCCCTGTGAGTATATGTGAGGGTGTGTGTGTGTGTGCATGCGAGTGTGTGTTTGTGTTCGTATGTGTGTTTATGTGTGTCTCTGTTTGTGTGTGTGCGCATACATTTGTGTTTGTGTGTGTTTGTGTGCATGAGCAGGTATACCTTACCTTATGGGGACACAATGTCCCCACAATGTGATGAATACCTGTTTTCCTGGTCCCCATAAGGGAAACTCAATTTAATAAAAATGAAATGAAAAAACTAAAAATGCAAAATCTCTTGTATTTTGCTTCATTACTTATGGTTATGGTTAGGGCTGGGTATGAGTTAAGGTTGTCATAGTTAGCGTTAGCATTTTTCCCATAGAAAGGAATAAGCCGTCCCCATAAAGATATGTTTACCTGACGTGTGTGTGTCTGTGTGTATATCCCATGACGGATCGGCTCTCCGTTTAGGGCCTGTGGCTGCCTTGTGCTGCCTGGGATAGGCTCCAGGTCTCCCCTGACCAGCATAAGTGGCTGCAAGATGAATGGAAGGATTTTTTATAAACAAATCCTGTATTACCCAGAATATTGCTGCTGTGATGGATCTCCTGCGCAAATACCCATCTACTTAGACCAAACGGGACTGTCATACAGTTTGTATTATACTCACATTCACTCTACATCTCTCCTAAGACACGTTGGAGTGTTTAATTCCCAGCAATAAATGTAATTTATACTTTTCATTTATCCATCCATCCATCCATCTTCCAACTCAGGATTGCAGGGGGGGACTGGAGCCTATCCTGGGCTGAATAGGGCTCCAGGCTGAGGTACACTCTGGGTGGGATGCGAGCAAATCACAGGGCATAGGGCTAGGCCACACCCTGGGTGGGATGTGAGCCAATCACAGGGCGTAGGGCTGGGCTACACCCTGGGTGGGAGGCAAGCCAATCACAGGGCCTAGGGCTGGGCTACACCCTGGGTGGGATGCAAGCCAATCACAGGGCACACATACTCGTACCCACAGTCTGACACTGTGGGCAATGAAGGAAACCATGGTACAAGGAGGAAACATGGGGAGAGCATTCAAACTACACACACATACACACACGTATGTATTCATATCTTTGTCTGGACCGTACATTTATTTCTATAAACAAGACCCTAATTCAATCAATGATGACTTTACCTTAATCCTTACCCAGCCCTAACCCTAACCATAAGTAACCAAACAAAATACGCAACTTTTGGCATTTTTTTAGTTTATTTTAGTTGATGGTCCCCACAATGTGAACAGATTTTTATCACACAGAGCAGATCTGAACCCCCAACCCTGGAGGTGAGATACCTGTGTGCCACTTTGCTTACACTTTTTTTGGCACAGGAGTTTTTATGACCTGAGCTGTAACAGCATACAAGAAATTTGCTCCTAAGAAAGGCAACATTGACGGCTCCTGACATTTCGAGATGCAGTTAAGATTTTAAAGGTTGTGGGGGGCGGTAGAGGCCAACATGAAATCGGAGAGCTCCATGTCGTCATTAAAACGGGGGTTTGAAAAAAAGTTTGATTTTCTCAAAGGGAATAAACTTCCCAAACAAATGACCTGGAGGCTGTCATGAAGTAGTTGCTCTCCCCAAGCTCCATAGGGTTTCAAATTTCCAGGGTATTCGTACAATATTTGCGGCACAATGATCGTTGTCGTGTTGTCATTGGCTCCAAATATAGCAGCCAATGAGGAGAACTGAACGGCAGGCGGTAATGTTTCGTAAGCTGTGTTTCCTGCCTCAGTCACATTAATTCACTCACCTTACCTGAGTGCCTAGAAATTGGCTGTCAAAGGGAACCGGGGGCTGTCTCTGAAGTCCATTTTTTCCCTGTGTGACGGGTCGGGGGGGTGGTGTGTGGAGGGGGTGGGGTGCTGACAGACCGATGACTGCAACACTTTCCCCGTCAGAAGGCAATTGTTCGGCGTGTGAGCTGAACACGCACGGCCTTGCCAGAAGAAAACCTTGCTAAAAATACAGTGGGAACAAATGAACCCTTCATCCGAGAGGTCAGCATTATCGCAGCCTGCCCGTTACGTAGCTCTGTATTTGCGTCGTCTTGGCATTTAGGTGTAGGAGTTACGCTGGCCACTAATTGCTCTCTTCCTGTTCAAATGAGCTGAAACACCTACCTTACTCTCTGATATTTACGCCAAAGTGGAGTCGATCACGTAAGCCTTTATAAGCTTTTGTAGGTTTCACTTCCTCGTTTTTTGACAGCTAAGGGGCATTTTCTTTAATAATTGATAGCAGCATGGCTGGAAGCTAAGACTAATATTATAGACTCGTTTTATGAGTGAATGCAAGCTGAGCGGTCGAGCGTAAAAGGACTTATTTCTCCTCTGAGTCGACCGACTGCTGAAGACTTGGTGTTGGTACGATAAAATCCAAAGGCCTGCAGAAGGAGCCACAAGAGGGGGAAGATGGAACCGGTGGAAGCTGGAGGATAATGGGATGAAGGCACTGGCCCATTCAGAGGTGATTCTAGGGACTCCAGGGGCCCGAGGCAAAAACACACCATGGGGCCCTCCGACCCACACTCCTCCAACATGGTGAAATTTATGACCATTATTTAAGTGTGAAGTCTGAATTAATACTATTTACAAAGAGAATTGAATAAGCACAAGTCCTTCATTTTAACTTTTGTGAAAAACCGAATGCACAAATAAAGCAGATTTGTTGTGACGATGTACTTTGCTGCTCAGCTCGGGGCCCCAGGAAATTGCTTGCTTTCTTTCACTATGCCCCAGGGCCCAGTTAAAAAAGTACAAACTAATTAACACTGTTGATTAATACGTAATGTAGGCTAGTATACTTACTGTTTAATACATCATGCCTAGGTTACATTTACTGTTACCAGACACAACGTGGGTCTAGGATATTTGAAGCTGAAGCTTTGAATGAATCCAAACAAGCCCCAAATGATTCGATCAGTTTAGATGTTTTAACAGTCATGCTCTCAGTCAGAGAATTCCTGGTCTGGGGCTGCATTCCCCAAAACCTTCAGATTGCTGCATCCATTGTAAATTCAGAGGGGTCAAGATGGGCTGGGTGCATCTTCTGGCACACTCCATCTCTGAACTGTGCCCTTGATATCTTTAGATCCTATGCCCCTGACTATTACTATAGACTATCACCAAAAATGGAGGCAGGCTAATCTGCTAGCTTCTGGTGTTCAGATCACTCAGACACACTCATGCACACAGACATCTTCACTTCACTACTCAAAATAACATCTCTCGCAATGCGTCTCATTCGGAACAGGTTCAATTGAATTGAAGTGATATAACGACTTAAATTAAGCACTCCAAATTCCATCGTCTCAAGGGATATTTTTGGTGTTCTATATGATTGTTCTATATGATGTAAACTAAAACAATAAAGCATTCTTAAAAAGTATAACAGGTAAATATAATAAATATGAAAGTGTAGATCAAACACAAAGATAAGCACATTGCGTTTTGTGACCCAGTGGTGGTATAAGAAACAGTGCTGTGATAAAATGGGGCATTTAGAAAACCACATTTATTCTGTTAGTAAGTAATAATAAAAGAAAAAAAGAAAAATTAAGGAAAAAGCATCTTGTGCTTCAGGTTAACTTTCACACTCCAATATGACTTCTGTGTGCTTAAGGGCTGCCCTCTAGTGGACTTCGAACAACAAAATGCCAATAAGAGTCTCAGTGAAGGCCAATGCCCGCGCTGCAGAAGCTCAGCAGAAACATGACATTAAAAAAGCAAACAACTGCTTTCAATTATTGTTGCTAAGGCACTCAAGTGTGGGATTAAAATGAAAAATGACACCTAGGCACATTGTGAAACACTTCCCTTGAGCTCAAAGACACACGCATACAAACACATACGTATACAGTATTTATCATTTAAAGGATGGAACAATGATGGGGAGATATATCAAAATCAGTAAGGCCTAGTTTCCCCCACTGGATTTCCTTCAATGACAGAGGCAAACTTGTTCAGTGAAGGATTTGTTATTGAAGTCAAAATAGGCCTCACCTTTCAAGGGATATGGAGTCCATAGCAGTATCTTCATTGGTCCATAAAAACAAAGATCTCTCGGCATCCCCTCAGATTTCATGCTGAGTTCCATTTTCTACAGCTTCCTTTGACTCACTAGGTCCATCCATGTACTCTATGGAGAGCTGCCAAGAGTCAAACGATTGCCATTCAAAACAACTCAAAAAAGGTTCATGTCCCAAACATGTTAAGAGCACTTTATAAGATAAATGAATATAACATTAAGTAAGTATAAATAATAAGAAAATATGAGTTGCTGGACGTTACCTTCTGGAAGTTTCCATTCTCGTTCTAAATTCCTTGGCTGATCTCCAATCAGACTAAGAGAATTTGTCAATATTTGGCAATGTTTCTTAGACTCATTTTGGGAATTAAATGGTGAATTTGCAAGTTGCAACCCCCCCCCCCCCCCACCTCCCTTGGAAAAGTTCCCCAAGTCTTCTGCTTTTCGTTATCGTCGACAGTGCAAATCGACTTGCCAGCCTTGTGTGGCACCCAGACCTCCACTAGAGTCTGGAGAGCATAACACTTAAACACACTTTACTCCTGAAAAAGGGCTTTCTGCAGTACAGTTATTCCCCTGCAGTGATTATGACAGACGTCGTAACAAAAGTATCCCAAGACTCTCATCCAGCCACTTACCATTCCTCACTCGGCACTTGGATCCCATTCATCTCAATGACCCATTGATTCAGCTCCATCTACACAGAGGACCAACGAGCCAGAGAGTTATGGCGTTGTGTCTGTGCTCTTGCTCAGCCTCTGAGGCCATGCCAGGAGCCACAGTACGAGCACCAATCATCACTCAAACCCAAAAGTCCCTCACTCCATACACCAACCCCCAAAGATGTCTAACAAATCCCTTGCAATAAAAACAAGAGGATCTCAGTTCCACCTCTGACCAGCACAGACTAGAATGAGACCCATTACTCAGGACCAGAGTCTGTTATTATTGTCAGACTCAAGACTGGTCAAAGGTGCTACTATATTCTACGGCTCCTTCTGTAGAAGATTCCGATCCTTTACGCTGTACATTTTCTACCGTAGCATATTTTACATACGGTGTACAAACTCTGCCCTGCTATGGACTGGATTCCCATCCAGGATGTGCCCCATGGCATCTGGGATAGAATCCAAGCTCCTTGTGATAAGTGGCATGAGGATGGATGGAGTAATGAATGGTAATGGTCCATTTTTCTTTCAGCCAGTTGTCTGACTGAACTTCCCCCGAAAGCACAGAACGTCACAGCTGGAACCCCTGACAGAGAAGACGATCAGCCAACACCGACCCAACCGGTGCTTGTTTTACACTGCCCTATACCACCAGTTCATCACATGTAAAAGAAACAAGAGAAAATAATCTGTGCTTCCCTCAAAGTTTTGACAGCAGTACATTTTTCTCAGGGAGGTCCTTGGCCTTGGTTTAGTTATTATGTGTTTCATAAAAGATTTACCAAACTGGAAGCCGCAATATTACCACACGCTGTCATGCTGAGTTATTATCTTTAGACCAAAAGATGTGGAGGAAATTAAGGAGAAATGAACAGATAAAAAAGTCAAATACTTAAATGTTTATAATAAATGTACTGAAAATAACAAAATAAGAAAGAAAAACACAATGTATTCATCATTATTCTTTACTACAAGCAGGTTCAAAACACAAGAAAAATTGAAGAACTGCAAAAACTAATCACAAAAGTCTTTTTGAAATAAAAGATTATAAAAAATAAATACCACTAACAAACAATACATTAACTTCAGCTAACCATATATGTTTAAAAAGGAATTTTAAAAGTCAATTAAAGGCAAGAACCAAAAATAGTTTTGTGAAACAATTTAATTAAGTAAATTACTAAATGTGAACAGCATAAACCAGACATTAAACGAACAACCTATTTTCTTCATTTGTGAATAAAGTACTCTCAGGGTTAATGAAGACACAGACCTTTGCTAGACCACACACTATTTAGTCTATTCACAGAGGTTCCTCAAAGGGAACATTTATGGATGCAAACCCTATAAATATACCACCAAGAATGTACCAGTAAATAAATCCTAATATAAATTTAATGAAATAACTACTGACACTCATAGACATATTTAAGTTTCAGGTTTCACAATTATGCTGTCCAGTGAGCGTAATATAGTCACATAAATGTATACTCAACAGGAAGACATTAAAAGTGGTAGTACTTTTAAATTACGTTAGTAATAAAAGGATAGTAGGACAACTTAATTGATTTTAAAAGGATATCTAATACAGGCTTTAAAAAATGCATTAAGAATTTATATTTAAACTAGCACAGCAAAGTAATGGTTTCTAGACAATATTTTCTAGCAGTTAGGGTTGAAAAGAATGACCTAAAATTTACTACACTATTAAATAACTACTATTATGGTACTGACTGACAAGAGTGCGTACCCAGGGAAATGCTATAAAACTTGGTTTATGATTCAAAGCAACACAAAAGAGAAGTTTTTTTTTCTCTCCATCACTGCCAGAACATTTGATTGGGACATAAAGGAAAGGACAACAAAGTAAAGGAAAGTTCATGCGTGATTTAGAAAGTGAATCGCAGTAGGAAAAAAAAGCTTGAAACAGAAAATGAATCATAAGTAGTGAGATAGTAATGGGGGGCAGGGTTGGGGGGGAGGGAGCAGGGAGAGAGGGGAGGTATAATTACAGACAGAGGAAGAAGTACAGCGAGAAAGAGAGAGAGAGAGAGAGAGAGAGTGAGGGAGGGAGAAGTAACCCAGCCCACTCCAACAAACCATTCAATCCCTGCACTTTGAGCACTCTGAAAACATCTCCAGAGTTCCGCACATCCCTAGGGCATCTCCACAACGGACGGCCCGAGCCAAACTTCCCGAGGCAGTACGAGGGACCAGCTCCGCTCCTCCTCAGCCAGAGCAGAACAGCAGAACTGTCCCACGCGTTTTCCTCCACTCTGCAACTGGGATTTTTTAAATTTTTTCCAATTTTTATTTTTGTTTTTTAACTTTAAAACTAGTTTTAATGGTACTATAAGCCACACACATATACACACACAGACACCAGCACACTTATGTGTTTAGATTTAGTCAGAAATATATTTTCTTAGATCTTTTCTCTTTTTAGAACAGGGGCCACACAGCTAGCGTTTTTGTGTTTTCGTTTTTCTATGTAAGTTTTCATTGACAGTGCTTGCCCAGCACTGCATCTCCTCATTCAGGATGACTCCAGTGTCCCTGCTGCGTGGAATGCTACTTCTCTTCTCTGGGATTTTGGCCGGCAGCTGCACCTCTGCCCCTTCGGGGGCCGCGGCCGGGAGGGAACAGGCGCAGCTCGGGACGACTTCAGCAACAGACTGTCCGTCCTGCGCCCTGGCCCGTCTGGGTAGGGCGCCTGGCTCACAAGGGCCATCCGACATGGTGGAGGCAGTCAAGAGGCACATCCTGAACACACTGCGGCTGGACGAGCGGCCCAACGTGACGCAGCCTGTGCCCCGCGCCGCCCTGCTCAACGCCATCAAGAAGCTGCACGTGGGCCGCGTGGGCGAAGACGGCAGCGTGGAACTCGAGGACGAGATCCGCGGCCAGGTGGACATGGAGGAGCTGGCTGAGCAGACCTCTGAGATAATCACCTTTGCTGAGGCAGGTGAGTGGCCCAACTGGGGGGGGTGTGCATGCATGAAAGGGGCTACTATGTCAAAGCACTACGACAACAAAAAATGCCTAAAAACCCAGCCGGACGGGTTTGGAAACCTGCTGGGATGCACTCCTGTTTGATAGGGGCAACTAAATCACTGGCAGTTCATGCAAACCTGTTGAGCACAAACCAGAGTTTAAGAGACTTGTTGACTTGTTTGGAGGGGGGGAGGCACACAGTAGCTGGGGAACTTTTTTTTAACCTCAGGGCTCCTGGTTACCTCCCGCTGGCTTTAAGAATCAGTAATTATCTGTGAAACCCCAATCATATGCCTCTGGGCTCCAGCGCAAGGTTTTTCTAAGCTCTGTGGCACAGTCACAAGTAGTCTGCTATTCTCTGAAGTTCCAGAAACAAGGGGGGAAAAAAAGCTTTTCTGACAGAAAGCTCTTCAGGCTTTGGGGGGGGGCCCTCTTTGAGTTTTTTTTTTCCTTTTTCTCCCGAGGCAGTTTAAAAAGCACTAATTGTCAGCTGAGTTGAGCATTCAAAGGTGCTGTCAGCAGTTCAAATGGGCAAAGGACTTTATTATGCTCCAGACTGTCCTCGGAAAATGCACGTTGCACCTGTAAAAAGAGCACCGCTCTCAGATCCCGAAATGACCTGGTTTGGAGGGGAAATACATCCCCCAAAAACCACTGAAATTGCACAGCTTTGCTGATGGATCAGTCTATAGTGGTTTTCACCTTTATATACATCATAGTCTTATGAAAATAAATCAAACATCATGCTCAACAATACAACAGCAGGTCTGCATGAGACTTGAACTGACAGCGTTCAGGTTACATATGCTAAAGCATAAAACACATTATAGGACCAATGTAGGATAGATGAGTGTATACTCCAGATTAACTAAAAGTTATCTCGCGGACTTCGACTATATGCAATATCACCAGCATAAGTGTATAATAAGTCTTTCAACCATTGATAGGGACAGAGTGTAAGGCAGCCATTGCGCGGCGGTGTATCGAGGACAGACGGTCTAGGGCAAAGTGCTTGCACTTAATTCGAGAGTCCTTTAATACTGTGAGGCAGACGCAGATTAGCAAAACTCGGGGGAAAAGGAGAAAAAAAATGGAACAAGGCCTTTTTTTTCCTTTTGAATGAAGCACTTAACATCTAGTGTCAAGTTGTCCTGAGCGCGTTGCACAAAGCAAAGATCCCACAGAAGTTATACACGACTTACGCGATTTAAGGTCAGATGTTATACATTAATGCGCGTCGATTCGTTTTTATTTCAAAACTCACTGTAGGATCAACGATGTTTAAAAAAGTATATAAGGAACATCTCGAAACATTTTCTGTCTGATCAAACCAATTAAATGAAACAGATGTCTGACCACAAAACAATTTAATAATCACCAACACGTCGACTTGACCCAGGCTTTTATTTTCAACAATTTTTCTGAATTGAGAAAAGTAAATTCTGCATCCCCCCTTTACCAAGCTTCAAACTGTATTGCCCTTTTCAGCAGTGCAACAGGCGGAAGGCTGTCATGACCAATTCAGTCTTGTTGTGTCGCACCATCGCTATGATGCGGGTCGTTAGCTGGGGATAATGACCACAGCCTGCCATCTCCTCGGTGGCTTAGTATAGCATCTAACGGGAAAAAAGAGAGCAGCTTTCTCTCAAACCCAACTGAGCAGAAACAAATTTGTTTACCCATTTTTTATTTTTTTTTTAAATTCAAGCTAAATCTGCTCATGCAAGTATATACTGCTGGCGCCACAGCAATCAGATGCCCCTTTCCAAAGCGAAATACGCGCCTAATGTGCTTGGATGCGTTTTATTACTGATGTACGGTGTTATAATTGTTTTTTTTAATTTTTTTTTTTTTTTCTTTAACCGTGCTTGTGCTGCCACATCGTACCGCTTAGTATTGGATATGGTTTTGCAATAAACTACATTAGGTAAACACCAGAATACGAAATTAAAGTAGGGCATTATATTAACATATTGGGCAAATTTGAAGGCAACTCAAGAGGCATATATGTTTTTTACTCATGTACGGCAATGCTGCTTTTCAGTGCAAGGCGACCTTAAGATACCAGCATGCTGCATTTGGCAATATTTAATGGAAGGTATTTGTGTCTTTTCTACCAATTCTGTCTTTCAGTTCAACCGACATTAAGAATACGACCATCATATGCATACAATTTAAAAATGACATTACAGAAGCCAATCCGCAATCGATCGCTACACACATGCAAGACAATTTTAGACCTATCCATGATAGAAATTGCATTAAAAGAGGATACCTGGATCTTTTGTGTCATTCATCCCATTCGAGCAGAAAACAAACAACAATACTCCGGAGTGTTATTTTTTTGCTGTCTGCGGGAATGTCTGATGTGCGGAGGCTTGTTGCGTTTGAATAGCATTTCCCATGCAAGCCACAAGAGGGCGTCATTTCGAATACATTATATGTATTCAAACGTTATGACTTGAACCCTCACAACGCTGCGGGGCACAATCCAGTTTAAAGCCCCAGCGGGATGACGAGATGAAAATGCATTCAAGAAATGGATATGCAAAATGGTCGTCTTATTAAACTAATATGGGGGGGAATCGTTCAGCTTAAATACGTTTATTCACACTGTTTTGAACCGAATCGCACGCATTGTTTTTGATATTCCGGCCAGAGTTAAGGTTAATAATTAGTATTTCAGGCAGTATATTTGCAGTCTCATTATAAATGACTTTCCCAAAATCTAAGTTATAATCGAAAAAAGTGAGTCCCCCTTGGAGAACTTGCTTGTGTCCCTGTATTTTCTACGGTCCTCTGCTTGCATAAATGCCCGCAATAGCTCCTTACTATAAATATTCTTTGAATGAAACCCTGATTAAAAGAAATGAAAGGGACCTCTCGCACACTTCCCCACAGGATTTTATAATCAAAGACTGCGAATCGCTGATTTGCTCGGGCGTCCAAATTGAGCCTGACGTCCCATAGAATTGTTTACGGGAAATAATTGCTTCATTCATTAAAATATGGTTGGCAATAATTGTTTGTGAATGTGGGCATGGACGTTTTAAAAGAGCCGTATTGTTTTATTGGGGAAACTACTGAAAGCTGGTACCCCAATTTTATGGAAATCGCCCCACCACTAAAAAATGACAATCATTAGTGAAATGTCTGCGTCCACACTGACCTTGATACAGCTCCCTCTCAGCTGCTAGGTCATAACTCCTGCTTACAATTCTTTCATACATTCTCGTTACAAAGGTTTAAATCACAGCAAGATTAAAGTTTATTCACACGGGCTTCCATTTTTATGACTTGAGATAAAACGCTCTGTGCGTCTTTGAGAAATCCTGACAAAGTAGACTTAATTATTTCAATTTTAATCTCCTCTAACGTCTGAAAAATCAGAATCCTACAGTTTCTTCCCAGTTATATTATTCGGTTTCATACCACATTTCTGAACATTTCTATTCAAATAGAAGGTCTTCGCTATGCGGAAGCCGATTCTGGTCATGAAGTACGTTTATTTGTTTGTTTGTTTGTTTCGTTTTCTCGTGACGATGTAATGCTTTTAGGGTATTCTAACGTAAGAACACACACACACACACACACACACACACACACATATATATATATATAAAGGAAAAATGCTCTGGAGCTTAAACTTTTAAAAAATGTACATTTTTGTAAATACCAAATAAGTGTTACTTGGAGAATTCTTAACTCAGTGAGTATGAGGACAGTTTAACTCTACTTTTGCCATCGTTTGTCTGTGCAATTGTGTCACAATAGTGTCATAACCTGATAGTGAATGTACTGTAAGCAGCTGTCTACAACAAGCTGAAATCAATAGGCATTAATCACATCAAACACTGACAGTATTTACATTAACCACAGCATAAATAGCGTAGCAGTCAATCTGGTCCGCCTTAATTTCACTAGCCTGTCAGCAGCAAAATATGTCTGCTCTTTCATATATATTTTTCTCACTCTTTGAAGCTGTAACCACAGAATTCATAAGTGTTTACACTTCCTTTCAGGCCTGTGAGTTATCCACATGTAGATTGATAGAGAAGTCTAATGTGTACTGATCCTTATAAAAGGGCATTCTGTGCCACAAAGATAATTGTTCTGCTGCTTGGTGTGCCATAAATCGTAAAACAATCTGGGATAAACCCAGAGGTTCCATATTAAACAGAGCAGTTTACTGATATTGAGATTTTTAGTCTCATAAGCTTATCATTTTAACACAGATCCAAGCATGTGAAGTAACCGCTGCACTGGACAGGAGTGTACTCATGAAAATAAATATTAATAATATAAAAAAGTTTTAAATGGGTATTTGTATAGACAGTTTGAAAAATCTTATCCTTAGCAATTAAACTCAAGGAGAAATCAAAACAGCAAGGAAGCCATTGTGGAAAAAAGTTTAGGGGTTTACATTCTTGTTATATTTATCCTTTGGGGGGGAGACAGGTGCAAATTTAGCACTGGTGTAAAAGCTAGATAAATCTCTAAACACTGGTTAGAAAGAGAGACTGTTTTCACACTAAAAATAGAATTTGGCGAAGGGATGTTTGTTGCTCATACTGTTTTAAGGTCATATGACTTAATACGGTCACTGTAATACTTACGACCAAGGTCAAATAAAGAGGCCACCCTGTAAATCTGTTACATAACACTGTGACAACTTGGCTCCTTCTTTTATGAGCGGAATAGAATTTTATAATGGTGTGTTTACTCCAAAATGGGATCAAATTCATTCATAATAACAGCTTTACAGTGAATGAATTTTGATAGTATTAGTCACTGTGAGTTACTATTTTTAGTCTAAGTTACCCACAGCACTGCCAAGGCTCAATCAATAGAATTAAGATACTGATTTTTCTTCCAAAATATGTAACTTTTGGCCACTATACCCCTCAAATTTAAATGCTTGTGTAATTGAGTTCTCCTCCCCCACCACAATGGATGGCTCCGACTTACCATTTTAATTGACTGTTTGATCACTTTTCAATTGACTATTTATACGAATGTTTCACAAGCTGTGGGAAAGGATATTGAATGCCAGTCTATGGTGAGTCTAGGTGAGATTAAAGGCTTGTTGCTTCTCTGTAGAGGACACTATATGAAGACACATTATTAGCTTGTAAATTAGCTTGGGCAGTGTTTGGACAGAGGCTCCCTCCCCATGCTTAATCTGCAGCTTTACTCTCCCTCCAACGGCAGCTTCGAGCACAAGGCAGGAATGTGTAAATTTTATTTTTGAGCCCCCGGGGCCAGCTGTGCAAACTGTGTTCTTGTGGCTAAATGGGCGTTTATTGTCAGGGTGCGGGGCGGTAGGGCTGGGGGCTGGGAGGGGATTAAGGCAAATCTCTTTAGCCTTTCACGGCACAATCAGAAGTCATGCCGAGCTTCACTGCTCTTGGGGCCTTCGAGGCCCCTTCGGAAACACAGCTCTGATCTCATGCTGCAGAAGAGCAGTAGGACTGTAGGGTTTCAAGAAAAATTAAGAGCCAATACACTACTGATTGTGTATTAGGAACCCAAAAATAAAGGGAACAAAACAGCACTAACATGCTAGAGTCAGTATGGTCAAGAACCTAGAATCTTAAAAGATTTATGATGCTAGATTGTCAAGCCAGGTACTTGCTTTTAATATCTGACTTCAGTTAAATGTCTATATGGATTAACTGGATTTTAATATATGGGACCTTGAGAGGATGGTAATTAGGTAATTTGGGAGACAGAGACTGCTCGGTAATTAGTCACATGAGAATTGACTCAGACCTGATAATGTCAGTTTAAATAATGGAAGAAATCAAAGTGGTCATGGGAATTATCCTGCTCAAATTTACACAGTAAGGTCCTGATAAGGACATGATAATTTTGTAAAAGTTTGCTTTAAATAAGACTTTCCTATTGTAGTGTGACCTCGACACTTAAATAGATAGGCAAAACTTGAAGTAAAACCTTACAAGGATTTGTATTTTATATTTGTATTTTAGTGGTTTATGAATAAAACAGTTAAAAAATTAACAATCAGGTCAGCAAGTATGCAAGTATTCTGTCTTATGTATGAATCCATCCATCTTCCACTTGCTTATTCCAGTCAAGGTCGTGTGTGTGATGGGGGGTGCACCCTAGATGGAATGGCAGTTCTTCCATATGCTTACATAAATAAATTATTTATATTATTCCCACAGTGTTGATGCAGGGAAAGGCTGCACTATTGCTTGATTCATCCATCCTTACATAACCTCTTATCCAGTTCAGGGTCCCAGTAAGCCTGGGGCCAGCTCATTATAGATTATGCATGCACTGAATTAAGCATTTTGTAACAAACATTTTATGTAAAAACACATTTGAGGAGCAGATTTCCAAAATTTGCTCAATGTTTTGATGTTGTTTTTGAGATGAGACCTCCAGTGATGTAAAGCCAGGCTTCCTCGTCATACGTTACAATATTGGGAAACTCACTCATTGAACTCACTCAGTGCTCACATACTCCAATAAAGAGCTTTTGTTACATTTCCAAAAATGGCACTTACTTATTAAAACTTTTTCATCCTTGTGTACCATGGACTGGGTGTTTTGGAGATTTACACTTCACCTGTAATAGAATAAAGATATTTTATTTAATCAAAAGGGAAAAATCTGTGTTTTTGCTCCATCTTGCTCTCCATACAGGTGAGAGCAAGCTGGGGGGTTCGCCACAAAGGGGCAGCCACCTTGCAGCACCCAGGGAGCTGGGGGTTAAGGGCCTTGCTCAATGGCCTATTGACATGTGATTATTCTACGGAGGCCAGACCCAAAGAGGCGACCTTCTGATGGTTTTGATCACCCAAATTGATCGCCCTTCATCTCTGTCTACCTCCAGGTGAGTCTCCGGAAGCTGTCAATTTCCAGATCTCCAAAGAAGGCAGTGAAATGAGCCTAGTAGAGCAGGCCAACGTGTGGCTCTTCCTGAAGCTGGCCAAGAACAACCGCAGTCGGGCCAAAGTGACTATCCGGCTTCTGCAGCGGCGTGCGGGCCTGGGTAGCATGGAGGAGAGCACTGTGGCAGAGAAGGCGGTGGACACCCGGCGCAGTGGCTGGCACACGCTGCCTGTATCTGCCGCAGTGCAGGCACTGCTGAGCAAGGGTGGCGGCATACTGGGCTTGCGGGTCACCTGCAGCCAGTGCGCCGACGCTGGGGCTGCGCTGTTGCTGGTTGGCCGCACGGAGCGCGAGCAGTCACACCGGCCATTCCTAATGGCGGTGGTGCGGCAGGCCGGAGAGCGACCGCACCAGCGGCGCAAGCGGGGCCTGGAATGCGATGGCAAGATCCGCATCTGCTGCAAGAAGCACTTCTACGTCAACTTCAAGGACATCGGCTGGAACGACTGGATCATAGCTCCGCATGGCTACCACGCCAACTACTGCGAGGGCGACTGCCCGAGTCACGTGGCCGGCATCACAGGCTCCTCCCTCTCCTTCCACTCCACGGTCATCAACCACTACCGCATGCGGGGCTACAGCCCCTTCACAAGCATCAAGTCGTGCTGCGTGCCCACGCGCCTCCGCGCCATGTCCATGCTGTATTACAACGAGGAGCAGAAGATCGTCAAGAAGGACATCCAGAACATGATCGTGGAGGAGTGCGGCTGCTCGTAGGGATCGGGAGTGCGCGGATGGCACCCGGCGCTCGAGCAGCATCGCTACTCGAACAAATCAAATAAAAATAAACGGACAAACAGTGAGACGGAAGGAGAGCAGGTGAAATATTTCAGGTCTGCCCTCTGGAGAAAAATATTTATTTTTTTGCTTAGAGATCCGATGGTGTGACTCCGACTTGCTTTCGGTCATTAGCAAATCTGACGGATATTGGCAACTCAGAGCTCTCTCTGAGGCACTTTCAGAAAAAAAGAATATATAATAATATATTTTTGTTACACAACAGAGGGAGTGGAGAACGGGACAGTGTGTATTTATGTGGCCAAGCTGCAGTGTGTCCTGTCTTTCTGCGTGGCAATAAATGAGATTCCTGTTGCCTAAAGAAAAAAATCTCAAAGCTATGCAACTTGTCAAGTATTATGGTTTGAATTTTTGTGATCGTTTTGTTTTCTGAACTGTATATCTTTTCAAACAAAAAGGAGAAACCTTTTTGATGCATATTTTGGTGTATGTTTTGTGTTTTTGTCATTGAAAGATACTTGAAAGAAACAAGTTTGACCAGCTGCTGGAGCCAAACACTTCTCTATATTATTATTATTATTATTATTATTATTATTATTGATAATATTATAATTATTATTATTGCCATTGTTGTTTTCATTGTCAGTGTTGTTATTGTCTTTTTTTTTGTTCAACATCTTCTTCTTGCCTCGTTTCCTAAAAAAAAATGTTCTAAGCGTTTACAATTTGCACTATACAAACATTTTGATTAGCCTAGTCACAATTATAATATATATATCGGAATACAGAGGAGTTGCACTTAAGAATGGCTAAACCTGCGGAGCACATAATAAAATAAGAGCCAACAGTGACAATGTTAACCCAAGTACACGCATACACATCTATATATTCAATTATACTCTTCTGTTTTTGAGAGAACACCAAAGATGCTTGTCGAAAGTGTGAGGCCCTCAATGGTGTCCAGTCCAGTGAAGCAATCTCCCTAGGTTTTATCTTCCCACCTGCAATGTGTCCTTTTGTCCTTAGTAGCTTTGGTCCTTAACTCTTCATGCATAGAACCCAAAGTATATTTCTGTACTGCTATTGCAGTGATTGGCAGTCGCCCATAAACAGAGAAAAGGCACTTATGACCAATGTTGTGGTGATGTGTGTGTTCTAATGAATGTGCAGCATTAACATCATCAATGATATTCAAAAAAGCACTCTGTGTCTGTTTTATTATATGATACAAGGAATTTCTTATTGTGATTTCCACAAGTATTGGGAAAATCCCTCTATACCAGCTCATAGTCATAGTATTTGGTTTTTTATATGTTGTAAAGAATTGTTTTCCCTGCTTATTGCATTCAACACTGTACCACTGTGCAATGTCTGATATCGAGCTATTTGAATATTTTACATACAAAGTTTGCTTTGCAGGATGGACTGAAAGAAAATCCATATATTGCAATCTTTTCCTGACATACATATGTACAAAAACAATAAATATGGAAAGAAAAAAATATGAAAAAAAACAAGAAAAATACAAATCGAAAAAAAAACATTGTTTTCCTTTTTTCAGAACAAAATAAATAACACTGAAGAAAGTGTGTGAAATAAGGCTTAAAATATATTTTATTTTTATGATATGTATATATGAAGATCCAGATACAGATATGTTGCATTGCTTTGTTGTACAAATCAAAAATGTGCTTGTGGCTATGTTTTCTATCTAATTTATTTACAGTAATTTTTGCTTCACTATTAAAGCTAAAGGGTTGTACACTACTTCATATGGTTGAGAAATTTATTTATTTATTGCATTTCTGTTTTGCCTATTTCGGTAAAAGGAAACAAGCTTCTTGCCATCTGACATAAAGTCCAACGGGAAGTTGTAAACCTTTCATAGTCTAGAATATACAGTGCAGAGCAAGATCCAACACGAGCCAGTGGAACTGAATGAAAGAATACAAGAATACAGTTAAAATATCAAGGATTGGTTGAAACAGCAATACTATTTTTTATTTAAAATCTGTGTTCTTTTAGGACAAAAATGAGGGCAATTATAGCACTGGTGCCAACGTTAATAAACATTCACCAAAAAATATTATGAAAAGCAGACTTTTTTTTTACACTGGAGGACAACTCACTGGAGAAATACTGGACATCTTACTCAATTTTTGTTGTCTGATTTAATAAAAATCGCTTCCGAGAAATAAACAGCATTATATAAATTTAAATGTGTAATGTCAGCATCACCTTGAGGACCTTCACGATGTGAGGAATAATTTGAGTAGTTAATAATTAGATTGAGACATGTATTGGTCACATGACGGAGGGGAATCTCACGGTAATGCCATTTCAAGATGTCCCAAAATGATGAAAGAGCAAGACCTCCCCATGAACCTACAGAGATCTATTTTCAGACATAGCTGAGTCTTCTGTGAGATTTTCAAAGACGATTTTTTTTTAAAGCACTACATCTCATCTTTGTGCTTTTTGACCTTGGTTTTAGGTCCATATAGATGAAGCAGAAAAAGCAACTCAATTTTCTTTCCTTCCTTCTGGGCATAGTCCTGCAACAGAACACTTGACAAGAGTGAAACATTAAATATATATTTTGGGGAAATATACAGTCACTAAAACCATATAGGCCCTAATCATGTTAGGCCAAAATGCTGATATGCATGTCAACAGTTAAGAGGAAGAGAGCCGTCTCTGAAGAAACCATGCATCTCATATGCATTTGCAGTGTTATGTTTTCCTTAATGTTTATGTGTTAATTTGCAGAGGGTCTGATTCGCAAGGGTTACTTGAAATCTGACTTGTTCACATACAGAGCCAGACAGGAAATGTACACTATCACAAGCCATGGAACCATTTTTCTAAAGAACTTCACTACTTAGGCTTAAGCTACAAATGTACGACTTATCTATAAGAGTGACTGTTGGTGTATCATGTATAAATGAGCATAATCATGGGCTTCAGCACCTTGTAAAAGCTTTATCCTGGATTTAGGATTCAAGTCAGGACTTTGACTGGGTCAATCAAGTACATTCACTTTCTTATTCTACAAGTGTAGCTTTGGCCTTGCTGGATCCCTGCCTCAAACTCGCTCCTCTTGCAGAATTAAACAGGATTTGTCCAGCCTCTTTAACTTGGCTTTTTCCATTTTTATCCATATTTCTTTCAGTCTTAACAGGCTTTCCACACACTCCTGCTTGCGTTTAACGCTAATGACGATAGTGTATACACAAACACACACACACATAAATATATGCACAAACACACACATATGCCATGGATAGCGTTTATGGTTCCATGTTAAAGCCATAATTTCTTGCAGTGTTCTGGCCTGACTTTGCCACCCTTTGCCTGCTTCCTTCATGGCTGACTGCTCACATCGAATCAAAGGCCTGCTCTTGCAATCCTTTGGGCAGCATCATGGTAAAATTCAGTTATAATGTTGGAACGCAAACCACAGAGTACAAATGAGTGAATATAATGCACATTTTTGCCCTTAAAGGGGCAGTTGACCACCCTGACTCTCTTAGGGGAGAGCCAGAGCTAATTCATTTTCCCAGCTATTTCTGATTTGTATGCTTTAAGCTGTTCTTAATTGTTTGTAGATGTTGTCAGTCAGCTGTCAGGAAGTTTTAGGACAATTCAGTATTACTGGAAACTTTTCTGGGTTTTTTTTCGGCACCGCAAAACCAAAATGCCATTGAATTCCACTTTAAAAGAATCTGGAATTGCGGACAGCCACTGCTGGGTCAGGTTACTAGCAGATGAAAGCGATGTAAAAACTATGATGTTTTTGTATGCGGTTGAAATGTTCCACACCTCCGCAGAGTCCCCTTCCATCACTTGTCAGCAGGATATGGTGAGCTTCCGTGCAAAGCAAGGCTCAACTTACCCAACTGTAATTATACTTTCCTCACTCAGCAAATAAAATTAGCCAAACTAATGGCCAGGTCCCTTTGAAAAGGGTGCTAATTGATTCAAAGTGCAAAACAAATCCTTTGCACACCACCCTAAATGATCCCCTGTGGCTTTACCCTGTGGTTACTGGAGGAGTCCAACAAGGATTCCTGACAAGTAGGGCAAGCAGCATCTGCAAGGTTGCCCTGTAGCTAGAGACTTGTTTTTTTTATTTATTCTTCATTGTGGGATAAGTTATATTACAGTAGTGTTTCCCAACCAAGTCCTCGGGGACCCACAGACAGTCCACATTTTTGCTCCCTCCCAATTCACTGCCATCCAGTACACATTTTTGCTCCTTCTCAGCCCTGGGTAGCAAAAATGTGGACTGAATGCAGGTCCCTGAGGACTGGATTAAGAAATATTTGATTAGAGGTACATATGATGGGTTTATGTGTAGCTCTGCAGAATAAGACTGCAGGCGTCTGTGACTAGAAGGTTGGCAGTAAGAATCCTGCGGCATGCAGAGTAATGGACCTTGAGCAAGGACTTTTACTCCGAGTGTTCCAGGGACCGTCTGAACTGTCCCACTCTTAGGATAAGCGTGTGCCAAACAAAATCAATTGCTTCATTCATTGTGTACCATGTGAGATTATAAAAACAGCTTCCCAGATAGGCTCCAGACCCCTGTTACTGTGCATAGGCCAAGCAGGTATGGAAAAAAGATGGATGGATGAATTATAAAAACAGCTGTAATTAAAATAATGTGCCCCTCATCAATGTCTTCATATCTGTGTTTGTATACACAGATTACACTACAGGACACAGGTCCTTAGTATATCTTAGAATTTTCATTACAGTTTAGCTATATAATGTCATTCACAAATAAATTATAGCATAGTAGTGTATATTTTATGAAAACTGTAACATTTTAATAAATAAAAAAATAGACTGTTTTTATGGTTGCCAGATTTTGTTAAACATATCAAAGTGTCACAGGATTTCTCCCAGCAACCTAAGGATTCCTGAGATTGTTAGAGCACTGATATCACCGCTACCGAAAGAGGTTCACCCTGTCAGTGCGTTTTCCTAGAAAGCACACCGTCAACCCCATTCTCAGATTCCAGCAAAAGCCTCCGGATGGAATCTTTGAATTCACCTGGCGCATAAACAAGCTTAGGGGTGAGAATTATTTAGAAGTCGGAGAGGAAATCTGGGATTGATGCAGTACTCATGGAGACCACGAGAATGAGTACTGACTGCATGCTGAAGCAGAGATTATGACAAGACCATGCTGTTGTGCCGTCGAGGGGGAGACTGAGATTTACAGCACCATCAATGGAGTGAGAAAGGCGGAGAACATTCCATTCCTGGAGAGCTGATAGAGCATCCTACTAAGCCACAGGAAATCCAGCTCACAACAGTGCTTAAGATATGCAGCTTAAATTAGGGTGAGTGGAAGATGCCCAGTAAATGGAGTTCATTGAGTCTGTCTAACGGTGAGTCAGATTAGCTACTCCCTTATCAACACATAGATAATAACAATAGGGAAACAATAATAAAAAAACACAATAAAAATATTGCGTGCTGAATTTCAATTGGGAATTCGGGCCTGAGATCCTATACCACATAAATTTTTTACAGCAGTTAGTTTGCAATGTACAGCATGCTTTTAATGAGATTTCTGATGTAACCATTAAAGTCGCTGAACATTAAGTAAATGCTGATTGCTGCATTGGAATATCAAAGCTCTGAAAATTAAACATTTGTTTTCTTTGAAAAATGATCTGTTCCACATACATTTAAAATGTAGGTTGAATGCATTAAAATAGTTAAAACAATAATTTATCATATTGAATGTGTACCATTCAAATTAAAATATAAATCATGTATAGTAATATCACTAATATTAATCATCTCAATGTAGCTATATTAAAACCCTTACTTTGACAAAACTAATAATTTATGTAGTTCATTTTAAATGATATTATGTTAGCCTGCTTACAGGTGTTCTCACTTCAGTGCAAAGGTATATAGAAAAGAGCCCCAAAAATGTATTGGCACACAATTATAATTATAAGCATCCCAGATGTACATACTCTTACATTTTATAAGGTGACCCTGTTTGGACAAATTATGAATAAGTCTCCATCCATTCTCTGTAACTGCTTGTCCTATTCAGGATGCAGTAAGGGTTGCTAACCCATCACAAGACACATACCATTCACAATTTAGTAATGACAATCAACCACAGCATGTTTTTTGGCTGTGTGTGTGTGTGTGTGTGTGTGTGTGTGGGGGGGGGGACTGGAGTACCTTGAGGAAACCCCACAGTGACAACATGCACATGGAACCAGAGCAGGGATTCAAACGCAGGTTCCAGAGGGCGGAAGCAAGAGCACTAAACACCGCGCTACCATGCTACTCCCATGAAGGATTAAATAAGTGTCTACACATCAGGTCACAGCTTTTATTAGTTCAAAAATTTCTGAATCCTGTCATCTAGAGCGTGTTGTTGTGCAATATTACAATTATTCAAATAATAATTTATAAAATGTTAAATGTTATTATAAGAGCAACAGCAATAATAATCAAAATATTATTAATATTACTATTATTATTATTATTATTATTATTATTATTATTATTACTGTTGTTGTTATGTTCTAGATGACAAAAGCAAATGATGTTTAAGATTAGCAAAGGCACTGTAAAACAGAAGCTTTTTTAATAATCTACACAGCTCATTGACTGTTTTTTGGTTCTGGATTTGTTTTGAAACATTAAAGTGGTTTGATTCTCCTAATGATTTATTTTATCCTTGTTTATACATACAATTAAGGCACCATTACCAGACACATGTATACCATCCATGTATAGAAGCCTGTTAAAGACCAGGAATCATTCTTGTTGCTTTTTGTAGAACCTCTTCTACTGCGCTTTAAATGGTCAGAACAGGAAAACCCCATCAAAATAATGTACAAATGTTCCACAAAACAACAAATAATTGCTCACTAGATTGTCTCTATGGAAGCTTGAAACAGTAAACAGTTTGTTAGGTGAGGTTTTACTACTGGAGTATGTTCAGAAACTTAAGGTGATTGTAGATTACAAAGCATAAAAAACACATGTTGGTCCTTCCACTATTTGTCCACAGATTACTAGAGGTAGTGCCTCTTAAAATAGGCTGTTGCCTTCACGTCGCTAGCTAATTCTGTCCCCATGTGAGTACACTATCTTGGATTACAGGGATCCTTGGATCACTATCTCATGTGTAACTTGAAAAGCCTTTTTCATAAATCACATCACAAGGTTCCTTACTGTTGTTTGCCTTTGTTGCACGTTCAAAGAAATCCACTGAGACACATCTGTCATCCTCGCCTTGCTGGCTGTCCTCTGTGCGTGTTATTTTTATGCTTGTTTAGGGGTGAATGAAAGCATCCATAGCTTTCTATATGTAATAAAATTGAGGCTGTCAAACTGTAGTTTTTATAATCCCATTTCTAGTAAAAGTAAATAGTAACTAGATGAATGTTTATTGTGAATTTTAAACAGCTGGAACAGATAAGATCATGTGACATAAAAGTTTTCCTTTAAGATGAGCTACTTCATAGTAGAAAGGATATAGTAATATTCCCAGTAATCTCATGACTCCCCATGCTCTCCCATTATTTCATAGGAAGAGTCACCTGAGACAGGGACGTTGCTGTTGAGGTAAATGAACTTCTCCATGTGGTCGACATTCCCTCTGCAAACAGACACACTGCGGATGCCCAAAAGGTCATTAAAGGCCTGGATCTTGGTTTTTATCCGGGACACTCGCAAGCCCAAACTCTGAGACTCTTTGCTGAGTCTCTCAAGAGCCCTGATCAGAGCCTCAATTGACTCTGCAAAGATCACAGCATCGGCAGGTCAAGATCAGTGAATCTTTCTTCACCAACAGATCCCCACAGTGGCTGGACCCCATGACCTTGCCCAACACCCAATCCATGCAAGCATGGGACAGAGTAGGTGCATGAACACAGCCCTAGAGTCCACTGGGAAGAACGCAGAGGTTCTGCCTCCACTTTGCACAGCACTCACAGTGCCAGTGTATAGGCCAGCCATGATGTCCAGCAACTTCGGGAGGATCCTGTGAAGTCTCAGGATGTCCAACAGGGCAGCTGCTACTCCTCTCGATAATAACTTTCATGGTCTTGACATGAATGGTCTTCTAAATCACATTGAATTTGTCCGTCTCACCCAAATCTGCAAGCTCCTCACACAAACTGGGCACTTCTGTAGAGCCTGCAGTTCTGTAGGAGCCTCCAGTGTCTGCTCACGAGAATGTGACCTCCCTTGCCGCACCACCAGCACTGGAGTACCAAGTCCAGCGACGCGGCTCAGGGCGCTGGAACTAGGATCCAGCGACCAGCAACCCCTGACCTTTCACAAAGTCAAAGAACATAGAGCCGTTTTCGCCCCGGCCTACAGACACATTCCTCATAGCCATCCTCATGACCCATGTTACCTCATTGGCACCCCAACCACTGAGCAAAGTTGAAAATAAAATTTCCCTCATCTAGACATCACTCGTCACAGTCAGAGCATACACATACGCTTGTTGAAAGGCGTGACATCAGACACCATTCGGAGAAGCCGATCCACTACAGCAACAGCTACTCCCTGATTATGGCAGCCAACAGTGTGACCAAACCAGTAATTGGTGGACTCACCTAAAGAAATTTGGCCACTCCATGGTCTGCGTACCTCAGAGAGGGCTGCCACTGAAATGCATCCTCTGGGCGGCTGCAGCAGAGATACACCCGTGGAGAGCAGAAACGAGTCCTGTCTGCTTTGTCAGAGCTGTGTGAAGTTGCCACCAACCCCCATTTTTTTCCCTGCAAGTTAGAGGACCGCTTGAAGGGCCAGATGCAGTTTAATATCATACCCAGGACATATTGTTGCCATATTGGAAAAGACAATCTGAAGCTTCAAAGAAAGGATCACTACTGGAACATGGAATGTATAGAGCATGAACCAAGAAAACCTGGGTGTGATAAAAATCACAGTTCACATTTTAGGTTATAGCAAGTGGATGGAGGGACAGAGCTTAGGCTTTGCAGCATGGTGGTTAGCATTGTTGCCTTCCAGAGTATGAGTCTCTGCTCTTGTCCTATATGTGTCATCGTAGGGTTTCTTTTGGGTACTCTGGTTTCCACCCATAGTTCAAAAACATGCTATGATTAATTGGGGGTACCGAATTCCCCTTAAGTGTGCATGTGTGAGTGAATGGTATGTGAGTACCCTGCGATAGGTGGGTGGCCCAAACTGGGTTGTTCCCTGCCTTGTGCCCATAGCCTCTGGGATAGGCCCTGGACCCCCTGTGACCCTAAATGCGATGGATGGATTGTTGGATGGGCCTTAGGCTTCATGGTGCAGTCTCCACCCTCTAATCTTCATATGTTTGCATGTTCTCCTTGTTTTGTTGTGGAATTCCCTCTGGGATCTACAGTTTCCCCCCACAGTCCAAAAACATGCTAAGGTGAATTGGAGTTGCCCAATTGCCCATAGGTGTGAATGGTGCGAGTGCCTGTCAATAGGTAGGTTTGCGCCCATGAATGTGCATAGGATGGATGCACACACTCCTGCTGATTGTAGACTGTATTATCCAAGTCAGAAATATTTACCTGAGAACTAAAACTGGGAACAAGAAAAGTCACAATTAGAAAAGATACAAATTGTAACGTCCGCGAGGCAGTCACAGGAACAAGAAGGGCTGGAGTCGTCAGGTCGAAGGTAAACCAGGGTTTATTGCAGGGGACACC
>JAABNY020000001.1:24108857-24123351 GCA_015164015.2 Brevimyrus niger
ACCCAGGCGGAGACTTGAACCCAGGTCCCAGAGGTGTGAGGCAACAGTGCTAACCACTGCACCACCATGCCGCCCCTCCTCTTTTCTTAAATAAAATGAAATCATTTTAGTTACCATAATAACCAGTTACCCATTAGCATTGTTGAAATGTCTTTGTATTTCTCTTGAGAAAAACTAGATTTATTTTTAACTCAATAGAGAAACTTTCTAGAAGCAATTATTTACCTGAAAATTGCCATTGAAGAAATAAACTGCATGAGAAATGAAACAAAAGTAGGTGATTAATGAGAGATATTTTAAGAGATCCTAAAATAAATATGGACAGGAGAATTTCTATAACATCATACGGAGATCCAGGAACATTTTTTAGATCCAACTGAGAATTCTCATTGATTTCTCATGAGAAAAATGTGAGAAATGTAGGTCAAGGCAGTAAGATGCTTCTTTATGTGGGCGTGATCATAAAATAGATCAAAAGATGAATCAGAAAAACCAGATGTATCGCTAGAATGACCTTAGGAAACTGCACTTGGAAAAGGCCTGGTTTCTTTGACCTACAATGAACCACAGACTAAGGAGCATGAGTGAAGGTCTTTCTTTTCGTGTCTACGTCTACTTTTGGTGACTTCAGAAACAGCACTTTCTTCTGTCATGTTTAATTTCTGGGTGTCATGAGGATGCATAACTGGCAACCAACCAACAGAAATGAGTCAGTGACCAATTAGCTATAGGTTGGTTTCATTATTAACAATTTTCTTAATTAATTACATTTATAGATGTTACCCCAAACCAATCATTTCAGATAACATCAGGAATAGAAAGATAGTGTGTAGAAAGGCGCAAGCCTTCTTTAAGGTTGTCTTCATTGAGTCTGTGTTTTGGGTTCTAGTTCAGTATATTTCTGTGTTATCGGTGTGATACTGGATGAACTACAATCCACTTCTCTTGCACAGTGCTAGCTATTGAGAATTTAGTTTTGGATATTACCTCATGCTTAAGTATGTCACAAAGCAGCCACAAACCAGCGATTCAGGCCTGTAAACTCTTCAGCATTCCTTGTAGTCTGGTGACTTTAACAGCAGGAATTTTACTAGACAAAAAAAAATGTTTTGAATCTAAAAATATTTAAAGCGAGGAAGAAAAAAAGCTGCTAATGGTAACACAAGTGAATGTGCAGTGTTGAGAGCTGCAAAAACTTAACAACTTTCACATTCTATGGAGAAGACTATAGTGAAGGACATGGTCTTATGATAAAAAAGGGGTTACATAGAGGATGTTTACTAAGCTGATACATAGAAGCCAGGCAACTCCCTTAATGTCTATCTCAGAAATTTCCTCCCTGAACCAAAACCTGAAGGTTTCATGGTGGAGAAATACTGATAAGATCAACAAGGACATGATACCATTGCTGCCAAACTGAACAGAAGACAATTACGTTACACCCTGAAAAGGACTCTGGCTCTTTAAGGAAACAGAGGGCCTAAGAAGATATATTTTTTATATACCCCCCATTTCAATATGTGCTTCTGTTCCAAAACACCTGGATGTATATGTAATTAGTCAAATTGCTTGCAGTGTCCATAATGTTGGCAATCAGAGGATGGATAGATGCATCTCTTTTTATCCTGGGGAATTATTGCACAAATTGCTTTCCCCTGTTCTGTCAAACTGCATTTTTCACAGTATAGCAAGTCATATATCCTATGAAATCAAAAAAGGGGTTGTAGTCTACATATGTATATAAGCATGTATGACAAAATATGGGGATAAATATCGCAGACAATTTGTATGATTGACTTTAAGGGATTATGTGTATATTTATTCATTTATTGAAGGATTTTTCTGGGCTCTAAGACAAGCTTAAAACTGGACAGAAGTTTCATTCCATTTTTCCTAGGGGTGCATGACTGCACTTTTCCTTCAACAATGGCAGCTCCTAGCTTTGCAGTAAGGTGTATGATTTATATATTCTCTCATATAGAATTCACATTTAATTCATTTTGTCTTACATTGTCATCTTGTGGAGACAGTGATGTGTGCTTATGATTTTAGTTTGTTTATTTTTTATTTATTTTTTTTGGGGGGGGGGGGCATTGAGACAGCTGGCTAGCCCCTTGTGCCTGTGATCAGGCAGTTGCTGGCTAAAATCCAGTGCTAGGCAGAATCGCCACATTTCTGCTGGGTTCTTGCAAAAGGCCCCGGGTATGCTAAAGACTTTTTTGATTAAATGGCATCATATACAGAATTTGTTTTTGCAAAACACTGTCAGAGACAGTTTGATCTTGAATTGACTACACTGAGAAGAGACTTTAGTCTGAATTATGTTAAAGTGTTTTAAAGTGTTTATTGTTTAGAGAACAAAACCTGTTTTTATTGAAGCCCATTACTGAAGGGTAAACTGTAGATTCCTGTCTGAAATGCCCTTTGTTTGACAGATTTCTGCATACGCACAGAAGGCTTCCTGGGACATGATGGACAATGGTATGTTCTGCGTGTAACTGATCTCACCTGCAATTACTGAGAGCAAAACAGTCCCCATGCAATCCGACTGCCTGGGGTCTCAGTCCGGCGATACACCCACAAAATGGCATGCTGTCAGTATTTTCTGTCTTAACGTCGAAAGCAAACCCCAGCAAGAATACACCAACAGATATGTCTGAACCCAGTGAAATGAAATAACTGTCTGAGTGTACGTTGTGGCCTGTTCTTTAGACCCATTCGTACCTTGTGTGATTTAAAGACTCATAAGAAAAATTTGAGAACCGCGAGTCTAAGTGATACGGCGTACACATAAGTTATAGTGGTCTTGTTTTATGTAAAAGAAATAAATCATAGATCACCCTACAATTTTTCACAGAGTCAAGAGATCTAGAAAGTTCTTCAGTGCCCCTAATTCATAGCATAAGTTTATTACTGGTGTTGTAATTTACAATTGTGCTTTGTTGGAAGGGACTTCTGACTTCCCATGTAATTAAAGACAAATGTTGGATAAATAATGTCAAAATAAAATTTACTGGTTTGCATCAGATTTTTAAATACCCCTTTTAATACTCTACTTCTCTTTCCTCTTCTTATTCTTATTGCCCTGTACTGCCTGAAAACAAAATATGTAAAACTCCGGACCACAACATTACATATGCTACAACAGAAAAGAATCTGTGATATATTTCCAATGATGACGAGATAATTCCATAACATTAAAACTAAACACTTATATGTGATAAATTCAATCATATAACTTGTCTGTCATATCCATCCCCGTATTTTGTCAGACATTTCTATATACGTATGTAGATAAAGAACAGTCATAGATTTTCAATTTTATAATAAATAAATCATTTCATAATAAACATCACTTCCATAGGGTAATGTCATTATTTTATAGTATTATTTGCGTTAATAAAGATTTTTTTTCAGTTGAACTGCATGGTTTTGCACAGACAATGCTACCTTTCAGTCTCCACTCTCTGGGAACCAGCGGCCCAGCGTGTCGCACGGGACGAGAGCGATGGGCTAAGTGACTCTCCTCTTTAATCTCACTGCAGGAAGAGGATAGCTGGAAAAGGAGCGGTTCTGATCCGCTAGCGCACCCAGCCCTCTCGCTCAGGCAGCATTATTGGGGGGCCAGAGCATCGCTGACGGCGACAGGGAGGTGGTGACGTCGGAGACCACGGCTGAAATAATGGGAACTTTATGTACGGAATCTCCCAGGCGAGTCTGTAGCAAGAAAGAGTTACTTCAAGGTTGCCAAAGACTTAAACTCCACACGTAGCACCAGGTCCACTCTTGTATGTGTAGTGGGGCAAAAAAATGCAATAGCTATTGATTTAGTGCCTAGGGAGGAGAATTGGCTGCAGAAAAATAGGATGTGGCACAAGGTGGCCTGTTGTTTTCAAGGTTGAGAACAACAGGCCATTACTGCTTCCTCCGTGGGCTTTCGCTTACCGACAATGCAAGCGAGAGTGACTCGGAAATCCAACACTTACTCTTTGTTTGCAGAGTAAAATTAGAGTGACACCCCCAGACTCCACGGCTCCTGCGTTATCTCTAAAGGAGAAACTTTTCTGTTACCGAAGTTACACACTCGCAAAGGTTTGGCTGCACGTTAATTGCTGGGTTTTTCTGTAAGCGAATACCTTCGGAAGCACAGAAACGGCATTCAGGACGGGAGAGAAGGTCTAAACAAACACAGGCTGGCAGAAAGTGCAGGTTGAGGGGATTTAAAGTTCATCAATGAGTCAAATCATGAGCAATTTAGCCAGACTCTATGGTCAGAGTGTTTTGGGGGCCTTAGCTGAATCTGAAATGTAAATGAAACACAAGCCAGGCAGGAATATATGTGTGACTAGTGTGTCTTAAGGGACATTAAAATGTGACAGTACAATACCATCCCTCCCCTCCAAAGAAAAACTCTCCATATTACAAGCCAGGTGAAAATGTATTTTTTACAAATCAACAAGACTGTGGTTTATTACATTTCACTGCAGCTATGCACTTTAAAATTTTAATTCTGTCCTTAGTAATGTATCAACATGGATACATAGGTCTATCATGTAGGCACCATGTTTAACATGAAAATCAAATGAAATAGACTCAAATGTTTGCCAAAAGATGTACTTCCGAATGAGTTATTCTTGATTGGCCTTTTCATTTTTTGAAATTTCATATCATATAAAAGATGAACTAGAGTTCTGAGAGTTTTCACAAGTTTAGAAGAAAATTACTGTTCCTAAAATAAAAATATAGCATTTTATAATGTAAAAACTTTTATAGCATAAGAGAAAATCTTTCTTTTTCTTAATTAGCTATATTATTCAGTGGGTGATCAAAACCCAAATTTCAACAAAATGCCATGAGGCAGCTGAAATGATCAAAAGCTGTGGCTGGTACTCTTTTAATCCATATCCAGATTTTCCTTAAAGAAGCATTTATTTACATAACTGACATTATACCCTCCCATTGCAATAGAACATTATTTATGGAAGCAATTTAAAGGAATGTTATTTCCGGTATCACCAAAAACATGCCTGGAACATTATTTGGTAATTTTCTTAACCTGTAAACATTCTGGTGTCTTCAGAGAAATATACATTCCACATGTAAAGAACTTGTTCCTCAGAAACACCTTGGAAAGTCAGAGGTGTCCAATTAAGAGGATGACAGTGGAAAATGGTGCCGTCTATATTCTCATGCATGGTTAAACCAGAAGATAAATTCAAGACAAATGCATGTGGCTGTGATGTATTTTAGAAGGAAAGTTATTGCATCATGTTTCAATGAACCCAGGGTCCAGTGGTGACTTTATACATATTTTTATACCTTGCATAAATGACAACCTCTGACAGATTTATAGAGTTGTGAGTTCTTTATATATGTCCCTGTTACATACTCAGCAGGACCAGTGGCTGCATCTGCAGGGTGTGAACCAAACACCATCTGCCATGGAAGCTGTCAGAAGGCACTGTAATTCACTCGGGGCACATTCGGTGAGAAGACTGGTCAGGGTTCCCTGTGTGGTTCAGGGGCATGTACAGGGGCGGGGACACAGGCACAGGCTCTAGCTGAATGCTGATTAGCGACTGGAGTGTCCCCTCCTCTGTCAGTCACTGATTCAAAACATCTCATTGGGTAATGATAATGACAACCCTTCAGTATGAATAACTGATGCTCTCTGATGCTTCTGCACGTTATAAAATGTCAGAATTGCCCCTTGGTTTGGTTCGACACAGCCCCATTTTGGCACCTATTTCTTTCCCTTCAACCCCCCGCCCCCCCAAAAAAAAATAATAAAAAATCGAAAAAGTCAGTTTAGCCTTAATATTCAATTCCAAGCTTGTTTTGTTTGTTTTGCTGAAAATCTCCAGATTACCGTTTCATTGCTTATCTGGGCTTAAGACAGCTGGTGCTTTTTTATCAAGTCTGTGCAACAAATGCTAGGGGAAGGGGGAGGACCTTCCAACAGTCATAATACATCAAGAGTTTTAACAGTTGAGGTTAGATGAGGTACATGGGAGAGTAAACGAGTGCAACAAAGTGAAAGGGAGTGACGTTTTAAGAATCCTCAAAGGGAGTGCGGACCTCTCCCCTTTAATGTCCAGCCATCTAAACTCTCCAGTGCTCGATTTCTCCCTCTTCACACTGGCGGTATGAGAAAGATGGATGAGCAACTCTCATCCAAACAGAAGGTCGAAGAGCGTGAAATATTACTGTGATGGGAGGTGAGGGGAAGGAGCTGTAAAAAGGCAGACTGCAGGTCTTCATTCACTTAGCCGCGTTCGACAGTTTTTGAAGCACATTTTAAAGGCACATTGTGAGACAAATTATGCAACGTAATGAATGAGCAGATTGGGAAGAGAATGATTTAGCTGTAACCCGTAATAGATCTACACTGAAAAATCACATGTAGGTGAGCGCTTTTGCACAAACATGTGCTAAGTGCCTTGAACCATCATTATTTATTGCAGTACAAGGCTTGACATTTAGGTGGTTATTGAATTTGGAAACTAAACAAGTGTTTCACTGAAGGTTTTAGCTGTTTTTTTTTTTTATTTTTAAACCTTTACCCAAAATTTTTAAGAAAGCAAAGCCAGCCAGGCCCTGGAGCAAATGGGAGTTAGGGGCCTTGCTCAGAGGCCTGGTAATGACATCACTTGATAAATGCTGGGATTCAAACTGTCAACCTTCTGATCAGACCTATAGCCTTGAACTCAGTGGGCCATACAATGCTGAACCAGGGACTTTACAAATTTTTTATAAAACTCACTATGTATTCTCTGCATCTCTCCCATGAGCTGCCCACCTAGTTTGAGCCCTAATAATATCTAATAATTTAATATATATACAGTATACAAATATTTTCATGACCTTTTATTGCATACTTTACCTGATCAATAGATGCAGCTGAAACCTTCAAAATTAAGATAATTGTTTATAATGGGTCATTTGTAAAGACAGGAATGTATGTGTCCTCAGTATAATGCATCATATAGGTTTTAACAAACAGACAAAAGCAACAGAGAGAGTCTATTATTTGTAAGATTGATGGTTTCCATATATGGAATATGTTACTCATTATTTTCTCCGTTTATTCCTGAGCTGTATTTTGATTACAGCAGATATTGTTCTTCACCCTGAACCTTCACCTTGAAAAATAATCCCCCGGAATGACATCTCTACATGATGTAGCATGTAGTCTGCCAGGCCCTGCTGGGGCGTCCATCACAAACCCACACTTATACACAGACTGTGCTTTGACTGAGTGAAAAGGGCATTTTCATAATGAAAATGACAAACATTACAATTAATATAAGACAATGCTATTTTAGATTATTTAAATTATTGGATTTAATTAAACAAAGTGTAAATATACATGCAGAATGACAAAGGGAGGAATTGCCAGAAATTTACCTGAATCACCACTTTTTGCTGTATGGGTGGTTTTTGATTTCAAAACTAGTAAATTTGGCAAAAAAAAAATGCATGTCTTGAATGGTTTTTAATTAACAGGCCCTTTTTTAAAGGGGGGGGGGGTCACACAGTCCCTGGGACAAGAGTGCAACTGAGCCGTCATTCTGCCAACCATGGGATTTGAACCAGCAACCTACTGATATCAATCAGAGGGCGGAACCTGATGAGCCACAAAATGTCCCCTATCAAAATTACTATGCAGTAGAAATGTGAAATAAATATGAACTGCGAAAATATTGTCAACACGAAATGCAGGCAGGGCAGCATTCATACAATATTCTACATATAATGTTGGCATTATAAAGTCTAGCTATCCGGGGAGTTCCTTCCCCTCGGTGCCAGTGCCCCTTAGGATGGGCTCCAGGCTCACCACAGCCATGCACTGACTATGCAAAAGATGGATAAATGGATGTATGGATTTTATGTTCAGGGCCTCATCTACAAGAATACTGGCACATGAAGGAATCCCACCAGTTTATTTTGCTAAGACAGATACAGAGCCCTTGATCCTGTACTGGGTAAGTGGGTGGAAGACAAATGTTGGATGAATTGACATGGAAATCTCAGTCAGTGTTGCCAACTAGCCAAAACACTCTATGGAATTCAGGACCAATGATTATGTGGGCTGGGAAAAATGAGTAACTCTTGGGGTCTTCCTATATGGACAATATGAGGAAAAATGCTGCCATAGAAATCCATAGAAGTAAAGCCATAGAAAATCTCCCAGCCAGAAGTTATACCTACACACATAGACTATATGGACAAAAGTATTGGGACACACCTCTTAATCATTTGAATTTGGGTGTTTTATTTAGACTCATTGCTACTGATGCATAAAATCAGTGAAATTCAGGCGTGGTGCTGTCATAGGATTCCACCTTTGCATTTAGTCAGTTTGTGAAATTTCTTCCCTACTAGATATTCCACTGTCAAATGTAAGTGGTATTATTTCAAAGTAGAAGCGTTTAGGAACTCAGCCATGAAGTGTGTGACCACGTAAAGTAACAGAACGGGGTCGATGAGCACTGGGCCAAGGGGCATCTGTTGAGTCTGTTGGCTCATTAACTGCAGAGTTCCAATCTTCCTCTGGCATTAAGTCCAGCACAAAAACTGTGCAATAGAAGCTTCGTGGAATGGGCTTCATTGGCCGAGCAGCTGCATGCAAGCCTCATATCACCAAACACAACGCCCAAAGTTGGATGGAGTGATGTAAAGCATGAGTCTGGGTTTGGCAGATGCCAGGAGAATGTTACCTGCTGACTTCATTGTGGCAACTGTAAAATTGGGGTAATGGTGCTATAGGGCTGTTTTTCAGGGGTTGGGTTTAGGCCCCTTAGTTCCAGTGAAGGTAGCTCTTAATGCTTCAGCAAACCAAAACATTTTGGACAATTCTATGCTTACAAGTTTGTGGGAACAGTTTGGGGAAGGACCTTTTCTGTTCCATCATGACTGTGTCCCACTGCACAAAGCGAGGTTCATAAGGACATGGCTGGATGAGTTTGGCATGGAAGAACTTGACTGACCCACACAGAGCCCTGACCTCAACCCCATCAAACACCGTTGGGATGAACTAGAATGAAGATTGTGAGCCAGACCTTCATGTTTAACATTAGTGCCTGACTTCACAAATGCTCTTCTCGCTGGATGGGCAAATATTCCCACGAACACACTCAAAAATCTTGTGCAAAGCCTTCCCAGAAGAGTGGCAGCTGTTATAACTGCAAAGGAGGGACCAGCTCCATATCGATGTCTATGGATTTGGAATGTGATGTCATCAAATTTCCTGTGGGAGTGGTCTCCCAATACATTTGTCCGTATAGTGTATATACATAAATACCTGTTTGTAAGGCTTTGTGTTCAAGTTTTTACTTCTTAAACCACTTCTTAATTGTGGTTTTACATATTTAAGCCTTAAAGAAGCAAAAAAAAAAACACATTCCTCAGTTCTTTAAACATATATTAAAGGCATGTTTTGAGAAAAAATATAACATTTTAAGGTATGTATATATCGGAAAGAAAATGACCTGCAGACTAACTGTTGTAATGAACAACAGATCATCATTGGTTTGAATAATTGCATGTGGGTGAATTTTCTAGAAGAATCATTATTTATTGTTAAACAAAGTATGACATAAACTCTTAATGTGTATATTGAATCTGTCCTAAACACATCTTACAAAATTTATGAAAAGTAAACATCCACAGCAAAGCCTAGTATAAATCCCTTGAAAACAAAATAAAATATATTTTTGTTTGATCCAGGAAAGATCTTTTTTTCATAGATTAAAAATGCTTTTATTACTCAAAGCAGAGATTTGAAAAATAATTTGTGTAGGGCTCGTTTGATTACAAAACGGCCTGCATCAAAAGGACAAACATATCTTGCCTGATGTATTAGAAACATACACATAGAACTTAGAATCTGGAAACAAATTGTATACACTGATGTTTTCAACAATGGCAGCTTCCTTAAGGTCCCCTCAATTGCTTGACGCTAACTTGATTACCTCTGCGCAAACCCGCATGGATTCATTTTACCTAGTCACGATAACCCAGTGAGTCGTCCCATGTTCTGAAATAATGGAAATAACGTATTGCGTCTAAAATTCGCGCCCTTTAAAATTCCCGTGGAGATATCCCACCTGTTATTCCAAGCAAACTATCTACAGGGATTGTTTTTTTTTCTTCATTTTTTTTCCAGACGCTGGACTCACTGAGGAAGGCTGCGTTGCTATTTTCTCACCAGCGGCGACACCTGCAAGTGCATGAGCGTCTTCTCTCACCCGGCTCCAAAGCCTTTATGGGTAACACATTTTCAGAGCTGGGTTCACGAGGACAAGCGGCTGTGAAAAACATTTGAGACCCGTGTCCCCGCCCCACCCGTCCAGATGGGCAAATGATCTGTGTGAAAAAAAGGCATGGTTTGCTAGATAAATTCCGGACTATTCATGTGCCAGATTTCACGGTCACCGCAGTGCTCAAATCACTGGTATTTTGTTTAGTCTTGTTTGATTGCATTCAGCAGCCCTAACCATGGACCACAGAACTGGGGGGGCACCCAGTTTTTGGTGCATCATTAAGAATGCAATGAAGATTAATCACCAAATAATGACCTGCTGCAAATAATTCCATGCAAACCAATAAAACTTTATGAATAGAATTCTGAATTATATATAATTTTTTTTTAAATAAAAGATTGTATCTGCATTTTTCAAAAGCAAACAGAAGTGGACATCACTTTAATCCCCCTCCCGCCAGATTTACACATGCAAATAAACCTATAAGTCAGCTTTCACTGAAATTCCATAATGAGAACATTCTTTAAAAGTAAGCTGAGCATGCCACAAGGCAGACTGCCAGAATAGAAGACCCTCTCCAATTACCTTGCTCATCCTGTCCTTCGGGATAGAGAGGCTGCTGTATTTAACTTGTAGTAACAGGTAAGCAAGCAGGCATGACAAGTATCAAAACAGACAAACATAAGGAGAATCGTGTAAAGATGAAGAGGATGGCTTCTCCCTTTTCCAGGCCACCCAGACAGAGATCAAGATCTGAGAACAAGTTCCGTTCTCCTTTGCCAAAGGGCTGATACTTCATTCTCTAATGGCTGCGTTTCCCTTCACGTTAATCCCTAAGTCTGCATCTTCTTAGCCTGGGGATCCTAAAGACCCCTTTCACTAGACAGTTATGCAGGTGACACGAGTTCATTAAACATTCTCACCTTTTTGAAACAGACACAAAGGATTATCAACTACAGATTGTCCCTTTTCTTTCCAAAAGGCAAAACATATGACTTACAATGTTTCTATTATGCTAAAAAATCCCAAGTGTAGATCACACCTGGGAGTCAACGGTTTTAGACACTACTTTTACCAAAGATTCAAAGGAAACAAAAGTAGAAACCATACAGGTTGTGTACTCCCTCAATGATGGAATGCAACTAAATGCTGCTGTGTAAATGCTATCCTGGACCTAAGTAAACTATGGCACTACACAGACTAATTCCTGAAGCTGGACAGGGTTTAAAATTGAACAAGTTTTCTATCATACCCAGCTTCTGATGAGACACACTTGTTCTCTGGTAAATGCCAGGAACAGGTGTGGTTCATTAGAAGCCAAGCGGGAAAGAAAACCTACTGGATAGTAGCTCTCCAGGACCAGAGTTGGAGACCCCTGGTCTAGACCCAGTCGCAGACTAGGTATCAGGTATCAGGGGAGTTCGGGAATTTTCCCAGTGGACCAGTCTTTTCCAGTCTGGTCTTTCTTCCACAAGCAAGATATGGCAATTTCAGGTCCAGAAAGTAAAAATTCACACCAAGATTTTGTTTCAACCAACCAGTTGAGTACTCGGTGACTGTAACTTTTTATGTTCAACTGGTTGGTTGAAAGTAAATCATGGTCTGGATTTTTACTTCCTGGACCTGAAATTGCCACCACTGCCCCAAGCCATTATATAGCCCAGGGGTGTCAAACTCCAGTCCTGGAGGGTTGGAGCCCTGTGTAGCTTAGTTCTTTCCCTGTTCCACCACAAATGATTCAGCTCAAGAACTGTGTGGTAATTAGAATTTAGTGATCAGTGGTCATTGTCAACACACCACAGCCAAGCACACAGTGCGCAACAACGAAATGTGTCCTCTGCATTTAACCCATATGTGACTTTCGTGACATAGCAGGGGGCAGCAATATAGCGCCCGGGGAGCAGTGCTTGGGGACGGTACCTTGCTCAGGGTATTTAGCACAAGGAGTTGAATCAGGTGTGGTAAATGAGGGGAAACCCAAGAGTGTGCAGGTCTCCAGGATTGGAGTTTGACACCTGTGATATAGACTATATATTAGGGCAGGGCTATTCAACTCAGGCCCTCGATTCCAAATCCAGGCCTTGTTTTCAGTTCTCCCAGGTAGTTTAATAATTACTAATTCTGATTAGTCAGAGGCTTCACACCTGGCCCTTGAGGACCTTGAGTTGAATAGCCCTGTATTAGGGGCTCCCAACCCATCAGTTGTTCTCGATGTTTCCAGGCCGACCACAGGAGCTGATTAATGGGCGGTGCTAGAACCAATAAGTTCATCGCAAAGAGCTGGTGGCAAATTCCTAGGCTGCCTATTGTTGCCAGTCCACCCCAGCCACTTTTGGTTTACATAAAGTGAAAATTGCCCTCTCTTTTATAGAATTTCTTGCTTGCTGGGAAAACCTTGCAAAAGTTAATTTAAAAAAATAGCAAGAAGATCCAGTTTGCTGAATGACTGTCTCACTGGTCGGATTTCCATTTGGGTTACTGTAGTTGTGGTTTCACAAGTTGGTACTCTTGATATTGAATCTGCAGCCAGTGTAATAGTCTATGGATGAAGTCATGAATATTAAACCAGGCAAACATACCAAAATGACAATGTAACACCACATTCTTATAGATTGCATTTGAAAACAAACTCACTCAGTCCACAAGATACATTTTCAAGAAAATTTCTGTGAACTTTTTGAGTTTTGGAAATTTAACAAAAGTTATTCATTGGATTATACGAGGACTGATGAGTTCTGGTTCCCAGTAATGTAACACATGATATGGAAGCCTGACTTGCATTGGTGGTCTCATTTCAAAAACAACAAAAATGGACTGAGTGAGCATCATTGGTTGAATTTAGCCTTAGAAAAACAGTGAATTAATTTAGGAAATTAAATTTAAACAAACAATAAACAATGGTATATCTAAGCAGTTGCATATTCATTGAGAGAATCTGAGCAAAGGGATGGATTTCAAAAGGATATGATGAATGACTTCAGCCACTTATTGTTCTCCATGGAAACCTGAGACAGATTAATCTAGATCAGAAGAGTGCAATTTTCCTCAATGTTATAGAACTACATCTCGTTATTTTGGAAAGCATGACTCAACATATGGCTTCAAATGCATTGCTGTGTTTTCTTAGAAGATCAAATCTAATGGAATGATTAGTCTTATGAAACAAATTAGACCAGTCTCATCACTTTAAATGTGTTTTTCTTATACATGATGAGGTGAGTCTCAAATTACATCAATCCACCAAAAATAGGGCTTTGTGAGCTCAGTGCTATAGATGGAGCAAATTCTAAAGTTGCATGAAATGAAAAGGTTAAAATAGTTACAATTTCCATTATTTTATAGAAAATTACTCTTTATACATTTCAAAAGATTTTTTTTATCCTGGCATTCTTTTTCCGCAGTGACGCTCATATGGTACAAATTACATTTCTGGTAGTGTGTATGTGACACATAAATAGATAGAGTGATACATTATCATTCATACATTTTCCATAACCACTCGTCCACAACAGGGTGAGCCCATCGCAGGAAAGCTAGGGCATAAAGCAAAGCATGCTGGTCCATTGCAACAGAGTAGAGTCACCCCATTAAACCTCATTAAAACCACAACACTGGAACTGCAAAGCTACTTTGCTACCCAAAAGGTGACCATGTGCTGCCCATATATAAGAAATGTAAGCATGCATGCTATTGCAAAAGTCAGTCGTAACAGGCAAAGCTGGACTAATTTAGATACAGGGAGAGCACAAAAAACAAAACCTTGCTGGCTAGCAAAAACTGGAATCTCAAATATATATATATTTTTTTTTTCTTACTGAACTAGCCCAGTTGGCTAGTAGCAAAAATTCCATCAATGATAACAGGACTTCTTGTCTCAGAAAAACAGAGTGACTGAAATGTAGCAATGTGTGGAGTCAAGCAGACGCATTTGCTCCACTCCTTCCCTTTTATGAATTAACATTAGACATTGATTCTTGAACCCACGTCCAGTGGAAGCCCTTCCCACAGCCCAGTGTCCACTCTGTACTTCTGCAATGCCAGCCCTTCCCAGTGCCCACTCCATACTTCTGTAATGCCAGCCCTTCCCACCACCCAGTGCCCGCTCTGTACTTCTGCAATGCCAGCCCTTCCTACAGCCCAGTGCCCACTCCGTACTTCTGCAATGCCAGCCCTTCCTACAGCCCAGTGCCCGCTCTGTACTTCTGCAATGCCAGCCCTTCCCACCGCCC
>JAABNY020000001.1:24148281-24164794 GCA_015164015.2 Brevimyrus niger
AATCATCATCTGAAAATCTTTGTAATAATAGGTATACCAATATGTAATATGTCCCGTCCATCCATCCATCCATCCATCCATCCATTCATTCCTCCATCCATCAACAAGACAACTACGATTGGACAGGATAATAATAATAATAATAATAATAATAATAATAATAAAAACACCCAGTAACCATGGCTCATTCATTTCTGGCACAAGTGTCTGCTTTTTAGGTTCCAAAACATCAAAGTATATACACTTTCAGATCATGAGATGCCTATTCTATATAATAATGTGAGTTTTTAATATAATGGCAGGAAACTCTTTTAGCCATGCTTACGGTGTTCACACTATTGGAACCACACTGCAAGGTTTCCTCAGCTATATTGGCTCAACATATAATTTTCTATCATTGTCTAAAACACCTGAGAGCATCTGTGTATTAACTTTACACTCAAAATTATGTTGTAGTACCAGTTGTTCTGAGTTACTTCTGGTATATTTGTGGTTATTTAAAATCCAGTCCAATCCAATAATGCCAAAAGCTAATCCAATGTTCCATCTATCCTGGAATAGGCTCTGGGCTTACTGCCACCATGTACTGGATAAGTGGAACAAGATGGATGGATGGAATCAAGGTTTTCAAAAATAATTCATTACATTTAAGGGAAGATTAACTTATAATATGTTTTGGCCAAAATAAGAGCTATTGATTCAACTATTTAGTATCCACACTGTGACCTAGTAACTGCTGATGGAAAATATACTGATGGATAGGTGATTTAACCTTATATTATCACTAAAGAACTTCATTCTAAATGCAGCTTTAACAGATTAATAATTTTTCATTTGAAAAAGCACAGACAAGCCTGAAAAATCACAGAGGGATCCAGAGTCATAGCTGGACACCCCTGACATGGAGCACAACAGGACTCCAGCTACTACGATTTTAGCAGACATAATCAACCCTCTACATTTTGAAAGATATATTTTTGAAAAGAAAAGTGCTAGTAATGTTGGACAACAAATGCACACAGTGACGATTTTATATGTACTACCCACAATGGAATAAAATAGTATTATTTATCCACTGACTGTTAAATGACAGAAATTCAGAATTTGCAGTTTTACTATGTGCAGGTATAAATGCATTGTATTTCAAATCCACCTATGTTCCAATTTCTTAACCGGGACAGGAGGACCTGGAATATGTCGCAGACAGCAAAGGGCACAAGGCTGGGCACACACTCAAACTTAGGGGGCAATTTACAGATGACAGCCAGCCTGACTGTATGCCTTTGACCTGGGAGGAACACAGACTACCAGGAAGTAACACGTGCAACACAGGAAGAAGATGGAAAGTCCACAAAAAGGGCAAGCAGGATTCAAACCCCTAACCCTAGTCAGCACTAGCACTACCCACTGTGCCATGATGCCAAGTAACTGTCCCCCAAAAGTGTTTTTTTCTTATAAAAAACAAGATTACTCAATAAAATACTCAATGGTATGAAGGGCATGGTATGGAAGGGCACCTAGACATCCCACAGTGAATGTTTCTGCCTTGCTTACATGCAAGAGTTGTAAAGATCAGAGAGTTACAAGTGGACATTAGTCCACAATGTAAGCCAATGGGCCTCAGCATAAATATGGCATACCGAGCATAAAACGCACAATAAACTTTAACAAGACATTCTCACAAGGCATGCATATGTTTGCAGGAAGACACGAATGGCTACGCAAAGAAACGCGGTGCATTAAAAGTATTACAGGCCCAGTTCCTGCTTATATGCCCATAAAAAGATAATACGTATTTGCTGTTGTATGGTTCATTTTAAAATCCCATCAGGATGAGAACTCAATAAAACTTGCAGAGCCCTGAAAGTCTGCACTGGAAACACACAACGAGAATTTCTTTCTATCTTTATAGTATCTGTAAATGCAACCTGCTGAGGAGTGAACAGTCTGCCCCACATCACCCTCAACCTTCTCAAATTCCACTCGAATTCCTCCCGGCCTGGTCCCAGGAGATCTATACAATACGGGGACTCTGCGCCTTTTTCCCTCCACATTTATGAGTTGGCGGACCCCTGGCTCCCAATCGTCAGAAGGAAAGACGGCCTCTCAGATGAATTCAGATGAATCAATACGCTTTTCATCTTTGTCCAGTTCTGGCATCTAATCCACTTTGATGACTCTATATGACTCTCGCCCTTTACAAGTCTTCTCCTCGCTTTCAAGGGAGCGGAGCGTGATGTATGAGCGCAAATAAAAGCTTTGATCAACTCATCTTCCAAATATGGTATATAACAGTAATTTTTCTCTTCGCATTTCCCCATCCCCCCACCCTGTCACTAGCATATGTAAATCCTCTCAAGGGAACGGAGCATTATCTATCCCTTTCAATATGTACTCAGATGAGGTGCCTGAAAGTAGGCCTCAGCTTGATATACTTCCTTTTGCATGCCAGTTTTGCAAACTGTATTAAAATGTCTAACTTTCATGGAATAATTGCTCCTCCTCCGACTAACAAAAAGAATTTAGTCTGAATTAAATCCTCAGCTTCAACAGTATCTGCTTGTAAATGTCTACTTGACAACATTTATGCCTCAAACACAAGTCACCCTTACTTCCAGCAAAAGCTTGCCCACAAATCGCACTTTATTGTTCATGCTGACAACCACAAATGTCCTCCTAAATATAAGCAGTGCAATCCTGCCATGGTATTACACTGAGATATAGTAAACCAGCCCATTACATTGGGATCGCATGCATCTTGTTAATTTACAAGCATTTTTATGGTGCTTTCAGCCGAGATGCAACATGCAGAGATACCACAGTGGTCTCTTAAAATCCATATATCCATTCATTCTAGCAGCTACTTATCCTAACAGGTCGGCTATATGTATGATTAGGAAAACTCACACTTAGCGACAACCTCACCGTTACAGTCGGTTCAGTCGGCAATTGCGCTTAAATGGATTCTCTATTAATCCTATTTTGTTTTAATCCTGACGTGTTTTAAGCGTGCTACAGTGGAGCCTGGGGTGTATCTGGTTATGTTGTCGAGGACAGCTTCTGGATTACTGTCACCTAGATCTAAAGCTAGCAAGAGCCATACTTCCCTACCCTTCAAGCACCTTCTCTGTTTTTTTTTATCGTGGGTAAGTAAGTAAAGAGACTCGGTTCAGCGTCTCTCTCATCCATTAATTCATGGTAATTGTTACCCAAAACTGTTTCTTCGCCCTGCACTTTTGTTCTGCATGATTTGCACAGGGAGCCAGTGGAAAACATCTGGAGGTTCATTCATGGAAAACCGCAGCTGCGTCGTGCAGCACGAGCTACAACGAGCTTCACATTATCACACCAGAAATAGTGACGTGTGCATCATCTGCAGGAAGCTCGGACATTAGGACTGAAAAGACCGCATCAGGGATGCCACTGCTAGATGCCCTTTCTTCGTCATATTTAACCCGACGGACAGATTATTGTAAGAAACAACACATTCTAAACAATAGCTAAACAAGGGGACTGAAGTCACATTTATATTCAGTTTGTATTCCCCATTATTCCATATCAGCCAATTTTCATCATCACAATATAAAATATTTCCAAGAAATACAATGGAGACAATGGATTTCAAGTACAATTAAGAACAGTTGTTAAAAGAATGCATAGCATAACGACATATCAGCACGGTTCGTCTGATACTCAGGGAAGCAGCGAGTGGATTTGTGTAATTACACTCATTTGGGCGATTTAATCACTTTGTTCTCAAAATGAGGTCCTTACAGTTGTGGTGTCACACACCATTGCACAAGAGCCTTGTGCCCCACCCAGGGACAGATGCATTGCACAGTGAAATTCGGCTGTAAAAGATCTTAAACCATCACACAATGCTAGAACACATCCTTTCTGCAAAACTCTGCCAAAGAACTCATCAGGAAATGTGACAAATGAACATTCACAGTATAAACCAAGCACAGCCGTGGGTTAGCAAGGAAAATTCATAGATTTTTTTCCATTCCCGCAGTAAAAGACTGTATTGGTTGAATACATTTTGTTATTTTCCTTCAAAAGTCTGGGAAACCATTAATATGGGTACAGATAAGGTAATGATAAGGCATTGATTTGACCTTGAAGGCTGCTACAAGTAAGAAAGTGCACATGCAGTGTTATAGTATACCTATACTCCATGCAGTGTTATAGTATACCTATACTCCATGCAGTGTTGTAGTATACCTGCATGGCAATTAAAATGAAGAGCAATTCAAGCTGTTTTTCATGACCACAAGTAAATTTATTTTAAAAAAGCCAAGGGCGTTAAATTTCACATTTATGCTCGCCCTTGAAAGTCAGGATTTATCAAAAGGCCACTTTTTCTATCTACATTGTGATTTAGTTTATTTTGTCTATTTTACAAAAAAACTGTTACATTGGCTGGGAAATAAACTTTTCCCATGGCACAGTTGATAAAAATGAATTGCCAGTTATTACAGTGTTTGGTGTTAAAATAATTGAGAAATATAGGTCTTATTTCATGCATTTACAATAATAACAAGTAAATAAATAAAAATAAAATAATAAGTAAACAACACCAACAATAAAGTGTGCCTTTTCTCCCAAAAACAAAAAGAGTGAATGATTTGGAAAAAAAGACAATCAACTACAACTACAACTACAGTGATAATAATTAAATTAAACGATTATTTTCTTTTATATTGAATTATTGTTTTCACCACTATCCTGCCTTTTGTAGCTTTAGAGATGGATCAGGTGTGAAACGCAAAACAGCATCTCTGAATATTTAGAAGTCAACAGGTTAAGGATGATTAGTAATGGGTAATTTCTATTAGTAATGAGTAATCTGCAACCAAGTAACATACCCTCCATTATAAAATAACAAATAATAATTCATTAACACTGGAGCATCACAAGTGATCAGAAAACCAAAAACAAAAAGCCTTTCCACGAAGGAAATGATTCTTCACTGAAAAGGCTCAATTTTGTGCGTAATTTAAACTAGAACAGTTCCTTTGTTCAATAAATGCCTTCAAACACAAAAGCAAAGACTTCAGTGAAGTTTTTCAGTCTCAAATCAGTCATAAACTCAATCACTTAGTTGAAGTATGATTAAGTACTAATACAGCTGATGGAAAAGACACTGATGTAGTCTGGGAATTAACATTTGAAATTCTGTAAGCACTAGAAATTCAATGTTACTTTAGATTTTGAGATCACATCCTGGAAAAACCCTGGTTTCTGGCCTGGGCCTCTAATAACTCGGCTTACAATAAAAGTGTAATTCAATGTTTTTCAACCAAATCTTGAGGACCTCCAGTCAGTCCACATTTTTGCTCCCTCCCACCTCCCAGCATACCTGTCATAGGTACTTGGTGTTCTTGTTAGTTTGGCATGTTCTCGGTTGTTTGGTTCAGGTGTGCTTCAAATGTGGACTGACTGGAGGTCCCCGAGGACTGGGTGGAGAAACACAGCTGTAATTGAATCAGGGTGGTGGTGGTAGTGGGGGGAGGGGGGGTGTGCATGAAATTTCTGTCCAGTCGTGTAAACAAAAGAAAGATCTATCGAGCACTGGTGAAGCCAGGCCAGCTGGCAATATAAACAAAGCCGATGGTCTGCTCATCGACTGGTGACCCCGCTCGTGTATTCACCGCAGCCACATCCGGGCCGGACTCCGGGGGGGTGGGGGGGTTGTGCGGAAGGCCCGGCGAGGTGCGGAAGCGGCAGGGCCCGGAAAGAATGCCATTACTGAATGTGCAGGGAAAGGCCAGTGATTGCGAAACACAGCATGGCACGCGGGCCCATATGGAGTCAATGTGTTAAGCAGAAGTAGGTGTACCGTTCTGAGAAGCCTTCCAAACTGAACAACTGTTAGGTGCATTTCGTGGAGGGAGGGGGGTCTGTTTTTGTAATAGGGAGAGGATGAATGATCTTAAGAGAACAAAATTGAAAGGACGATAACATTTTTTGGAAGATATGGACATGGCATTTTAAAAAAATGACATTTTAAATACATCCATCCATAATCCACGAACCACTCGTCAAGATCAGAGACGTGGTGAGCCTGGAATCTATCCTGGGAAGCACAGGCTACAGGGCAGGGCCTGATGGGGTGCCAGCCTGTAATAGGTCACACACTCGCACCCGGAGGAGACATTCATAGGCTTTGATTCGCCTAAAGCATGTTTCACACCATGGACGGAAACACCCATGGACACATGCAGAAAGAACATGCAAAATACACACAGGTGGGGCCAGAATGAATCATGCAACCATGCTGGTAGGAGGCAATGTACCTGCCTTCACGTTCACTGCAATATCAAAATATAAAAAAAGCATCTGAACCACAGTGCTAAACTTTCTGAAAAAGGTAATTTACTGCAGCTGCCTCTGAATCACATATCCAGAAATTACTATTCCATGTAATACTTGCCCTGAATCACATTTAATATAATAGATATTACTTCTATGTGGCATATCTTTTTTAGCATGAGAAGGGAGTGGACCTTTGTGGAAGTACTTGTGCTGTAAAGCTATTGATAAAAGAATTACAAAAAATGTTAGCATCGGATACTGCAGCTGACAGATCGTAGGCTGCCTCTGTATGTATGTTTACCCAGTGTAGCTACAGTCAAAAATCTTTCCATTTTCCTCAAGTTAAAAATTCCCAGTGACTTAAAAACCCATAACTGTATATTCCAGTCATACATAGTAATGAAGATCTGTCAGTATCAAAACAATAAGCCAATAAATATGCAGTTCAATAATTTCAACAAATTAGGCTGGATTTTAAGTATGAAAAAATATAGGTTACAATGAAATAAAATAAAGCAGGTACAATAAAAGAATGCAATCTTTAACCTTTAAGTTATGGTTCATTACTGTTCTAGTTACTTTACAGAGTCATGAGAGTTGCTAGACAGCTCAGAAGTTTTTCTGGTGGAGTAAACAGAAAGTTTTCCCCTCACGCAGATGTGGGCCAAATTGCCGAGGGCACCTCTAACCTGCGACAGAGATTTTTCCAGAGTGTCAACGGAGCCAGACTCAAATCATTATCCACAGGTGACATGTACCCCATTAGAAGGACATTATAAATATTTCCTGCTCTAGACCTCATGCCTGAATCACAGGCAAGGTAAATCAAGAAAACACATTTTACCATTATAAAGATTTAAAACATAATCACAATGATTCATTCATCTTTTCCCTCTCATATTCTGGGGAATATAAATGGTAGTTTCCCATTCCTTTTTTTCTCTTTTTTTTTGGAAATGGGAATTAAATTCATGGAGAAGCCCCAGGTTCTCAGTTCCTCGTATCCAAGCCTATAAGCATTTCCTCAATGGGCTATTTAGGTGAGTCATCCTCATAAGAAACAAATTCCCCTTGCAACTCAAGGAATGCCTTTTTATTCACTCATTTTTACAGAAACATGTTCAAGTGAGAGAAATCTCTTCACCGTGGGAGATCTGAAGACTGGCTGTTCTCTCCTATAGATTATCAATAAATGCAATTTGTTGTCATTAGAATTTGAATGCACATACTTTTAGCAAAAACATGATGATATAAAAGCATTGAACTTACAAAAACATGAGTCAATGGTATTAGCGTTTGGCTAACATGCTAACAACAGAAAAGCATTCTATCAGGGGCATATGCTGGGGCTGAGCCACTGTGACACTGGCCCCTGCTGAAAGCTCACTGGCCCCCTAGTGCCCACTGCCCTGTCACTCACCAATTCAAAACATACATATGCTAATGATAAAGTTGGCGCCTCTGTGTGAATTATGGCTCCTATATAATGAGCACATATTTCTCAGCCACATAGAGTCTAAAAAGCAGCAAGACAAAACTGGAAGGTGTGGCTGAAAAACTTCCAGTCACCTCCACTGTAGGCACCCTAGATTACAGAGAGTGTCCTTGAATAGGTCTGTAGAAGCTCATTTTACACACATCCATCACACTATGGATGCTAACGAGTCCAGCACCCGCTACAGTGTGAGGTCTTTAACTTTCAGGAAGCAGGTTCCACGATAAATGAAGACAGGTTACAACAGTTATACTCTTAAGTTTGGTACTTAAATTACCTGAGGAAAGACTCAGCTAGTTAGAAAATGAGGCCTACAAGCTGCTTTTGGTGTTATTTATGTTATTCAGAAAAAATGGCATATTTGAATACAGAATGATAAATTGTGCAAAAACAAGGTGTGCATGGGCTCAAGGTGATTTTGTAATGAACAGTCCCATTTTTGGACATATAAGGTAGGATTACTGTGATGGGTTGGTGCCCAATACTGGGTTATTCACCCCCTTGTGACCATAGCTTCCGTGATACGGTTCGGACTCCTCTGACCAGTGTACAAATAGATACAGAAATGGATGGATTAATGATGTAGGGTTAGACTGCATGAGGTATGACTGAGGTACGAGGTATAGGGCATGATTTCTTGGAAGGATTAGTAAATTGTGCTGGTTTCCCATTGAGAAATACTTTAGGAACTGCTGACTAACTCAGAGAGCTCACAGACAGCCACATTCAAGATGCGACCAAAATCATCTGAATATCATTTAAGCAAATGTAGCGTTCACAAGATAATTTTGTGTCTGAAATATTACAGATGTTGTAACTCTGTGATATCTGACTCTTGAAATGAATGTTACTCGACAACGTTAATGATGCAGTTAGCGTGAGTGACGGCAAAATTAAAAGTTTAGTGCTGCAGCGCCACCAAGGCCATTGACTGGTAAGGCTGCTCTAGGGCTGTTTCTGGGACACAAACGGGCTTATATTTGGGCTTGCGGGACAAGATTTAATGAGAGCTGTTTCAAGAGGTTCCAAGGGCAGGGGTTCTCATTGCTTTGTTGTTCTGTTGTCGGGTGTCCCGCTCGGAGGTCATTAGTCTCAGTGTGTTAAAACTGCTAGAGTTAAGAGATTATTTGATTTGTTACTTCAGCTTAAGCTACCCCTGACAGGAGCCATCTGATTTTTTTGTTATTAGCAAAGAGCCTGTTGAGGAGAGCTGTCAACTTAAATAGTCCACTCACAATTCACTTAGTTTGCGGTCAGCCATTCACTTGGGGACATCACAATGGATAATAGAAAAATGTAATTTGGAATTCTGTCCACATGACCTGTATTCTGTTTAAACAATAATCCAATGAAAGTGTGTAAACTTAACAGCAGGAACTTGCAAAGCATGCTGTGTAGTCAGACAGCCATAGAGAACTGCTGGACCAGACAATTCTGTTTGTAATATAAAAGATTGCAGCATTTGAAACACATAAAACTCTCTTTCTGCCAAAACTATATTTCTAAACCAAGCTTCTGTATCTGTGGCAACTAAATAAAAGCAGCTAAAAACTCTCTGGAAACAAAATCTTGTTTTTTGAAAAATACTTTTGTATAAAAAGTATATAATAATAATAATAATAATAATAATAATATCAACAGGCTCTCACTGACAACAGTATAATAATAATAACAACAACAACAAACAGGCCCTCACTGACAACAGTGTCAATTGTCACTGAAACTACTGGAGTCTTTCCATTTCCATTAAACTCAAAGCCTTCTTAAGCGTTAAAGAAATTACTGAACTGGAACATATTTTTGAAATTATCCCACTTTTTTGAATCATGTATAAATCAATTGAATGCTTATTATTCAAGAATCCTTTTCATTTGCCGGGTTGTTTTCTCTTGTAGGCACTGATGATAATGGGTGACTTAAATATTACATGTAGTATATAACGGCTGCATTATGGAGTATGAGCACCCTCATTCATTTTGACACTCATCTTAAATTGTGGGTGGAGTGGTGACTCTGAGGCTAAGGATTCGTGCTTGTATTGAAAAGGTTGCTAGTTCAAACCCTAAGAACGTCAGGATTAATTCTACTCCACTTACACTCAGGTTCTCATCCCTGAGGTGGTTTATTATGTAGTGGGTGCACCATCAAGCTGTAATCAGCACATGCTCCTTACCATCTCCTCCTCTCAAAACATGACATGGACACTGGGACACTCTTTACAGATATGCCTTAACTTCAGCCGTGCTCACTGAAGTCTTTCTGATTTTGGTATACACACCCATCACCCTGCATCTGCCTCCTGTCAGCTGTGTCATTAGAGGTAGCCAATAGTTACTAGCTACTTTCTGGAGATGTTGTTTTTTTCTGGAGTCTGGGAAACATTTATATCAGCTGCACAGAGGAAGAAAGCAATGCTGGTTTGGTCTTCAAATCTGTCTGATGGTCTAAGAGAACCTTCCATTCAGCTTTTCCCCCCTCCGGACCAATAAAATCTTCCAGAGCAGCTGTTCTTCCCACACTTATGGCATCTGTCTCTGGTATTAAATAATCTTATTCTGTTTGTCTAGCATAAATTGTTGCTGTTTCAATCTATAAAAACAACCACTGTGTCAATAACAATCACATAGCACTGTTAGTATTCTTGTGAAAAAGGCTTCTGGGTAATTTAAGGAACACAGTGTAGGACACTGGAGACTGAAATACAAACAATAATACCAATGCTACTACTCTTAGATGAAAAAAGTGTAGATACTCTATCCAACTACAGTAATCTCTTATCCAATAAATGTTAGCAGCATTACCCTGGATCCTATGGCAGAAAGGACATGGCATGGAAACACTCTGGGTTGGATGACAGTGCTAGGCAAAAACATGCTACAGAATATAAAATAGCCTGAATACACATCTTTGGGTTGTAAGGGGCACCTTGTTCAACATGTAGAAAATAGGCAAACTTTACCTACACAGAGCAGAGTAAGAATTCATACCACTAACTCTGGATGTGTGAGGCTGTAGTTCTACCCATTTATCCACCTTGGCGCCCCAATATAAAATCCATGTCCCTCAAATCTCGCTCTGGACATGTCCTGTACTTTGTCATTCAGAGTATTGTTGACATGGAAGACTTTCCTCTAATAGGTGAATAATGAATCTTCCTGCATTTGCTCAGCTCTATAAGGGAACAGAGCAAGTGCCAGGAAAATCAAGGCTCACCACAGCCTTTAACCAACAGAACAAGGCACTTTAAACCATGTGCACGCAGTCTTCAGGAACAGGATGAAAAATGACTCACTAGACCACACTACACTCCTACACTGCCTGTAACTGTACTGCCTAACTTACTCGCACCACAGACATATAAGTGGCTACTTCCTGGTGTGATGAGCACAGAGACTCTTCAATGTGGTATCCAGCCCTGCAAATTTTACTTCTCGAAATTTACTTCTGTCTCTGCCGATCCACTGGGATGGCTGCGATCGATCGCAAACTCTGTGCACGATTTGTCCCCTGTGGTTCTTCTGTTTCACATCACAGGCCAGACAAAACAGTTTTCAGGCCCGAGCGCCCGCCACATTTTCTGTTGCCGTTCATTAAATATTTATTACTCTCTTTTCCCAGGCTGACAAAAGCCCTTTAAAGAGTTCCTCCTAGCTAAGACATCACAACACAGCACAAACGATTACACTCTGCCTGAAGTCACAGAGGGCTGGCAGAATGTGGCCGTCTGACTTAGCAGTTGTTCAGGAGGCAGGCTTCGAATGTTTGAGGTCCAGAGTTCAGTCATCAGTGTCTCCAAGACTTGCTTCTTTGGCTTTTTTACATGCTGTAGACAACACTGTGGTTAAAGAAGAAAAGAGGCCATTCTATGAACTCTGGCATGAGAAGCTGCAGTTATCCAAAAGGAAAACCCGTATACTATGCTTTAATATGATGCCCATTTAATTTCAAGCTATAACCAGTATATAAACAATATACATTATAATGTGTTTGAGGTCAAGAATGATATTCAAAAGGTCCACACCACATACTACATAAATGCATTTAAACAATATTTTATAATGAAATGTACTATTTATTTATTAATTTCATATAAAAATATTTTAGAATATCTTTTATTTGTTAATTTATCTGGAAATAATATGAGCTTGTAGGAAGGTCAGTAGATTGTTTCATTTGCAGTCATTTGACTGGGTTATAAAGGAATGGTAAATCTTAGTGAAGACCTTTACAAACAAGTGACCTCACAGTAAAACAAAACACATACATATTTTACAGAAGGATTGTTTTTCATCTCTGCTCCAACACTGACCCCTGCAGTTTCCAGCATTGTACCTTTAATGTGTTTCTTTGTATATAACAAGCCCACCCAATATTAACAGAAACTTCTTGAGGAAAAGGTAAGCTTTGTAGAACTGTTAAAAGCCTACTGTTTGCATCTAAAATAAAGTGTATTTAAACACCGTTCCATAAGTTTCACCTGACCACAAACCAACCTCCATCTCCAAGAAATATCCAAAAACGTTAAACAAATTCTGAGAACTGGACAATTGACATTGGAACATGGGAGTTTTTCCCAACCACAAATCATAAACATTTATTTTCCATTCTTGCCTATGATCTGGTGGTTTCTATAAGTGTATTTGAATCCTTGCCTCCAGCTAAATGTAAGTTGCCTCAAAGTTGTTTTTCTTTGCCATTTGAAGGAGTTTTTGGATGGAAACAGTGAGATTATCGAGTCAGGAATTGATCACATTTTGATTTTGATGGTGGGACATGCTTAGTGTGTCTGACTGAGGATCAGTGGGCCTTGGATATGATGCACCGCTCCTACTCAAACCCTTCAAATACAGGAATTTGTCTACAGAGAACTTCATGATTTCTCATATAATTTTGAATTAAATTAAATTGAACCGTTACCGCTTGCGGTTATAAAACTTACATGTAACCCTAATCTGGTGGCAGTAAGCATTCAGCATGTGAGTTCATATTTTCCTTTGTTAGTTTTTGCTCTTGGCAACATATATAATTTATTTCAATGTATTTGAATGTACTTGAAGTCATGGTCCAGTTTCTAAAATGCAAAATAAAACTGCTTCTGTCGTGCTGTGTTACTTCATAACATGAAACACGTTTCATTAGCTGTTAAATACTGTGAACCAGGCCAAAGATAACTGCATAACGTCTGAAGTCCCAAAGTGCTATAGCTGTTTTTTCCAGCTTAAACTAGTCATACATGAAAATGAATCTGCTTCTCCTTTGCATAAGCTTTTAAACAAAAAGCATATAGAAATATAAGTATGGCCTTTTAGGTAATTAAAGATAAATAATCAGGTGCCATGTCTCGACAGAAAGTATTTCGATTGCAATGACACTGCATTTTATTATGCTGGTATTTAAATGCATTTAAAAGAAAGGAATTTCCTCAAGGTCACATACACACTTAAAGCAATATGAAATTAATGAGCATCTAAAACAACTCCAGGAAATGCACATTTCAGGAAAGGAGTATAATAAGATTTCAAAGCCATTAAATGTCCCTTTGGGCAGAATACGATCGATCAATAAATGGAAGGCAGACAGCACCACCCAGAATCAACCCAGAGTTACACAAAACAAGTTTTGATTTTTCCTAAAAAATTGAGCATCTATGCTAAAAAGGGCATTGGTCGTAGGAGCCACCAGGGTTGCACAAAGGGGCAAAGCTTTAGAGACACTGGCCCCTGCTGAAAGCTGGTTGTGTTTCCCATTCCCACACCTCCACCTTCCAACATAGCCAAACGACGTCCCTTTTTGTGACTGAAAGTTGAGTATATTTTGATGAAAGGTTACAGAGAAAAATAATGAAAATACACAGACAGTGAGTCCAAGAAAAACATGAATTGTGCATCACCATGAAGCACAAATTCAAAATGCAAAAATATCCCAGCTTGGTTTTTATTTCTGTCGTACCTGTTACTTGTCTGAAGACAAGTACTGGGCTGCCCTCCAAATCACAGTCCTTGGGAGATGAAAGAGGATGGTTTTTTTTCTAAAGCTAAAGTACAATAATAGCTAAGAGGGAAATGAAACTACTGCTTGTTTTAATTTTAAAATAAAAAAATAAATGGAAACACATCCCGCATTTCTGTATTAATTACATGATGAATAACAAAGCATTAAATATAATTAATCTTTCATATATTTCTGCTATTTAGGACATACATCATTTTTTCAACATATTTGTTTTTATTAATTTTTCAAGTTTGACAAAGTAGAACATTCTGTTATTGAATTTCCAAGTTTTTCAATAGAATTATGTGATTAAGTAATAACTCACAAAGCAAAAGCTTAAATATTTTTCTGGTGGCCTCGTCTAGGTCAGCTAAGGAATTGAATCTTTTATAGAGTGGTTTTCATTAAAATGACATGAAAAAGCCACAGAGCTAAACAAAACCAGAGCTCCAGCTTTGTTCGGAGTTGGACATTTTGGAAGGTTGTGGGTTCAAATCCCAGGATCAGTAGGGTGATGTCGCTGTAATGCCCTTAACACCCAGTTGCTCTAGCTCCCGGAATGTCTGACCCTGCTCTCTCATTAATGTATGTCACTTTGGATAAAAGCATCTACTAAATACAGAAAAGTTTATATGTTCTTATTAAGCTAAAGGCCAGTATCCAGAGGTTTTGAAATGTATTTTATAAGTAGTGAAAGACAAAAGACACAACAAAGCTTCACAAGTCTGACATACACGGGAAAACAAGTCTGGAGATTTTTGAATGTCAGACCTAGATGCGACAGTGTTTTGCTACAAAATAGACAGACTGGGCAATAAAGTGACCACTGGCTGCTGTGTAGCACTGTCAAGAAAATCCATTAAAACAATCAGGGGGAAAATGTGTAGACTTGGAACAGGCTTGTCCTGAAATTGAAGAGCAATGTTCCAAAACTCAGTCCAGTTCATAACTAAGTATCATTTCTATGGACTTATTGAGTTTTGGCAAATGTAATGAAAGTTGGACTACATAAATACTGAATGAGGTTCCCGATACTGTACCCTACGATGAGGAAGACTGATTTTAGGTCACTAGCGGTCTCATGTCGAAAACAATGAAATTGTAACTGCGTTTTCCGTTGTAGATGAATGCTGTTTCTTATTCTTAGAATCTGCTCTTATGGAACATCTTATAGTTTACTATATCCTAACAATAGCAACAGTAGCATGCAAATTATATTTCTGGGAGCCTGAAAGTCGAGACAAATGCCCCAGGGGGAGTTAAAATGCAGAAGGAATTGCCGTTTGGTCCCGGTGTGTAAGGAAAAAAATGAAAGCGAGGGAGCAGTGGCAGGCCGACATGTGAGGGGCAGATGTGGAGAGAGGAGGCAGGAGTCGTCCGTAAAGACATTCGTAAGCCTGGGGTACAGTGGGGGGGAGGATATCTGGGGTCAGCATCAAAAGCCGGCTGGAGTGGGTGAAGATAGCAGGAGCCCCCGCACAGCAACGGGAAGGCCAGGTGCATGGATGGCAGTGCCGCCAGGGATTTAAAGTATAAACAAAAATAGACAAAACACAGCATTACATTATATATTCTCCTGTGTATGTTGCATATTAATGTGCAAGGGTTAATACGATAGAATGCTTCCAGATCTTCCTCTATGCAGTCACATTATATTTAATTATTCAGATTCTTGGGTCATTGGACTACACAGAAAGTTCTATGGTTGACTAAAAAAGGATAAGAGCAGGTGGTATGGCTAGTTCTCATTCCATTAGAAATTAAACAATATCTGATCAATTATTTCTACATTTTTTTCTCAAGTTAAAACTTAACATATAAACAGTCTAACTTAAGCTAGGGTACTGTACATTGTCCTACTTCTGGTTGCTGTATTGTATATTCAGAATGTACCAGTGTTTGAATGTGTCCATGTAGTTACCACCCATTAAAGTTTGAGTTCTTATTTTTTTAAATTATTTTTATTGCCACACTTGGGACAGTGCGTGGTGCTGTTCCTTAAAATAGAAACTAAGTGCAACTAGCACAACATTAGATTGCATATTCTCCCGTGTATCACATCACGTATTAATGCATGGCAGTTAACGTAACTGAATGCTTCCAGATGTGTCTCTGTGCAGAGTCATTATATTTTAATCATTCATGTTAATTATTCATCCCGTTTGGGGTGTCCCTTGCCTCGTGCCCTGTGCTTCCTGGGACAGTCTCCAGGCTCATTATGACCCTGTACCGGATAAGAAGAATAGAAGATGAACGGGTGGATGGATGAATGGTAATTATTCATTTCGGTTCTTTTAATTTTCAGATTGACATAACCTGAAAAGCAAAATTAGGTTGCCTGATAAACCAATGGATATATAACAATGCTAAACTGATGTGTTGTGATAGACCACAGCACAATTTTTTGTTTCACTCTTTTCTCTATGTATGGATTTTTTGCAAACTGCAGCCTATTTCTTTTCTGTTTCTCATTAATGAAAGGCTTCTTCCTTGTTTTACAGGACTTCAGTCCTGCTTCTAGAAGCCTGATACAGTCCTGTCCTAGCAGTGCACTTCACACCTGCACTTAAGGTTTCCCATTCCTTTTGAAGGTCACTTGATGTTATCCTACGATACATGAGAAATTGTTGGTTAAGTTAACAGTCATCTCTGGCATTAGAAAGTCACTCCTGACCTTTACCTGGCTGGTTTCTGGTCGTTCCCAGTATC
>JAABNY020000001.1:24194875-24209287 GCA_015164015.2 Brevimyrus niger
TGGGTCGCGGGGGGTCCGGAGCCTATCCCGGAAGCAACGGGCACGAGGCAGGGAACAACCCTGGACAGGGGGACAGTGCAATCTCTCTCAAAAAATTACATAATCACAGCATGAAACATCTAATGCATATTTACCTCCCATGCACTGACTTCGCAAACATGTGTGAAAAACACTTTATAGTGATCATTCACAAAACAAAGCACTCTGAAAAATCAAATGCTAAATACAAACAAATAAATAAATAAAGCCCATTGGAATTCTTGAATGTAATACAGATCAATCCATAATAACTTCCTGTGTTGTAAATCGAGTGGAGAATCCACACCCACTGGTCAATAGATAGTGTCAAGTTAGTGTAGCGGATTAGTTGATGCCCCATTTCCTTTGAACTGATAATCTGCTATAGGCAACGTCGGGACAACAGATGAGACACATGCTGTCTGGTGTTGGGAAAACCCTGGCTAGGGCCCCAAAGAGTCAGCAGGGGGCCTCGTGGAAGCCCCCCACGTAAAGTAATGGTGACGACGGTGATGATAAAATGATGGAGATGATATCTTTATTCAGGATTTGTTCAAGTATGAGTGCAGTGCAGGTAGATAAGAATTCTTTGGTTTTTGGATATCCCTTCTTGTTCTCTATAGGATAATGGTTAGAGTATGTATCAGCCATTCACCAGGGACTCCTGGAGCAGTTTTTGGAGTTAAGGGCCTTCATCAAGGACCAGACAGATATGATTACTCTTGCAGTAATGGGATTTGAACTGACAGCCGTCTGGACACAGATATAAACTCCTGAAAGAAACTAAACTAGACCGGGTTTCTTGGTAGTCCTGATAACTTTTGACAGGAGTGTATCTGAAAGCCACAATAGCAATAATCTAATCAAATCTTTCATGTTAGCAACAGGCAGCTCTGAACTCGGGAATGTTCTTTGAGGACTAGAGTGTCACAGATGATATGGAGATCTTGAAGAGTTTTAACATACTGGAGGTACATTTCTGGCTCTCCTTTCCAACCCTATTTACAAGGGTGCCCCATGCTTAACTGAGCAGAAAGTATGTTAGGAGTAGCATGGGTAAATTACCAATTGACAGCTCTCAAAAGCCATGATAGGCCATGATACTGCTTATGTCATTATGGGATGCCCACCAACAATGCTGTAGGTATCCTCCACATTTACCCATGCTACAATTTTCAAAGACATATTATTTAATAATATTTAGAAATCACATTTTGGGAATCAGTGACTATCAAACAAAATAATACATTTTTAACCACATAGGTTGCAACACATCAATGTTTATTCTCATTAAACTTATTTTCTATAACAGGATATACTTAACCACTAAGCTGAACTACCCATTACTGAAAACAGGGGGGAAAATGCAAATTTATGCAACAGCCCCATCCATGGAAAATATTCTGCAGTCTATTGCGAGTTGTTTTCTTCCATATAATGATGTGGACAACCACAGACATAGCACTACACAATGAACTTTAGGTAACAGAATGTCTAACGAATCTCATACAAGGACCACATGGCCTGGCAGAACATGAGAAAAGATGGGTTACTTCCTTGTTTAATATATTAAAGGGATTTGTAAGATAATATCTACGAGAAGCACAGCCCGATGATCTGACTTTTATTTACTGTAACTGCAGTGCTTTATGTCCCTGTGTGGGAGGAATGGTCTTATTGGGTGTCTGTTGATGGCTGGTATGCCTAATGAGAGCAGAGCAGAGTGAGGAGGCTGACATGAAGGATGTGGCTCGCATGCAGCCAGCTGGCTCTGTGCCTGACCAGATAACCATTTCATTCATGCTACTAGCGTTCATTAAGGCACTGTTTACAAGCCAGTCCTTGTGGACCCCCAGACATTCCACATTTTTGCTCCACCCCAGCTCCCAACACACCCGTACCAGATAACCTATGTTCTAGATTGTTTGGCTCATTCTTGAGTGTTTGCTTCAGGTGTGCTGAGAGGTGTGAGGGAGCAAAAATGTGGACTGTCTGGGGCTCCTCAAGGACTGGGTTGAGAAACACTGCATTACGGAAATGTATCTCCCTAGGTGTGTGTGTGAGGGGGGGGGAGCTACCATAATAATGAAAAGAAACAGATGATTTAAATTCACATACATTCTTATTCAGCGGATGCTTTTGTCCAAAGCAACATATACTGTAAGTGAAGCAAATAGTGCTTTACAAATATATCTGCTGTTGAGGAGTTGACTAATTGTAAGTGTGGCTAGACTGAGCTTCTAATAAACTCCCAGGTGCAAGTAAAGGTACTTTTGGAGCAATCACTTAATGTCTTTCAACACAGCAAAATATAATGAGAAATACACTCTACCACCTAGTAACATAACTTCATTGTTAGTACTATTATCATCGGGCATGTGTACTTACAGTATTTGACGCATTTTGTGTATTTGGGAGATATTTCTGTAGAGTGATGTACCAATGAGATTATCAAGATCAGCCAGTCCCTGGAGCAACTGGGCTTAAGGGCCTTGCCCATGTGCCCGACTGGTGACATCATTCTGCCAGAAACATGATTTCAACCAGCGACCTTCTGATCATGAGTCATAAGCCACAGAGCCACATACCATCTCTTAGGATGAAGCAAGTGATGAAATAAATAATAAGAGAGCTGAAACTGCACTTTTGAAGTTGTACAACAAACTATTTTTTCAGCAAACCTCTATGGTGCCATGCCAAGTACATACATACATAATTATACATAATTCACCAAGAATAGAGAAGAAAACACTCAGACTTAAGCAATGACCAAAAACCATGTATTTTAAGTAGCTTACAGCTTGTGTGTGACTCGAATGTTAAACATGCAAAATGTTGTCCAAGAAGTATGGTGAGTATAGGAATTGGGTTTAATCTTACTTTGTGCCACACCAGCCACCAGGTGGCATCTTGGTGCACAGCAGACATGTGGTGTCATATTTAATTGCTAACATAAAGACAGGAGCAGTTGGGTGGTTAACACTGCAGCCTCATGTAGTCTGGGTTCTGTTCCCTTCATTCGTGTGTGGAGTTTGCAGGTTTTTCCTGTTTTTGCTCGGTCCAAAAAACATGCCATTAGGTGAACTTGTATCTGTGAGCGTTTACCCTGCCATTGCCTGGCAGCCCTGCAAGGCTTTCTACTCCCTTGTGCCCTGTGGTTCCCGGGACAGGCTCCAGGCTTAGTGACCCTGACCAGGATAAGAGATTATGAGAAATGAATAGATGACTGTGTTTGGGCAAATGGAGATGGATGTCTTACACTTATGGTTACAGAAACCAATGCCTACTAAATTCACATTATGCTGAATATGTAATTTCCAGAAGTTTCTAAAAAAATCTTTATTTGCACTACATTAGCCAATAACTACAGCTATTTCCTTACTTACTTGCATTATACAGCAAGGAACACTAAGCACCTTCTTCCATGGGCACCTACTTCACTGTTCTCTGCAGCAATGATTGTATCTCCCTGTTAGTGTTAAAAATCTTCCTTGGTATTTAGCTGATCTTTTGCAATGCACAGCTGAAAAGGAAGGACCTGGGTCCAGTATCTTATTTGATGCTACAATTATCTATACTATTCAAAGCTCTTAGATTTATGACTTTTTATTCCAAGTTCATAGGAAATGAGCCAGTCACAATTACAAAAAACACTTGTGAATTTATAATAGACATTTGCTTATTTGTTAGTTATTTTTCAGTGTTTTGAAGCAGTGTTTTTGGAGTGAAAATCATAAAGACCTGTTAGTTGAAATACCTACTTCAATAGAAAGGCACAGCTGTATTAGCTAACAAGATTTAAACTTATAAAACACAGTAAACAACTGAATGCAATTTAATAAAGCACCAGTTAATATGCTGTTCTAAATATATGGAAAAACTGCTTAAAATGGAGTTCCACTCTTCCAGAAAAGCCTTTTATTTTATGTATTTTAAGAAAGATGCCAGAAATTACATGGTTCCTATAACCATGTAAAATGTATATGCAATATGATGAATGGATGCAGACGCCCATATACAAGAAAAATAAAGCTTTGCGTGAGTTTTGACCAAATTGGCCACTTCATCTAAATATCTTTTCATATACAATTTATCTCGACCTTCAATTTCTAACAAAAAGCTGGCAAAAATGGGAACATCATGATCAGGCAGTATACCCATTTCCAAATGAACCTCATGCCTCTCCCTTGAACTCGGTTTCAATTTCTTCTGTGGTTTTATGTTTGAATGGTCTATGGGCGTATTTTTTTTATTAGTACCAAAGGTATTCTCACTTCCGGTAATATCAGTCAGCTCAAAGGGAGTGATGATGAATTATCCTCAGGGTATCAAGGCAATCAGAAAATTGGGCTCCTGTCTTTTAAAACTGATGGCTGTTTCTGGACAGCAAGAGAAAGAGCTCTGGGGAAGACATTCCAACATAAGCACGTTTTAAAGAAATGTGGAACTCAATCAGCATAAACATAGAAACTATGAGTGCAAAACATCCAGTTGCTTGCTAAATGTGTAATTTAATTCATTCCAGTCCTACATGAAGACCAACAGCAACAGAACCAGACCAATGTTACATTACCTAGTTTACAGTACATAGTTTACATAGCTGTGTTGCTGTTCTGAAGTCATGGAGTGATGTGGAAATGAGCAGAACTTTTACTATTGGAAAATCACATTTGAGTTCTTTAGTATTCCTCGATGTATTGCCACATTATCATGGTGGAGTGGTTTGTGTGCCTCTGTGATCTTAGGACCAATGTTGTCAGAGGCAAATTGGTCCTAGGTGAGCAGCCAGACAAAATGTAATTCAGAAAATCCCCATGACTGATAAAATTCAGGATGATGTCACCTCTCCTGAATTGGGGAGACCGGAACCAGGCCTGGGGGGAGCTCATGGGTGAGCACCTGGTGGCTGGGCCTTAACACATGGTGCCTGGCCAGGCATATCGAGAAAGGCTAACAAGGGTCCATCCTCCTGTGCACCCACCACCTGCAGGAGTTGTCGTGGGGGTTAGATGCAGTGTAGATCAGATGGAAATCTAAAGCAGGGGCCACGGTGGACTGATTGTTGGCAACCAAATCTGGTTCTAGGCACATGGTATGCGCTGGATCTGCTGGTGAGGGAAGATGCTGGAAAGACCTGATAGACCTAAACACATAGTGAGGGTGTGCTGGGAGCAGCTGATGGAGGCCCCGGTCTAGTAGCTCTTAAAATGCCAGAAATTCACTTGCACCCCAAGGGATCATGGAACATTGAGCCTGAATGGGTGATGTTCCAGGACTTTACTGCAAAGGTGGCTGTGCTGAGATAGGGCCGTAAGGGTGTTGCTGCCTGTTGAAGTGGCAACCCCTGAAGCTGGTGGACACCAGCAGTAAAGGGGGCTATCAGGCTGAAGAATGAGACCTTCTGAGCTTGATTGCCTGGTAGGACTCCTGAAACATGCCAATGGTGAAATCACTCTGCCTATTATGGGATTTCAACCAGCGACCTCCCAATCACAGGCACAATGTCTAAATCCAGTAAGCTGCGGATGACCCCTGAAATCATGGCTTGCATGCACCATGTGGGGCTGTTGAGTTCCTTTTGGCATTGAGGCTTAGCAGGTGTATAACATTGTTGTTGATTTATATCCAATAATAGGGTGCACTCAGGGTCATATGGTGTGTCCTTGAAAACTTTAACTGGCTTTAACATGCAGATCAAAATCCAAAGTATTGCTTCAGTTTAATCTGTCAGCACGACATGTAGCGTGAGCAAAACCCTGGGAACAAGACTTGGATGAATATCCTAAATGTCCATGTGTAGTAGAGGCAGTTCACATGGAAACATAAAAACCAGAAAGGCAGGGCTAACAAGAATAACAGCATGCCGTAATTTGGCCAAAAATTCAATGACATCACAGTAAACTAAACACACCATAAATACACTGTCAACCAGGGGCAGTTTAACTTGTTTGGGGGCCCTAGGCTGACATCAGCATGGACACTCAGGCTTTGCCTTACCATTGTGTTTCTCCCGAGGCGGGGCACCAGTGTTTCCTGGCACCCTAGGTTATATGAAGGACAATAGCAACACTTTCATTTAAAATTATTTTAAGAGTTTACAGACCAATATACAAACACCAAAAGCAGGCAGGAATGAACCTCGTGTAATTAATTCATTAGTTGACACTTTAGAAAACCTTAAACAGAAATATATCGAATACATACATGCCACACGTTCTCCGCCAAGGTGACTATAGTCAACTTACAAACAATAGTTTATGCAAAAAATGACCAAAATTAGGCAACTTTGACCAGGAAAAACCAGCTAGAAGATGGTTAATTTTATAATTATGTGCAGAGGGGTTCTGAGTAAAATTTAAAAAAAAAAAAAAAAAAAGCACCCCCCCTCCCAAAAAAAAAAAAAAAATTATGACTCACCCTGGACTAATGCTATATTTCAGAAAGCATTCTGTGGTTAGAGACTACAGTTTATAATGTCAGAGATACATAATTTCCTAATTAAATTTAAAAATTACATTTTGTTTTATGCAAGCATATGGAGCAGGCTATTTCAGCTGGCCAGTACTGCAAAATTTAGACGACATTACTGCTTTATCTCAATTTTTTTTTTTCTGGTGGTGTTTTAATGTGAAGGTATTTGAATGCTATGCCATGATGTTAGTCAGTGTTGTATTCTTCTTGCATTTTAGTAGGCAAATCCAATAAACAACATTTCTTTCACCCTGTCACCGCGTTACAGTCAATGTCACAGTTGGGGTTAATTGAAATGGAAAAACAAATAAATCCCGGCTGGTTCAACTTTGTTACTTGGCACGATAGCGAGGAAATGGCACAACAGAGGTACAGTTAAAACAGCCTGCCATGAACCCCTGTATTTGCAGATTACGACACATCAAAGAGTGAGTTAAAGTTATTGCTAATATTTATTTCAGTCTGTCAAAGAGTGCTGTGCAATGGATCACATACTTGTCGGCCCATTCAGCACTAATTAAAACAGTTCATCCAATGCCGAAACAGCCAAAGAAGAAAAACAGCTCCTCCTCCATATAAAGAGGGAATGGATGGTTGCACAAAATTACCAATAAGTGGTTAAACAAATAAAATACAAATGACATGTTAATAACCTAAAATATACATTTTTGCTTTAACATTACAGATAACAGGTCATATATTACACTTTCTTTACCCAATTAGGCAGTTCATAAGCTCCTGTTGTGAGAAGATTGGATTCAATATATTATTTTCGACTATAAATAAAAAAATAAAAATCACAAAATCCCAGTGGGGATGAAACTTCTTATGATGTTTTAAATTAAATTATCATTGACATATTAACAGATAATTCATGCCAAGCGGGACTGATGTTGAGTCATGTAGTGTTAAACAGTGTTTTAAAGGTAATTCTGGCAACTGAACTATAAAACATCAATATTTATGCTCCATAGCTGTGATAGCTATGGAATGTATCCTATGGATGTTCATTTTAACTCAACGAAAGCTATCATATCATATCCTTCCAGGTGATGTACAAAACCTGTCTGGGTATAGTAAGAATTAACGTACATTTCCTGTTAACATGTTCTGCTTCCTCATCTCGCTGATCATGGCCACCGTCAGGCTTTAAATTCTTTCTTGGTCCTACTGCTCCATTTTTTATCCTGGGTTGCCAAATACCCCGGGGAAAAAGGCCAATTATTAATTTACAAAATGTACAGTATGTTGTCAGCTGATTAATTAACAGATCAGCTGCATAAAATGCACTAGAATCTTAACCGGGCATGTTGAGCGAATGCATAGAAGAAAAAGCGGCATCACCTTAAGTACATGAAATTGCCCTTAGTGTTTCACAGCATGACTGCCTTTGTGGAGAGTGCCCTCTGCTGGTCTAATAACATTCAGGGTGTACCAGGTCTAGTGCCCTATGCTGCCTGTGACACGTTCTGGACTGTGCCATCATTCCTGGCATTCTATACCAACTATCTTTTTCAGCAACGAAAAACTACACCAACAGCTCCCCGCAATACTCTGAGCTATGTAGAGAGGAGTGGAGAACTCATGTGTTTGATAAATCATAAGTTTCCCCTTTCGCCACCTGCCCAGTATTTGTTATTCACAAGGTTTAGCACTGGTTTGTCCTCCACATGCCAATCCAACCAACAAATGAGGGCTGTTATTGGTCTTTCACCTCACATGGTGTGACCATTAATGCTAACACCTGTCCTGTGTCAGCCACGGGACTGCACATTCCAATGGGCGTGTGACTCATTCAGACTGGGGATGTAGTTTACCTTCAACCCAAATGATTGCCCCTTTGCAAAACAGTTAATGGCTAAGGCATTCTCAAGTGACACATACCACATGAGAGCACGGGACCAGTCCTGTGAGGTATGGATAGGTGCTACGGAATACTGCAAAAGTGCACCACTAAATGCATCACAGAGAAAATCAACCGAAAAAAGCAAGTATTACTAGAGATAATAAGAAAAAGAAGATTATAATACCAGGTGCCCATTAATGTTTCAGGGCAAGGAACGTGCCTTATTCTCGGATTTTCTCAAGTAATCAGAAAGAAATGATCAACATGCTTATAATATCCCCTGCAATGTTTTGGCCAAACGAAATGCATGCAGTACAATAAATCCAAATCAAACGTTTAATCGAATTACTAATTCTACTCGGCAGCATATGAGGCAGAACTGCACTGTGTTCATTAACACAGCAAGCTTAAAAAAAAAAAAACATAATGACACTGTGTACTAAGTCTTCATATCCAAGATAAAAGACATTCTATTTCAAAATTGTTTTAAGAAAATACTTTGAAACTTCAACAATCCTTTAGGTACGGCATTACACTAGCAAAAAATAAAATAGCATTCAGGGCAGCAATCACCACGACTGGGCACAGTACTAAAAATTAACTTCTTATATAAACTGATATTTGAGATCTGTACCGGTTCAATCACCCACAACAATCCTGGCATGGATTTCCTGACTACAGCCAGAGATGTGGTAACAATAACAGTTGGAAATGATGGATAAACATATGCGGTGATCCTTCTTTCGATCCCAAAGGTACGAGGGGTCAATGAACCACTACAATTTTGCAAATTATTTATTTAAATCTATCTGTACATTTAGTTCTATTATGCATTTGCATAACTGTATTTTTTAAAATATGTTTCAAATGTCTCAATATGTTACATGTTTATTTTCTATTAATTACTGTTCCTTTGCACTACAACCAATGAGAACAAAATTTCATTGCAGTGTATGATCCATGCATCAAATAATATATTTGAAGAAGACAATAAAGATACATTGACTTGACTTTGGCAAAAATTCCAAAACTCTCATTTGCCGACTGCGTCTTTTTATTATTAGGATTATCATCATAATTGTGTTCCCTATGTGGGACAGTGTCTCGCCAAATATGATTCTCCGGGATCTTCGTAAAGGTAAACCACAACCCAAGGTAGGCCTCATCCAATTCTCTGACTGGCGAAATGGCAGTGCGGCATGGTCAATTTAAAATAAGCATCAGCATCCTTTGGAGAGCACTCTGTCGACCAAGACTTCATGTGCAAATCATTAGTAATTGTGCCGAGTGTCGGATCTCTATCTCAAAGTATTGCGTATAGCATTTTTTCCAAATATGTTTAAAAACAACACATTTTCCTAAGACCTGCTCATCTGTTGTTGATCTGTTTACTGGACTAGTGCAGGTATAGCCAATTAAATTTCACATGAAAGAATGAACAGTCAAAGTTACAAGTCTGTAAAAGAAAAGAAAAAAAAACACTTGAAGTATGCTAGAGTAACAGAACAATTACCCTAAACATCACTGATGGATTCACATATATTATATATTTTAGATTTGAAATGCTGTGTTATATACTGGGGAAACAAGCGTATGAAGCCCCTTAATTTAAAAAAAAAAATATGGTGGAAAAAAAGACAAATCATGACCTAATGCTTGCACACATGTCCAATGGGTGTCCTAAATAACCATACTAAAATATCTTTGTGACAACATATGCGGTTTTCTCAAAAGGCCTGTAGCAACAAGTTATTTATTGCATTTTATTTTAACAGTGAAGTCCTATCCATAGTCACCAATTAGAGCATGCTGTTCAAATAATAATTTGGTACAATGTTAATTTCAAATGCAAGCAAGCAGTATATCCTGAGTCAACCAGTGCATGCTCATATTGCACTATAAATCATCCCACAAATTACACTGGTTCATCTGTGTGTTGAGTGATGCAAAGCACAGCAATCAAGAGAAAACAAACTGCATGGTGAACTGTGTTAACGTACAGACAGCATGGGAAATTTATATGCATGACACAACAGCCGCTGATTTTTAAAGGTCCCCAAATGAAGCGCATGGCTGGAATGTTTGGGTTTTAAAGGCGAAACATTAAAACTCATTTGGAAAAAATCTGCAATCCATAAGCCAGTTTTCATTATCGTTGGATTTGTTTTTCCCCTGAATCTGAAATTCAACACTAGGGGGATCAAAACTGACATATGTTAACTATCCAAGCGTGTAACACAGAGTAAAACTGTTTTAACATGTAATGAAAATGCACCTAGGTTCTCATAATGTTCAATACACAAAACCCACAGCGCATAAAACAGAGAAATTGCAAATAAAAGCAAATCCTTGAATTTCTGTTGCATGTCTGTAAGTGCTCTGTCTAGACCATCAGCAAAACTTGTGGTTAGGGCACCTGAACCAGCTATGGTAATATGAACATTGTGTAAAAACCTACATATGCAATTTTTGAAATATGCAAGCAGAAGGTGTCTCAATTTCTCCTGCAATTTCTGAGATATGCTAAACTCAAAACATAAAGCAAACAGACAGGACCAAGAGGTTCACTTAATGCGCCGAAAAGCTTCCTAATGGACAGGATGCATGATCTAAGTGACTCGAACGTGGTGTGATTATTGGTACCACACGTCATGATACCAGCATCTCAGAACCAGTCACCATTCTGGGATTTTCACACACTACCGTGTCTAAAGCAGATCATGATCTGACAATTACATTAAATGGATTCAATGGCAATTCTGAGGGTCAAAAACACCTTGTTAATTAGATAGACCAGGGGGACGACAACAAGAGCAAAAATGTTCCTTGTCTGACATGTCACATGACATAAATCAAATAATTCAGACAGTTTTGTAGGTAAAAGGGGGTCCTCCCCGCCACTTGATAGGTCCCTATTAAAGTGGCCGCTGGGTGTATATTCTGCTTATAGTGTAATTGCCTGTTACTATAAAAATCTTGAGCATTTGACATTTTGGCACTTGCAGTCACAAGTCCATTCTAGTTAATGCTAGACTATGTTGTGCATGGGTTACACTTTGACCCACGCATTGGTCCCACGGAGCCTGTCATGTTTATTTCTGTGCTGCAAAGTGCTCTGAGTCATTCTGAAGGCAGCATTTATATCATACTTTTAATGGGGAAGAAAAAAATATAGTCAGAACAAATTTGCATGCATGGAAGTCCTGTAGGGATGACAGAAATTAATCCTTAGGGTTTCAAATCCTTGTTTCATTGCTTTAATAGCAATGTCAGCTTTTTACAAATGTACACCATACAGGTATGTTTAAAGTCAGTGCTCAGTTTATGATAACCGTCTTTCAATTATGCAACTTACAAGTGAATATCCAATATGGAACCTTCCTTTCGCCTGTGTAAATATGGTTTAACAGGAAACATAGACCACAGAACGCACCATATTTCCATATTGTAGCCGATCAGTGTAAACACTAACCTTTTTTTTTTTTCTTTTTTTTTTAAAACAGGTGTAATTCAGGTTTTTATTGATAAAGATTTATGTCAAGTTAATTTTAGGTAACTTGTTTTTATGATCATCAAGGCATTATTTTACGCATCTTACAATTTATGCATACTTTCTTGGATTTGAACCTACAACTGAATCAGCTGAGCACTCAATTGTGATTCTTTTTATTGAACTAATTGGTTGCACCTAAACATTAATTTGTATCTAAGAAATCACTACCAAAGATTTTGTGAATTTCTTCTTCAAATCATGATGCTCAGATGACATTGCTTTGTCAGTGAAATTCATGGAAAAATACCACAATATAACCTGAATGTAATATTGAAGTGTTATAAACTCACATTGCTTCATAAGGAACTGCATTAAAAGATTTAGAATGGCACAGCCCCTGCACCGTGTCCCTAAACCACTCACAGTGTGTGATTCTGTGTGTGTGCCCTGTGAAGGACTAGGCTGTCCTATGCCCTGGGCTGCCAGGGTTTAGCACCAGGCCTCTGTGACCCTCTTTTGCAACAATGGCTGAACGATAGATGCAAATAAATGTTTGTTGTTGACTGTCTTCCAGTGTCATTTTTAAGGAAGCCACAAAGTTGTATCTCTAACTGCCTAAATGAGGGCAGCTCTCATTTGTAATTATCATTAACAATTTCTGGACTAGGCAACTAATTTTGAAAACATTCATCCAGCCAAATTGAATAAAATAAACCAAAAATTATAAACAAAAAACAAAAATTAGGAACATTAACATTTCCGATTTACCATCCATGGATTAATGATATAGGGTCTCTCTGTTACAATCAAAACAAATCACAGTTAACTCACACATCTGACAAAGTAATGTTGTTTCAAACCGAGTTTGGTGTTGGGTCATTTGCAGTAAGATCTCAAATTTAATTAGTTTTTTCAGATTCAGTGCAAATTACACAAAAATAGCAGGTATTAAGTGTGACCTTGACATCAGGTTTTCATAGGAATAACAAATTTAAAATAATTCATAATGTAATTTAGCACTGATGAGAATCAGCAGAAATACAAAATGCTGAAAGGAGCTTAACAAGTAAAAGGCTAAAAAGAATTCAAGATAAAGGATATTCACACTTGCATACTTATAAGTGTATAAGTTTGCATAAATTTCCATTGACAGTTAAACCCACCAGGACACTGCCAGATATGCTGGGTAATACTCTGCCTATCATCTGTCAGAAATGCATCCGACACTAAAATCCAACATGTCTTCTACATAGACAAGGCACTTGCTACAATTAGGCACATACTGTAGCCACATAAATGACCCATAAGAAAAACCGTGTAAAGCCACAGGGGGAGTCAGTGCTGATCAATGAACCGCTACAGCACCCATGTACATTAGAAGGAAGGACACTTTTGTGATGGATAGATAAATAAATAAATACATGAATAAGGCATTGCATTCATCTATGCATTCATCTGCCGCAGCACCATTAGAGACCCCTTAAGGTCAGTGTGGATGAACCCCATTTGGAATGATCTCCCCTTGACAGTTTCATTAAAACCTGGACTCATCACCACCACATTTAATATCCCAGGGACTTTTCCCCCCATTGATTGGCCTGGTGCATATGGATTAAGCTATTTTTCAAGAAAATGGCTCTGAAACTACTTCCATCTTCGCTCAGATTTGCTAATCTAGTATCACGGCTCCATTTGAGTCTTAAAAGTTTCTTCAATGCAGGCACCACATAAAATATCAGTTTGCCTGTTGACAACTGCAGATAGAGCCACCTCACACTGTGAGCACCTCTGTGAGCACCTCGATCTGTGAGCACCTCGATCTGTGAGCACCTCGATCTGTGAGCTCCCAGTGCCTCCATCCCCTATTACAGGGTGACATCATTGAATTCTTTGCTGTTTGACTGTGTTTCTTTCCGTACATGGCACACATGAACCTGTGATACATAAGCATGCTGGTGTTTCCGAAGGCTGTCGCTAGGCAACTGCAGCAGCAACAGAAGAATGCATGGCTGAGAAAGCAACACCAAGCAGCCTTTAAATAAAATACCACAATCAAACCACCGTACCCCCTTATGATGTACGCTAAGGTAATGTATAGTATTTTGTAAGCAAATCGCTGAACACTATTTAGTTTTATGTCGTGGGCCTACAGCATGTTACACAACAGTAGACAGTAGATAGCAGGAGTCGGAAGAAGTCAATAATAAATTAGTCAAATCTTACCACTCTTGGTCCAAGTAAAATCCTGAATACAGTGCAACTGAACATAAATATAGTGCAATAATACAATGTCAGACTTGTATAGGACTTGTTGACTCATGACCTGACTTGGTGTTAGACTAGCTTGACTTATGACTTGACTCAAGACACTGGTTTGTTAATGCAGAGCTTGACTTGGTATTAGACTCTCTTGACTTCAGATTTGATCCGAGATTTGATTGTTTTCACATTGGATTTGACTTGAAGTGGTAAGATTTGACTTACATGCTACTTGATATAACCTGTAACACAGGGGTGCCCAACCAGTCGATCGCGGTCGACCAGTCGATCGCAGACAGCTTTCCAGTCGATCGCGAGAGTAAAC
>JAABNY020000001.1:24216459-24230013 GCA_015164015.2 Brevimyrus niger
TATTTATATTTATTTATTTATTTATTTATTCATTAGCTTATTATCCACACCAAGAGTTTTAGCAAGATTGAGGAGATGATCCAATAGGCACATTTGAAGTTCATTTTTAAACACTTTGTAGTCACATGGCTCATGCTGTCATGAACCAGACACACCGTAGGACAGTTTCAGGGTTCAAACAAGCAGCACAGGCTTTCCCTATAAGGGAAGCAGATACCCAGCTAAGGGCAGGGAAACGTTAATGGCTGTGTAAAGGCTACCTGCAAAAAGTGAAGGGGTTACATTTGAATTTGCGTTACCTGTGGTGTCTTAATGTACATTTTTTGTATTCTGTTTTTCTGCTGGTAATGGTGGCATATGAATGGTAGCGAATTACATTTATATGGACTACATTTCCCATCATCCCCTGCCAACACACTCATAAAACAGCAAATTTCCACACAGTAGTTTACCACTAAGCTGATTTATTTACACCAACATCTTCACAAATAGGGAGGTACCCACTGCTTTAGCTTTATACGTAAACATGTACACAACTCTCACAAACCATTTGCTGCTTTCTCTGGTCCCTCGGCATAATGGTTCCCTAAAGCGTGTGCTGCAGTGGGAAAGTTCCCTTATTGTCAATTGTGGAACAAGGGAAGGAGATGGTTTGGCACAGGGGGGTGAGTGAAGTCGTGTGTATTATTGCAATGTTTGGTGTTGTTTGAAATATCAGGTTCAACTATGGACCACTAATATCAAATTAACCTATTAGGAACTGGTATATAAGGGGAGGGGGCTAGATTAAGGGAGTTTTTTTCCTTTGCATTCTGGACTAACTGAATGCCAGTATTGGGAGGTGATGCCTTGAAAATGAGGCAGTACAGATTTTTTTTTTGTATCTTTGAGTGGTGTGGCCTGTAGCCCAAAGGAAACGGTAGTGTGTTCATTCAAAGTTGTAGTATGATTTTTATTATTACTATTATTATTATTTTGTTTGTTTTATTTGCCCTAACTGTGCAAAGCAAATAAAGTTACACGTTTTTGACACGACTACTGGAGCTGCGCATTGTTTCTACCCGTCTGGGTGTTCACATCCCCTTAATAAGGTGGGGGCCTGTTCACCCCCCCCTTTCACACTGCACTATGAGGATTTATATATTTATTTACATCAATGAACCAGAACATTATGACCACCCGAAGTGAAGCAAATACTGTCAGCTATCTTGTAAAAACGGGGGACATCAAGGTATGAGATATATTAGATGGTACGCTAACATTCAGTTCTTGTAGTTGACGCGTTGAATATAGAAGAAATGGGCAGAGGTAAAGACTCTGGTGACTTTGACAAGAGTCAAACCATCATGGCCAGACAACTGGGTGAGAGAATCTCTGAAACAGCAAGGTTTGTGGGGTGCACATGGTCAGCTGTGGTGAGTACCTACGGAAAGTGTCTGATGAGGGGAAAAAAACCATAATCTGTCGAGAGGGTATTGGGCGGCCAAAACCAGTGCAAGATGTCAATGACAGCTATCTCATGTGGTACAAACCAACACAAAGGCCCCTGTTGCACAAACTGCACATGCTTATATTGATAATATGTAACTGTTTGAAAAGTTCTGGATGAGACATTGGGGAGAGAAAGGTGCTTTCTTTACAGTTGGGGTTCTCACATTATTTTACATAATTTTGAACTTTATTTTAGCTGCAACAACTATATCTTGAGAGGTTTATCCAAACCACAGAATACAGTATATGGGTTCAGATCACATTTTGAAACATATTAGTCTTTAACTTTATTCTCTTATAAGCAAACATAAAGTTTACTTTTCCGGATGCAGATATTATAACGAGTGAAAATACTGGCTGCAGTAACCGTGAGAAAGTCAGTTCTGGGACTGTAAAATGTCCAGCTGTATAAATGTATAAAAACCATAAGTTGTTTTGGATAAAATGTTATACAACTCACTGAAACTATAGTTATTCACATAGGAAAAATCTGTTTTTCTGTCATCAAGCTCACATTATGGATGTTATTTTTACAATGTGTCAGTTATTTCTTCAATCGTTTTTTTAGCTGTGGAAAGACACACACACACAATTTTAGAAGCCATGTGAATAGTGTTACTGTATTATTGCGAATTCAACCATTATAATTGTCACTTTGTACTATCATTATCATTTTCAACTAAAAATGGCTTCATTTGAACAAGCAAGACTAGTGACTGAACTTCCTGATCATTAATAACTAAATAAACGTACACTAGCTAATTATTTCAGAGAAATATCTGAGATTTAATTGATCAAGGAAAAACAAACACACAATAATGAGTTACCATCATATATTACAGCATCTATATAAGATTCTATCTAGTAGGTTGAATAAATGACGTTTTTGAATATCCAATAATACCCAGTGCAAATATTTTTTTCTTTTGCTCCATTAAAAGTCTCAGAGTAATAACAATACTCATTGCATCCAACTCTCCTATCACTGCAGCAGAATGTTCAAAGTCTTTAAACCTAAGAAATATTATCTTTCTTTCTGCAACATATTTATTTCCCAGCAACACTATGCTACATAAGCATCCTGGTACAGACAGCAGGCACTGAGCCAATGAAACAGCCCCACATTTTTATTCTTATTACAGTTGCCAGTGCTAAAGCTATGTGCAATCTTTACAGTACTGCAGCTTATGCAATCTTTGACAGACAGAAACAATGACTTTTAAACACTAATGGCTATATCTATCCAATGGAATGTGGCAGCAGGATCCCACCGTCAGGGGTACCCTGGCATTCCGATCCAAAAATTCATTCATCAAAATTAAGGTCTGACAGTGTTCCACAAAAAAAAGAATTATCGATTTTTGTTTTCTTCTTTTGAAAAAAATACTGAGTTGCTTTAATACTCCAATCTATGCACCATCCATCTCAGGAAACATAGGGCACAAGCACCAAAACTCACTCAGCCTGTGGAATATGTTCATAAATTTTCTGTACCTACTTGTCCTGAATGGAAGGGTCACAGGGGTCCTGGTGGGGATGTGGTGAGATGGGGTATCAACGCATCACAGAGCACGCTCTCACACTTATGGGTAATTTGGTGACACTAATTCACCTTAGCATGACTTTGGACTAGGGGGGGGAGCACCTGGAGGAATCCCCACAATGACTCGGGGAGAACATGCAAACGTCACACACATGGAGCCATGGCGAAGACTCAAGCTAAACCCTGTGCTGCACCCCACAGGAGATGTTTGAGAAAATTTCTGTGGATATAGTGAGTCTTGGAAATCTAGTGAAAGTTGGATTACAGTAATGTTGGATTACATAAGGAGTGAGTGAGTTCTGGTTCCCAAAATGGTAACTTATGACGCGGTTGAGGTATAATTTTGGTCAACGGCAATCCTACCTCAAAAAAAACATAAAGATGGACTGGATGAGTTTGAGAATTCTGCTCTTTATTTGGGCTTTGTGTTTAATTTAGGTTTACCAGGGGCCGGAATGATATGCAGGTTGAGTTTTCCATTGCATAGTTTGACTGTTTACTGTGCATATGACAAACTCTCTTTTATGTTTCTTGAAACTCTTGAAGGCTGCACAACATCCCCGATGGGGTGGCAGTCAACCACAGAGCACACACTATGGGTAGCTCTCAGGTGTTGCATAGCCCAATCATATGTTTAGGACAGTGACAGGAACCCCATACAAACAGGAAAAAAACTGCACACGCACAGAAGGCCAGAGGCATGACCAGATCCTATGAGCATGGGGTGACAGTGGAGCCACTGTACTGCTTCACCAACTCAATAACCCATCACCCTTGAAATAAAAACCAGAGACACCGACATTTATAGACAGATACTGTATAGACACAGTCAAGTACTTCACCAATGCATTTGTCCTGTTGCAGGAATCATTTTCTTCAGATGTCAACCCAAAGCTGTTACATCTGAGATCAGTCTCAGGATGGTGCATATGTATTTTCAGATATAAATGTTTTTATGTATTGTTTGGCAGTTGTTTGCGCTTGACCACATGGAGAACTTGTGCAGCCATGCTAGACAAAATATCTTACTTCCTTAGAATTCATGTGCGACCCATTTCCTTGACTATTCTGGACTTGACCTTTCAGTTTGGTCTCACCTCACGAGTGAGACAAATTTCCTGATGAAGAACCAGAAATGCTTGTCTGGTCTGCTATTTGAAGTGCCATATAAAAATGGTACAGGCTGCAGTATTCTGTAGTATTGTTGGAGTATAGGGTCTGATGAGTTCTTGGAGGTCAGATGGTCCCATTTCATTGACAGCAAGGTATACCACCAAGTTAAATCAAGGTCCAGCTGGCATTCAACAAACAACGAGGAACACGCCTTAATCCAATCTTGGCCTGGACCAAAAACTGCATTGATGCCGTCATGTGATAAGTGAATCTATGTTTTGGTTTAAAAAATGATGGTGCTAATATTTGAAGTATTAATTATTAACTAAGATTATAAATTTATGGTTAAAGTGACAGCATCATTATTATTGTATGGGGCTTACTGCTAAAGGAAAATATAGCCACAGTTAAATTGTACTAAATGCACAAAAATTGGACAGCTACTTAGTGTGCATGTAAACTGATCCAAACCTTGTTTTAAGAACTTTTGGTCCAACAATGTTGATCATTTATTATCATTCCATTTTGCATAACTACTGGGCATGTACTGTACGCACCAATCTGCACACATCTATGCAGCAAGGGACAGAACTAAACCCAAAACCCAAGATACAGGAGTGGTTTATGACTCTGCAGGTTGATATTCTATACTTGCTTGAATCCCATGGTCCCCAGATGTCGTAGATTTAAATCCCATAAGCCCGACTGCTACCCAATGAGCCCCAACACAGCCAAAACTTTAATGCTGCATTGCTAAAGTCCTCATAAGTCAATTAACATTAATCAGCAATTCTGAATTACTGTCCCACCTCCCCAAAGGGATCGCCCTCTTCATATATGTACATTCAGTTAATACGTCTTTCAAATTAGTTACCAGTTGAATTGAACTGCAAAAATATATATATCATGTGGGCACAAAAGAAGTGCAACTGCTCCTTGTTTAGTGACCACTCACAAATATAAATTTTATAATAAAACAAATTGTGTGTTTAATGGTAATTAAAATTTTTCCCCACAATGATTACTTTTCCCTATCAGTAATCACTGTTGACACATCACTGCGCATGAAATGTGTCCTCTGCATTTACCCCTATGTGACGTTGTGACATAACAGGGGGCAGCTAATTCAGCAACTGGGGAGCAGTGCATGGGGGCTGAACCTTGCTCAGGGTACCTCAGTGGTACCTTGCTGGTCAGAGATTCGAACCAGCAATCGCTCAATTACAAGTCTGCTTCATACATCTGACAATAACACGCTGGAGTGCATGAGATCTTCGAAGTAAAATGTAGAAAGTCTTGTTAAAAATAGGGATGCACCAATCCCATATTTAGATCGGTATCGGCACCAATTCAAACCTATTAGATGGATTGGGCATCAGCTTTATGTAACCGATCCAAGTCTGATACTTATTTAGCTTCCAGCAGTCTGTAAGCAGTCTGCCCCTAATACTTGTTAAATCGATTCGCACAGTTGCATAACAGCTCTTTCCAATTTTTGATGTCTTTTTGCAGCATTCAAGCTGAACGCAAACACTACACTCAGTGGGTGTGAGCGCAGTGACTTCCGTCTACTGTGTTTAATATTGCAATATCACAATTTAAAAAAAAAAAAAATACCTTGAAACCGTTGTCAGACTGTCACAATAACAATCACGATATCATCTGGTTATTTCACTCGTATAAGCTCTGTCTCAAAAAATACATGTTACGTTAAGGAATGCTTTGTGCTCTATTTCCCATGTGCAATCCACATGACAATAGGTCATTAAATCCATTACAAAACAAGTATTACAACAATTTAGAAATTGGTCAAATAGAAACAAAAACACATTTACAGTATATTACCAAAACGATAAATTATCTCTTTAAGATAAAAGACAATTGTATGTAGATTGTAAGGTGATGTCATGATGTAATGCGGAGAGTGCAGATTTTTTTTTTTTTTTTGCAGAAGTGGTTGAGGCTGGTTGCAGCGAATGCAGCCATAGGATTTAGAATACGGTAAAAAGAAAACTTGCTAAACTTGATTTTACAGCCTTTTTTTATCGTGATATTATGGTACCATGAGTTTTTGGTATCGTTACATCCCTAATTATTTTATCAAAATAATAAAGCAACTTGTATCAGAATCTTTATCAGTATTGGCAGATGTGTATCGGAATCATTTTGGAACTGAAAAAATGTGGATCGGCCATTCCTAGTTAAATATGTCCACTTTATGAAGGATGAAAGAAATTGAGCGTGGAAGGACAAAGTATAGTCGTACACACTGTCACACCGAGGCGAACATGATTTTCACTTGGAATGGAACTTCATCACTAATCAAGCAGTGGTTGTATATAATTTGCCATCCATCCATCCATCCATCCATCCATCCATCCATCCATCCATCCATCCAACTCATTATACTGGTTTCGGTCTTGAGGGAGTCTGGAGCCTATCTCAGGCAGCACAGGGCAGGGGTACACCCTGGATCAGAATATGTAATTTTGTCTTAAAGTGAAATACCAAATAACAAAGAATTATGGATTTAAGAAAATTCATAGAATCAACCAGCATTTACTATTACACGGTTATTAGATTAAATAGTATTGTAATAGTAAAAACAGGTAAAATGTCTGTTGGGAAAATGCAGTTAAGCTTTTTATATGGTTCTGCACATATATTTTTATGTAGCAAAATCTCTCCATGATATCTCTTTTCTCAAAGGCAAACCATTGCTACAGGCTCATGACCCCACCGCACTCCCAAATATTTAGATTTAACCAAGTAATTTTCCAAAACAGCTCTCCTTGCCCATGACAGCACCTGTGTCCCAGCCAAAGGCATCAGCACAGTGATAAAATGAACATCAGAATAGTGGCTCACTCCAAAATGTCATATGCCAGTGTAACCATTCCAACACTGAATAGGATAATCCACAGTATTCCTTGTTTTCTTATATCATTGCCTACATTCTGAGAGATGCACAACACACTATTTTTTCACAAATGACAAAATGCTTTTACATTTAAAATGGTACTTAGCAGTAATACTAGTTAACATCTTGCTTCTGAGGAACAACCAAGATGAAGCATAAATGCATGAGAGCCCTTCAGAGGCTCCTGAGAAATAAACCCCCCCAAAATACTAAAAAAAAAAGACTTCTAATCTAAAATAACATAAAGTCATTTATAAAACATAGGAATTTGATAACATCTTCATTTACATCAGTCGAAGACAAACTACAATATGTATATAAAGTATAAAAACAAATACAGCAGAAAAGGGAAGGAGAAATTTCTGAGTAACATGGTACATATGGTGATGATTTTGGATGAAGCCAAATTCACACGTGAAAGATCAACATTTCCACTTCTGTTATGGATATCACCCAAGGTGACTCAGTGGTTTCACACATCTTTTCAGAGTCGCATATTGGAATGACCTCAAACTGGCTCATCACCATGCTTATATTGGCCTATGGGGAAGTAACACTATATTACTGTAATGGTATCAGGGGATTGTGGGTAGGATATTTCTCCCTAATGCACAACAGCAGACTGTTCCCTGACCCTCTTACTGTGCTGACAGCCTGGACTCCCCTCACCCACCTTTAAATCCATCTCTAAAGACAATATCACTGCTGAAGAATATTCTGTGAAAGTCTACAGTCTTTTATGCCAAATTAATAGTCTGAAACACACTCGATAGTTGAGCCGTGTCATTATTGTTTAGTTTCTGAATTTTATATAATTTCTTCCAAAATAATCATGGGACCCCATTTGAATACAAGATCCTGAGGGGCAATAAATAAGATTGACAATTACATCAGAATTTCATCTTAACCACACCCAATAACCAACCACTGGCAAAAAAGCAAATCTGATCACCTTTTAATGAGTTATCCATCTATCTTCCAACCACTTATAAAGTACAGAGTCATGTTGAGCCAGGAGTCTATCCCAGGTAGCTGACGAATCAAGGCAAGCGACACCCTGGCACATCATATTTAAACTAATAAATGTAACAATAATTAAAAAAAAATCCTCCACATAATTCAGTGGTAAATGATCGTATTACATGGGACAATGGGATATTACAATACAACTAGGGAGCATCTACCCCATATATAGCAAAGAACTGTCCTCTCTGGTCCAGCCTTGGCACACTGGATCTCACAGAAAGGCTCTTCAGGCTCTTATGAGAACTGCACATGGGCCAAACTGGAGATAAAGCAAATGGGAGGAACCCAAGCAGCAGAAGCCACTACTGCTCCAAACATCTGCTCTAACGCCGCTGTTTTCCTGCACTTATTTGAAGGACTGCCATTCACTTACTCACGAAACATCTCACTTGTAAATGGTTATGTAGTGAGACTGCATCATGGTCAGTAATTATCTGCTAGAGCGTGCAGCTGTAGTAATCCAAAGGGAAAAAAAGTTCTCACACAAACCATTGGTAGAGATTCAAAATGACATTTATTTATATATTTTTTTGACCTGGGTGAGTATAATAACAGCTGATATTTTAAGTACATGTTGTTTTGAATATTGTTTTCTGTCTCTGGACTGTAACATACCAAACACATGTTAAAGAAGCAACATCTGAGACTTCGCGGATTCTCAACTGGCTTCAAATACGAGTAATTTGGGAAAAAAATAAGGTTTTTGGAGTATATTCCAGCATGTTCTCATCGATGCATATGTGTGACAGTATACCAACAACACTTTAAAAACAAACACTGACATTGGCAGCAAATTTATCACTGGCCTACATTATGCCACAAGTGGCCTTTTGGAAAACAGCTGCTTGTAAGAATGGCATTTCACATTAATGAACAAAGAGGCCAACAGTCTGTAAACAGCATCTAATAAAAATATTAAAATGATAAAGTAACTTTGTTTATTTTTAGAGGTAATACAGTTTCTGCAAACAATCCATCAATTTGCACTGAATAAAAATGACTCCATAAATCCCCAAATAATTTTTTTCTTGCATTTTAGGAAAGATCCAGGATATGTGTTTGGAAGATGGATGGATGTATTATAGGTAGAAACAAAAAAACAAAACAAAACTACTGCGCCATACATAACTGCACTAGGAAGGATAGGTTTACATTCTGAAAAATAAGTTTACATTCTAAAGGATGGGTTTACATTCTGGCTGCGCTCTAAATGTGAATTTATCTGGGTAAAAATGTTGGCAGAGATAATAAGGATCAGCAAATCAATTTAAGCACAGTCACTTTGTAATATTTAGCAATTATATTAGTATTTACAGCTCATAAGTGATATCTGTGTCTGAAATTATGTCTCAACAACTCAACGAAACAAATATTATTACATATCACGCACCATAACATTGCACTTTCTAGTGTTTTCCATCAGCTTCTGCCTCATTCAGATAAAAGTTAATGAAATTAAAGGTTACTGACAACCTGGGGGAAAAAATATGTAAGTAAGCCTCCCTGCACAAGCTTAATAGATTATCAAGAGGCCGTGATTTGTTGACAGTAACAAGAAACCCATCTGATGCAAGTTTCCTAGCAATATCTAAAGCCCTACAGGAAACAAGAGAGGAAATCCTCTGCTACTGTGACAGAGACATATTCTCATGTATCTTTAACATGTGAATCCAGTATGACATATTGGTATATTTGAGGAAGTCAGATGGGTAACAAAGGCACTAGGGAAAGGCTTTATTTCTAATTAGACTCTACCGCTAACCTTCTAGCCGTGGCAGGACAGGCGGACTTGTGGTATCCGTTATGAGTGAATCTCCCCACCCCAAAGCATCTGCTTCTGTCATCTCCTACCAATTCATTCTTCCCCCTTTTCCTCATCGGCTTCCTCTCTCCCTCCGCCACTCCTCTCATCCCTTCCTGTTTTCCATGCAAGATTGTCTCTCTACTCATTCATATGACCTAACCTCACTGTTATCTCTCACCTATTATATGCAATGTATAAACTTCACTGTCACAATAAAGCAGGTCAGCTGAAATTCATTCTCCAAAAAAAAAAAAAAAACATAAATCCATAATTATGAAACATGTATAATGTTATATAATGTTATAATGAGAAAGCAGGGTCAGACAGTCCCTGGAGCAATTGGGGTTAAGAGTCATGTTTAGAGTCAGGCCCAACAGTGACATCACACGGACAGCCCAAGGATTCAAACCAGCAACCATTTGATCACAGACACAGTCTCCCATCCCATTGAAGCACACACACTCATGACATTCACCACAAATATTTCCATTGGAGTTTTATAAAATATATATCCAAACAAAGCATTTATTCTAACTAGAGACTATTTTTTTCTTTTTCATCAGTATTAATCAAATCTATTACAAAATTTGTGCCATCCTACTGTGTAACTGAACAGAATGTTATTATATTTCTATTATATATTATATATATTTATATTATTTTCCATCAGGCTTGTGGTATATTTGTTACTTTTGTTCACCGGTAAGTGCTGGGGTCTTTCCTTTGACAGCTGTCTAAGGCCCTGTTCCAGCAAATGGAAGGTCACCAGTTCAAGCCTGGTCTCAGCAGGCATAAGATTACGTAAGGGACTGAAGTCTACTATCATATAATCTTTACAAAGGTAGGAACACATCTTTATATATTTGTCTAACATCTACAAAGCCTTTATATCTTTAGTATTATGAATGTCATTTATCGAAAACATCACTCTAAAAACAATTCAGCACTAATTGATCAGTGATCAGAAGGAAAATGATTTGAATCGCACCACTAGTGTGTCAACTACTCAACTTAAAGTTTAGGCCATATGGTTCTAGTTTACAAATACTGAGAACCATTTCCCCAGCAGTTGCATTTTTTATAAATACAAAGTATTGTTAATTAGTTCTGAAAGGTGGATGGCTAACAAAAATGTTCTTGCTGAAGGCAAATGAGCAAAATATGGGGTAGCTGCGAGGCTGGAGCCTGTCCCAGGAGGGATAGGAATTTTGCATGGCAGGGGACACCCTGGATGCCAGCACAAGTGCACATTATGGAAAATTTATCAGGGAACATATTTTTAGAGGTTACGCGATTCCTACAAACAATAAATTAATTTACATTGAACTAAAAATTATTCCATAGCTGTCCAATAAGTATGAAATTATTTGGGTAGAAATGTTGGTAGAGATAATACACTTTTTTTTTTAGTTTTCATCCAAAAGCAATCATGGCCTTAAACTCAAAACAGAACTGTTGATTTTTATATTTTATAAGTGCAATTTATATATCCAATAGTCACATCCAATATAGTCACTGCAATTTTTGTATATTTTGTAATACAGTGATACCTCAGAACTCAAACTTAATCCGTTCAGAACATGGATTTGACTGGTTATATATATAATATAAAAATAGTTTATATTCATACTGGTTATAGCTATGGTGACCATGGAAGAAGTCTGGCACACCAGATATTTGAAGATTAGATCTATATTAAGCAAGAAGTGATCACTTTAGGGTTGCAATCACTTACATGTAAAAAACCCAAAACAAAACATCACAAGATATTGGATAAAAATACAGACAGAGAGCAGATTTAATTATGATGATATTAAAGTTTGCAATTATAGAAGTAATTTTATTACTAAATGGTTAATAATAAAACTATTATTATAAAATAAAAAGCAAATACCTTACACTGTTAAGAGGTGAAAAAACTATATTTCAAATGCTCATGATATCAAGTACTATTTACATATTTTTCTACCCTACCCAGTAAAAGCATTAGGAAGATGAATGAGGGAGGGATGGATGGATGTATGTTTCTTTTACACTATTTACAACATTGCAACATGAACAAATATTCTCTATTTTGAATGCAACAACTCAATGTTTTTGAAAAACAATAATTTAGTAGTACAGCAGCCACATTTCTGAACATAGGATAAAAAAGAATATAGAATATGAATTAAAAACCTTTTAAACTAGTGCAGATGAAAAATGTGTTTTGCAAAGTTGCTTATGAAGGTACAGTGGTAACGAGAAATTCCCGGTTATGCTGTGAAACAAACTTGCCAGTCGTTATCTTACCTATCCCTAATTAATACTTCCTTGAACTCTTTCAAAATTGAATGAAGCACCAATGTGAATAACATCCTAAAAACCCCCACTAATGACACAAGGGCTTTTGTGGCACTTTGAGTGATGCCATACTACTGGGGCAGGATTGATGTAGCCCATCTGTACATTGCACAATGTACTAAGATATATTGTGCCTGAGTAAGCTTAAGAGAGACCAGACAGTGCTCCCAGTGAAAGCCACAGCTGAATGCACAGACGGACCCTTCAGGGAGAGGCATGAATTTCACAGGATAATTAGCGCTATCATGCAGTGCTTCTTTTTCTGCTACTTGACTTGCCATTCGGCTAAATGCCTTAACACATCCAGTACCTTCTAATGTTTGGGGGAACAGCACACTCACTTTTAAAAAACTGCAGCAAGAAAGATTGTCCATTCATCTGAAATAGGGCTTCTAGCAGGTGCAAACATCTCACATAATTGTAGTGCACGTGATACACTTGGGATGAAGAAGCCACTGTCAGATTAGCATAGTTTATGTTAGTGTTTCTCAACCCTGTCCACAGGGAACCCCACACAGCCCACATGTTTATTTGGTTCAGGTATGTCGGGAGCTGGGAGGGAACGGAACTTGGACTGTTTGGGGGTCCCCGAGGGCTCGGTTAGGGCTAGATATGCAGTTTGAGTCAGATCATGACGTTTCATTTAAACATATTTAATTAAAATAAAAGTATAACAACAGGAGAAAAGGCCGTGCTGCAAGTGGAAAAAAAAGCTGAAATCCGTAATAATCAAAACACAGTGTTCTTTACGGAAATCCTCACAGGTGAGAGAGAGTTCAAATTTCTGTTTTCGCTTCTGAAGTTTCCATTGATTATGGATCCTGCATAAATTACTCAAGCGGGGAATGAGGAGGTACAGTTTAGAAAATGAGGGCAGCACGCATGGGAGGGTTCAGTGCAGAACGATAGCTGGCTCGAGTCATAGAGTTCAAAGTCTATTAACAATAAAGAATCCTACAAAAGAGGGCAACTGACTGAAGTCCATGTATAGCAAAAAAGCGAGGGGGAAGGAGGGCGCATGGGAGGGAAAGCGGAGACTGACCTGTGGATTGGAGAAGACGCGTTGGATGTCGTTGATAGGACCGCAGGGCACGCCAGTCCCCACAAACTTTCCCAGCCACTCGCCAGTGCTCTTTTCGGAGAATCTGGGAACAAACAAAGTTTCTGTGGTTTGAACTGTGTGCCGCAGCTTCAAACATGATGGGGGGGGGGGGGGGGGGGGCAGGGGAGTGTTATAAAGGGGGAAAAAAACCAAAAAAAAAAAAAAAAAAAAAAGGCACATGTGCTCCCTAAAAGCCCCCCCCTCTGCCCCCT
>JAABNY020000001.1:24230113-24248283 GCA_015164015.2 Brevimyrus niger
CATTGCTGTGGATGGACTGGATGCGGCGTGGGGGGTGGTGGGGGGGGTGGTGGGGGAGGGCGGGGGCGGGGGGGGGGGGGGGGGGGGGGGGGGGCGGGGGGGGGTGGGCATGGGACTGATCTAAAGGGTGAACAACATCTATAAAAGAAAAAAAAAACAGAGGCACATGTGCTTCCTAGAAGGCCCCCATCTAGCCCCGCTGCCCCAATTGAAGAACATTTTCAGGCCCCCACACCTAGAGAACCCCCTCCTGTAACATACAGAAGTATCTAAAAGCATTAGGGGCCAGTCGCTGCAGATCCAAACTCCTGCTATCCATTCCACACAAAAGAAAATGAATTTTACACACAAGCCAGCTTCTGATGTAAACGTATGGTGCTTTATCTAATGAGTCTTCCTGCCCTCTTTGTCGGTGGCTCTCCAATAGACTCCGGCCTATGTTCTGCTTCTTCCCGATCACCCAGTCGCAACTGTCCCAGACATTAACTTCCCAAACCATCATCCACAAGAAACATAAGACTATTCTGATGACTATATGGGGATCATTATTCTGTGTTTTGTGGCTGTGATGGACTGTTTGATGCTACTAATTGCTAATTTGTTAAATCTAGTCACAGACGGCCATGACATTCCCCAGCTGTCTCATTCTCTCAGAGAGCAGATTCATGTCCTTTTATCTGTAACCCATATGTTTAGATGAAAAAACTATTTACACGCCGAACATGGGCATGCTATTTGCCTCCTGGAAATATGACCCGTTGGCCTTTTTGTCTGAGGGCTGTTTTATTAGCCATCACACCACCTGTTGGCTCATGAGGAGCAACGCATGCATAAAATACATACTTCTCTGCAAGGATCGTTAGCAGCTCCTTCCTGTTCTGTACTCGTAGCATGTTGCTCTTAAACTTTGGGTCTCCTGAAAGGCATCTGAGGTTTAACACCTGGAGTCAACATGGCGCATGCAGACAACATGCATAGTGATGTTAAATTAACGGTCAAATATAAACATGCTCTTCTACTACCCTTTAATTACTGGAATTCTCATTATTATGGTAACAGGACTTTAGTAATCAGGTGGAAATTATTCCCATATATAATTATACTGGTACTCCATAAGCACTTCTTTATTAGTTAATTTATTAGCTTCAAAACTGCTTTTATCCAGTTTACAATTTTATACTGTTACAGATTTGTAAAGCCAGGCATTTGCCGAAGCCATTTTATGGTAAGTCTGTTAGCTTGAGGCTACCGCAGCAATTCACCTCATTAAATGCAGTTACTTCACCACCTGCAACTGATTGCCCTTGATTTACTTCTGCCTTGTTTCGTGATGCGTGAGTACTTCTGCTTACCTCGCATACTTGGGCAAACTGTTTATTATTTCCAGCACCCACAACAATGTAGCTATCTTGGGTCTTGAAGCCCTGTGTGAAATCAAAAAAGAAGGGGTTATTTCATTATCGCTCAATAACAAACCTAAATCGGATAATTTCAGAAATCTGGCACTGTGCGTATTATGGGAAAAACATCTGAAAATAGGGGAAACAGGAACAAAGCATGATTACAACACAATCCATAGACAAAGATGGATGAATGCTTCTGTTTTTCACTGGTGATACTGCCAAAATCCAGTCATTTGTGTCTAAAAGAAGAAGTATGGTTGTTCAATTGCCTGAACTATTTTTTTTTGTGGAAGTCTTAATTAGGAAGTCAAGAACATATATTACCTCTGTACTTCTTTTAGACCTTTAACAGCACCTTCTGTTAAAGTGATTTGCTCTTCTCGTGAGGTTCTATGTTTTAGTTTATAAGTGCAGCCCAACACCACCAAAATAATTAAAAACGTGTGTAATAATTACAGAGAAAAAGATTCTTTCAATTCTAGGTTTCACGGAACTTCTATATCTAATTTCCATTTTTTGCTAAATAATATTTTAATTATATAACTGCTGCCTTAGTTACAATTCTAATTATATATAGGGAGGGAAAGCTAAAAGATAAATTATTAGCTGAATTTAATTAGGTCCTTTATTTCAAATTAGTGATTAATTAATTTGAAATCAAAGATAAAAAAGAAAGATGTAAGGAAATCCTTATTATTCTGATAATTTATGACTGAGTCACAAGTTCATCCATGAGCTTATTATATACGTTTCCATTAAAACATTCATAACGTAGAACTATCACAGATCTTAAAGCTCTAAAAAGTGATGTATGTGAACCTTATAGCTATCATAGTTAAAAATAATAATGTCTCTATCATGTGATGCATTTCATTGGGAATCGGAGAGCATCAGAGTGAGTGAACGATAGACAGCCAGCTTGAGTTCTGTGTTAATGTATTTTTTAAATGTACAGAATGATGAGGAATACAGAATAAAGTGCTTTAATCAATGTGTCAGAAGATCATGTACACAAAGTTTGAATTGCTAGTCTGTTTACAGCCATTTTTTCTTTTTATCAAATGGAATTTTAAAAGCAAAGTTGAGCTTATTCTTCAACTACAATAGGTCTACACATATGCACACACCCACACACACAGCACACTTTGATTTCAGTGTACCCCAATAGTTACTGGTATCTCAATGCAGTCCAGCAGACAGACAAACAGAAGGCACTGGGATTTCGTCACCTCTCACTGGAATACTCGTAAGGTCATGGCAAATAAAGTCTGAGGGTCACACAAAATAAATAACTATAAGCCAACATGGGAGGAGTCGATAGTGAATTCACGAAATTAAACACTTAGTCATCTGCAATAACCAGGTCAAATATAAACATGACCAAGCCTGGTAACAGCAATTACAACACATTCAGGATCACTTACACCAGGGAATTTAGCCGATCTAATGCTTGGACAAACAGTACCTGGGCCTCTTGACCTCCTAGCTGTGAGCTGTATGGATTCAGTTCCAGGACCATAAAAAAATGGCCACTAGTGTATGCCGAGTATCAGATTAATGGTAGTCAACACCGTCCCCACCCTCCCACAAATATGCTTGGGTGGTAATTCATGCACTTGGAATGTGTGTTCTTTGCTACCCAGGCCTCCACCAGACAAAGCTATTATTCAAGTGCTGCCCCCCACTGCTCAGTTTGTCTCAGGACAACATAAAGAGAGAATGCAGTGCACAGCCAGTACTTAATGAGTGTCTGTTGTGACAGTTTTAGTCCATTACATTAAATCATCACCAACTGAGAAATCGTGCACTGGCGTCAACAACACCACTGATCACTAGTGGGTGTGAATGTGAGAGGAATGATTTCTTACAGAAGAAGATGTTTATGTGCACCATTAAGGAGACTATGAAAAATGAATAGATGTCATGGTGATGCAGTGGTTAGCATCGTTGCCTCACACCTCTGCGACCAGGGTTTGCATCTCCACCATGGCTCCTTGTCTATAGAATTTGTATGTTCTCCCTTTGTCATCGAGGGGTTTCCCCCCAAGGTCCAAAAACATGCTGAGATTAATTGGAGTGTGAATGGTGTGTGAGTGTGCCCTATGATGGGTTGGGTTCCCTGCCTTGTGCCCGTAGCCTCTGGGACAGGGTCTGGACACCCTGCAACCCTGAATAGGACAAGAGGTTATGAAAAATCATTGATGGTTTCATATAAACCAATATGAATATTGCAGTTGGAGAGCTGGAAGTTTTATACCACTATTTAGGTACTCAAACGAAGACTTTTTACCTTGGGGAAGCATGTCTTGAAACTCTGCATAAAGCATGCAATATCAACTAAATTTCTACAGCAATGGCATTGTAGCCTTCATATTTAGCTTGGCGACCTTTAACAGTAAAATAAATAGATAAAGTAAAAAACAGTCAGACACACAGACAGACATAAACTCTTAAAGAACAGGCTTCAAGTAATCCCTGCCATGGGGTCTGGGTAATCTTGGGGGACACAAATCTCTGAGAATTTAAAATGACCTTTAAAACTAAAGATTCATCTTCGCAACCTTAATGGAAATATTGAGCATCTTATTTGAGTTCTTAGCTAGTATGTTTCTCAGTTGTTCTGCACAGCACCTTGGATTGTTTTACAACATGCAGGACTTCTGTCAGAAAGCCAGTTATGAGACTATGGGAATCCAGAACCCAGTTATGGAACTGAAAGGAACATCACTTTTGAATTATACCTGTTTATTACAATATTTGTTTAATTTTATTTCTGCTGACCCTTTTTAACAATTTTCAAGAAACAAGAAACAGTATTTAAAGTGCTCTTTTCTGTAGTCATGCCTTGTCAAAGAGGGTTGTAGTTTAAAATATTAAAGTCCAGAGAAATCACATTTTATTTATTTAGCAGGTACTTTATCCTAAGCGACATACATACACAAGCAGAGTTAGACAATCCCTGGAGCAATTAAAGGTTAAGGGTTTTGCCGACAAGTCAGGGATTACAACCTTCTGATCACAAGCAAAGCATCTTAACCCACTGGGCCACAAATTATTACAGAGGCCAGACCATAAAAGGGGTGTGTGTCAAAAAATTACTTGGAAATTTTTTATTGTACTGAAATTAAAATGAAAGTTTCTTCTCAGATAGGTACTAGATATTCATGCAGGACAACGGCCCTTCACATGGTATTCATGCAGGGCAATGGCCCTTCACATGATATTCATGCAGAGCAACGGCCCTTCCCATGATATTCATACAGGGCAAATGGCCCTTCACATGATATTCATGCTGAGCAACGGCCCTTCCCATGATATTCATACAGGGCAAATGGCCCTTCACATGATATTCATGCAGAGCAACGGCCCTTCCCATGATATTCATGCAGAGCAATGGCCCTTCCCATAATATTCATGCAGGACAATGGCAATTCCCATAATATACATGCAGAGCAACGGCCCTTCCCATAATATTCATGCAGGGCAATGCCCCTTCCCATGATATTCATGCAGGGCAATGGCCCTTCACATGATATTCATGCAGGACAATGCCCCTTCCCAATCTATTTCATAGATTGGCTTAGAAGAGTTTGAAATAGATTGAATTATGACCTGGCCACTTCATCGCCTGAGATGGCAAGGGGTACACTTCTCAGAGCAGCGTCTGGACATGGTCCTGGCTGCCTCACACAATATACTGTAAGACGTGATCAAATCAAAACCTTGACTGGTTCAATGGAAAAAAGATTCAAGATGGTCACTGAGAAGTAAGGTGACTATACAGGACATTAAACTTGGTAAGGTATAGAACGGCCTATAGTTTGTTATTCCCCATATAGACTGAATAACTAAAACTGCTTCTTATTATTGTTTCTGTTGATGGTGAAGAGAGGAAAATCCACTTGGATTCTGATTGCCTAATAATTGTCCACATTGATTTTATTTGTGAAAGCTTAATGCAACATATTCTCTCTAAAAACAAAAAGAAAATCTTTTGAATTCATTTATAAGTTGGTCCAACTTTTGCTAAAAATATTTCTAGTATTTGCCTAATAATTCTACACATAATGTATATTGGAACGCTTCTTTTCAAAATGACGAATTTTCAAATATCCTTTTCAAATAATTGTTGCAAATAACTTTTAACGATTTATCCTGGTCAGGACAGCAGGGAGGCCTAGTACTTATCTCAGGCAGTACAGCCTGAATCAGATGCCAGTCCATTACATGGCACATAGTCAAGATGAAAATTGTCAACGGCTAAAACAGCTCAATGGACTTTGGACTACAAGAGGAAATCAGAAACTTCACAGGTGCAATTTTCCAAGAGAACATTCTTTTCCTCATTGTGTACCCTAATGCACATTATCTGAAAAACAGACGTCCTGAAACTATGCAATTCAAAGAAAACTATTCAAAACCCATCTAACAACAGCAGCCAAACAATGCTTGCAAGAGTTTTGCTTTAAAAAACATCCGAAGAAAAAGGTACATCAAAAGGGCTATAAATAAAATAATTTTAGATCTCTCAATTTTTTATATTTTCTTTGAGGACTTGAATCTGTTACATTTACAAATATTGCAGTAAGATAGATAATATTGCTACTTCAAATACTTGCAGTGGAAGTTCCAAAATATGACTTGTGAGACTCAAAGAACTCGTAAGTCGAGTATTTTTTATTTTTTTTACAGATTATTCTGCGTTAGTAGACGTTGAGGAAGATGGCTACTGTGAACCCACATGTGCAAAACAAAGATGAAGTGCTAAGAATCCGCGCCTCCCCCCTTTGAAGACCTGAACTGCTCCTCTGTCGACAGGCGATGAGATGCTCAGATTAAATCAAGAATGTATACAATTAATACCACAGAGGTTGGTGCATTTTAAGGTAGATGTCCAGAGGAGTCATTGTTTTTAAGCGGTTCATTTAAAAGAAAAAATAGGCATCCATTTGTACATTTTTGTTTTACATTGTGCCTCGGCATCATGAGAATTGGTAGCAGCCGGGAAGCACTGGGTCCGGTTCTGTCGCCCTGTGCTGAACTCAGACCGCATGTGACTGAGCATGCATGCACAGCCCAACATCTTGCTGACCAGAACTGCTCCCTAATTACTGCCCTCCCCTGCAGACACCAATTTTCCTCTGCTATCAATTTCAGGCTTTTTATTTTAGTCTGTTTAATGTGGTCGGCTTCAAAGATCCCTATGTTGTACGTTAGCAAGCCCTACGCAATATCTGTGGCCAGCTACTGCATCTTAAGCTCTGTATTTATCGGTTATATTCAGAGAAAAACAAATATGCATTTTTTTAATGGAAAATGGATTGCGTTAGTTATACGATACAATAAGTGTTTAATTGATCTATTTATATTTGGCACAAAAATAGACAATATCCTAAAATTGTGCTTCCCTGTAAACCCACCAATTATGGCTGTTTACAAAACAAAGTCTTGGTGCCATGGTAACTGGGCGAGCATCGGAAGCAACAAAAAAAAATTATGAATCACAAACGAATGAATCGGCCAAAAGAATTCCGATATTTAATACGACTTGGATGGATCTCACAACCCCTCCTTCTCCAGCCTCCCTGCATCTCCCTTCCTGCCTGTCAGGTGGTGCATGGGAAGAAATGCATCTGATGTTCACATCCTGCCGAATTCGTCGCAGGAATCCAGGGGAATGCCTGCCAAACTGGAGGCCACTGTTGGCTGTTAACAGCGTGACATATTCCACTTTCAGACTGAACTCGGAAGCAATGAACATGAGCGGCAGTTTTGGTTTTTTCGATTGATGAGTTTTTCGTGTCTTGCTAAAAATGCACTTTTTTTCAAACTCCACAGACCACTGTCTGCTTTTTAATGAGTTTCACATTTCTTAAGTATCCCAGAAGGCCATGAACCCACAAATAGTCCCTCCAGGGTTACACTTCACAACAGTATCTCTATAAGAGTACAATATGGAGGCATTTAGCTATTTCAAAAGATATGTTCCTGAAGATGAGTTCAATTTAGTTTATGTTCAACTACTTTGTAGTTACACAATGGATGAAATCTGATGAAGTAAATTAAAAAATCAATTAAAAAAGACTATAATTTCAACTAGCATAATATCTAGATTTAATGGGGCAGTGTGTGGCTCAGTGGGTTAGGACTCTGTGCCTGTGATTGGAAGGTTGCTGGTTGAAATCCTAGGTCAATGATTTCACAATTGGGCCCTTGACCAAGGCCCATAACTTTAATTGTTCTAGGGATCAGCTAACCCTAATTTCTGAATTATGTATCCATTTGAATAAAAGTGTGATTTAGACATCCTAAAAAATGGACATGCACACACAAAAAACATTTACTATTGAACAAAAGTAACTGATTTAACAAAATCTCAGACTTTGCATGGGCAAAAATATGTGAACCTCTGAAGTCAATAGCTTGTGGCACCTCCTTTAACAGCAATAACTTCAATCTAACGTCTTCTGTAGTCACTAATCAATCTGTCACATCTGCTTTGGGGGTTTCTTACCTGCTCCTCCTGGCAGTTGAGTAGGATTGGAGGGACATCTGTCCACTTCAGGCCCAGCCAAAGCATTTTGATCGGATTTAGGTCCAAACTCTGGAGTGCAAATCTTCTTTTTCTTCAGCTATTCTTTAATTCATTTGCTGGAATGCTTTGGGTCATTGTCTTGTTGCATCTTCCATCAGCCCAGTTTTAACTCTTTCAGTGATGGCATGAGATTCTGTTAAAAAATTTCTTGATAGGCTTTAGAATTCATTGTTCCCTTGATTACAGTAAGTGGAGCCGTCAAGGTCCAGAGGAAGAAAAGCAGCCCCAGATCTTCACATTCCCATCTCCATGCTTCACCATGCGGAGGATTTTCTTTTCATGGATTGCAGGCTAGTTAACTTTTTGCCAAATACAGTGATTATGATTGTGAACAACCAGCTCAATTTCAGACTCATCTGTCCATAACAAAAGATGGTATCAGGATCCACTATGGGAAGAAGGCAACCCATTGGAGACAAGTGTGATGTTCTGGGCAATGTTCTCCTGGTAAACGTTGGGCCCTGGAATTCATGTGGATGTTACTTTGACATGTACCACCAACCTAAACATTGCTGCAGACCAAGTACATCCCTTTATGGCAAAGGTATCCCACGATGGCAGTGGCCTGTTTCAGTAGGATAATGTGTCCTTCCACAATGCAAAAATTGTCTAGGAATGGTAATGAGAAACACGAAAAAGGGTTCAAGGTGTTGATCTGGCCTCCAAATTTGCCAGATCTCAATTCAATCAAGCATCTGTGGGATGTGCTGAACAAACAAGTTTGATCCATGGAGGCCCCACCTTGCAATTTGTGTGTGTATAATTAGGAAAATGCATTTATGTCCATCAACCTGCTTCCAAGAGTCAAACTTGGTTTCTTAAAAATGCCCAATGTCATTGAACTGTAATTACAGATCGCCTCAAAAGGGCTCAAAGGATTATGGGATATGGCCTTGAAATGTTTGGCAACTGCATGGGCAGTCACGTGATATGATCATTGGTCCCCATGGGTAATAGCTGCTAATCTCCAGATCCAGACCCACAGCGTAATTGCTATTTTTAGGGCTCGAGTACAGTGCCACTCGGGTTTGCAGGCACTGCAGGATATTCCCCACAGCGTCAGATGTGGGACCCAGGATTCCCTTATGCTTCATGCAACATACAGTTCCTAATCGTGCGTTTTAATTGGGGACTCCGACGGCTGTGCTGGAAGGAGCCGATAGTCTTCCGGTACACAGCACCACTGTTCCTGCACTCTGTTACCCACGGAAACCACCAAGGATTTTTTTTTTTTCCTGGGGTTTCAGAAGTTATGATGCCCCAGCCTATCGTCACAATTACAGTTTACGGGATGCTACAGTTCTCACGATTATTTACAAACGAATATCACACAGCTGAAGAAAAATGGCCGGTGAGACTGCAACTGGGAATGATTTTCACATCACCACATCCCAACAGACAAATTTGTGCTATGCAGTAGATGCAATTTGCATAGAATGGGTCAAACTGTTGAAGGATTTAGTATGCTGATGTACCCCAAAAGCACTTAAGTGTGTGACAAAAAAAACAAAACACGTACTGAATCATCTTATTATTATTATTATTAATATTATTATTATTATTTATTTATACTACTACTACTACTAATAATAATAATAGGTATTATTATTATTATTATTATTATAACAACATCAACAGATACTTTATTGGTCCCTGTGGGGAAACTCCATGTCTCCCCAAACCAGCTCACTCTAGGTGAGATCAAGCTGGCCATTGAGGGGCAGCCACCTGTTGTGGTACCCAGGGAGCTGGGGGTTAAGGGCCTTGCTCAGGTGCCTGGCCCAGGCTTCAAATGGTGACCTGATCACAAGCATAGAGGCTTAACCCATGTCACACACTGCACCCACACATTCCCATGCATAGCAATCTTAAATATTGTCATAAGTGAAGTCAATGACTTTAATGTCTCATTTTTTATTTCCCGGAATGGGGCTATTCATATTATGGTAATTCATCACTGAATGTCCCCAAAATAACAGCCATTCTGGAGATAAGATTCTCTCAAAACAATCAATGTTGGAAAATGCACTCATACAAGAAATCAATTCATCCTAGCAGAGGGTCAGGTGTAAGGAATTACGTGTTATGGGCATGAAAGTGCTCCACCACTCATAAACAGAGCCACAATCTGACCTTAGAGAAAACAGTAGCAACATTCCAGAGGAAAACAAGACTGCCCTCTAGTGCCAATGTTATATTTCATGATATGTCTAATATGTCACTGAACTAATATACAGAGAGTGGACAAAATAACAGAACCATCAGGTGCCTGCCTTAATGAAGGTGTACCAATGACCTTTTTGATATGAGAGATGCTTCGGGCATGTCTAAACAGAAGACGATCCCAGGGCAGACCTAGGACACACTGGAGAGATTGTGTGTCTCGGCTGGCCTGGGAGCACATGGGTATCCCTCCCGGAGGACCTGGAGGACACGGCTTAGAAGATGGAGGTTCAGGCATTTCTGCTTAGACTACTGCCCCTGTGATCCAGATAAGCAGCGGACAATGAATGAATTAATACGTTTATAAATAAATACCTCACAGAACAAGAAATAGAAAACAGAGAGACAAAGCAGCTGATGCTCCAACTGCAGACGCACAAAAACAGCAAAATGATGCATCACGTCAAATGAAACAATGTCAACGATGTTTGTAAAATCCAGACAAACAGTATCAGTGAAGAGGAACAGCAGTCTCAAGTTGAAGCTTACCAACTAAGACAGACAGACGCTTAGCTGCTGTGAAAGACCACAGAATTACATACAATCTCATTACCAAAGACCTGAATCAACACCTTAGTCACAGGAATAACTATAGATCACAAGCTTTACAAAGCAGGAGTTTATGGCAGGACTGTGGTCTAAAAACCTCTTGTATTCAGGGCCAATGCAGAACGATACCATGCATAACTTGATCTAAGTAGTATAAAACCTGGACCTCTGAGCAATGGAAAAAAGTATTATGGTCTAATGAGTCATCTTTACCCCCTCCTCCGGACGGGTTTACATTTGGAGAAAGACAAAGGATGCCTTCAACCCACAATTTACGTTGGTATGGTAGCCATCTTGTGGGAACCATTAGGTCTGATGATTGCTCTGCATGGTTGTATAATGGCCAAAGCAATAAGAGGCCATTTCAGCAGACTGGATGCACCTTATAATGCAAACACTTTCTCCCCCTGATGTTCCAGTGTTCCATGATGTTAATGCCTCACATACGCTGCTACAGAAATTCATGAGTTGTTTCATAAACACCTGGATGTGAAAAACCTTCCATGGCCTCACGAGTCACAAACTCAAAACTTCACTGAGACTTCATTGGCTTTCTTGGAGTGCAGAGTTCGATTTCCACCTCCCTTACCTGTCAAAGTAGTGGAGGTTTTTCCTCATGACAAATGGTCCAGTACCTAACCACACAGAGTTCAGGACTTGGGTTCCAGAATTTTATGAAGGACTTAAGCTGCTCTAAAAGCAAAGGGTGCCCGACTCCTTAATAGCTCTTTAACATAAATATATTGAGGCCTTTATGATATTTTATCTACTCCCTGTATACAACACCTAGAGAGCAGGTAATGGGATTTCCTGCAGATGCCAACGTCTATTCCACACATTGCTTTACCATTCTCGCTACATTATGTACTGATCAAGTACTCTTTTAACCCATATTTTACATGACATACAGCTGGTTTGTGTGGTGCTCTGTCCATCAATAGAAAATCATTCAATTACAATATATTTGTAATTCCAGTAAAACCGCATAATACCCTTTACTGCCATATGCCATACGTTTAAATAGATACGTATGTATTGAAAATGGATGGGCAGATATACAAAGGGGCAGTTTATCTATACATTGAGACGTTGTGCCAATCAATGGGGGTCATTGCTTGACACAGCCTATTTGTACATGTGACTGGAAGGTTGCCGGTTCAAATCCCAAGATGAGCAGAGTGATGCCACAGTTGGGCTCTTGGGCAAGGACCCTAAACAATTGCTCCAGGGTTAGGGTTATCTGTTTTCTCACTTTGGATAAAAGCTAAATACGAATGTAAAATAACACTTACTTTGTACAGCACTGGCCAGTAATGATAGTAATACAAACAATCAAAAGTTCACCAGAGTGCCAAAGCACTGCAGGTAACCTTCCTCGTACACAGCCTATCTGCAGTCTTTGTGAAGTCTTCCTGTCTGGCAAGTACATCAGTTCACTTTGGGTTGCTAAACTATTACCTTCTTTGACTTTCAAATCAGCTCCTGAACTTTTGTAAGGAATACCTAGGAATAAATTGTTTCCAGATATTTGCATATGTATTTAAATAAATATCAAAATTAGGATCTGATTAGGACCCCCATCCCTGCAGGTGTGAGGTGACAGCAGTTCCTGCCAAGCTGCTGTTCCGTCTTGCAAATTATGTTATTGTCTAATTAAACTGAAATACGCATTAGGACAGAAAGTAATTACAGTGGTATCTTAACTTACCTGTTGCCCTACACACTATTCTATTTGCTCTCTAATAATGCCAACAGCTCTAAGTAAAATACACCAGACAAATGGATGACCCAAAAGCTTAATGGTATTGTGCTTCACTATGCTATGAATATATATCCCCCTTTATAGCACTGATACCAAATGGGGTGGAAACAATGGAATTACATAGCATCCAAAAAATTAGGCCTATATAAGGGAAAAGCCAAAAAAGAAAAATGCAATACAAATACACCTGCAAAAAATGAATCTCATATATAAAAGTGCATTGCACTGTGTTTATGTACTTATTATCTTATTAAAGCACCTTAATTTGTATTTGTGTTTAATTTATATTAACCTGGCTGGAAAGATATGCAGGGTAAGATTTTCAGTGTGTAGTGTAATTGACTGTAATTGTTTATTGTGCATATGAAAGAAACTTGAACAACAGTCTGACTAGCTCAGTTGGTAGAGCTTGAAACTCTTAAATCGCAAAGTTGTGGGTTCAAGCTCCATGTTGGGTGTTGGCTTGAAGGTGCAAGGTGCTTGAAGTGCTGCACTCCTGAGCAAGACCTTTAATCCCCAATTGCTTCAGGGGCTGTTAAACCCCTCCACTAAATGTTAAAAACTAACAAACATGTTGATTGAAATGTGTAATATTGGATTTGGTAAAATAAAAGAAGCTGGCTGGAGATAATGATGTGATGCACAGTGTCATATTTCTTGGAACATTAAAATACAGCATTATCTGGTGTAAATTTGGATGACAAACATTACAGTGTAATGATATCTGGTGTACATCTGGATAACAAACAGGCCTTAGCAACATTAAGGGCTCTGGGTAAACAAATGAGTGTCTGGCTTTTGCTGGCTTGGAAATGTGTATTTGAAAAATCAGGGTGAAAAGGAGTAAGAAAAAATTATAGTATTACACAAGAGGGGATAAAGTGATCTCTGATTGGTTGAGGCTGTGAGTTGTTAAGCACAAGGGATTAGAATACATAACCTACTAGTCCGCACTAGTCAGCACAAATCAAAGTATCTGTATATTTTTTATATGCCTTACACCAACCTCAAAGGACTAATTTTTTATTAAAAAAAGTTAGGATTAAACTCATTAAGGTGATCAATTTAACTTTGAAGTTTAAGTAGATGTTATATACAAAACCCATCCATCTGCTCACATGGAGCACAGAGTTTATTCCAGGCAGCACAGAGTACAAGGATTGGGCATACATTACATTTCATTTTTATGTGGTGGATACTTTTGTGCAAAGTAATACACAAGCAAGAAAGTAGGGTCAGAATGTCCTAGGAGCAATTGTGAGTTCAGGGCCTTGCTCAAGACGCCAATGGTGAAATCACTCAGCCGTGGGATTTTAACCGGAGACCACCTGATCACAGTCATAGAGTCCTAACCCACAGAAATATACCACCCTGCCAGTATATACAAGAGCATATGGCTAATTTACTTTAAAAACAAGAATAAATTTTGGATACATTTCAGGCATTCTTGCCTGGCATAAAGGTGGTGCGCTGGCTGAGTGATTAGCACTCCAAGGTTTGTGGGATTTATTCCTACCCTCTGTTACCATTTAGTTTTCATGGTCTTCCCCAAAACAAGCAGTTACTTGATTTGTGGTCTTCATAGTGTGTTATCAAGCTAGACCGTCATCTGATGTAGGCATTCCCCTGCTTTATGCCCCATTCTTCCTGAGGCAGGCTCCAGGTTCACCATGACCCTGTACTAGACCAGTGGTTATGGAAAAGGGATGGATGGAGTAAGAAGCTTCAGTAAACAGACTTCACTTCTGAGGTAGTTTCACACAAGTTATTGCTCAGGAGTGATTTCATAACTGCACATTTTATTTTCATTGTGAGATATGCTTACACTTTCATCTGCACTCTTTCCTATTTAAAAAATGTCTATTCTCTGATGGAAGGAAAAATTATAAAAAATTATATGCTGCAGTTTTAGTTTGCTACAAAAAGCTGAACAAACTAAACTTTCTCAACCAAATTTTCAAGTGCTGAAAGGGGCAGGCATAATAAATATAAACAAGAACAGGTCAACTTGACTGACAACCATCTTAACCAATAAGAAGCCGAACAATACTGAATCAATAAGTAAATTGGGTAGGTATTTGAATCAACAGATTAATTACACTGTAGGCAGATAAAAAGTAGGCAACAAAATTTAAATATATGCCGATCATAAGCTCCTATATCTTCATTTTATTTTTCCTACATCTTTAACTTTCATTTTTATTCTTTGCTCTGACCGTTTATTCCACCCTCACAGTAAATGTAATACTATGTATATCTATGCTCTGTTTGCAAGAATGAAAATGTCTTATAAATAAATAAATAAATAAATAAAACATAAAGAATATACATATACAGATGCTCCTCAACTTACGAATTTTCACCTTAAGAATTTAGAAGACTAAGTTCAAATTGTGTTCATTGAGTTCCTGTCTCCTGTCCGCAACATCAACTTTTTTTCCTGCATACCAGTCCCGCCTAGTACCACTTCTGGCCGCTACTCCAGCTGTGCAGTAGCGTAGCGCGCGAACTCCCAGCATCCGAGTTCTTTTTATTTACGTATACCCTTAAAATTATGTTAAATAACGACTTACGGATATTTTAAGTTGCGAATGGCCGTTTAGAACATCTGGTTTGTAATTAGAGGAGCGTTGGTATAAATAATTTTCTCTAACTTTTAGACATACTCAAATATGATGAATGAACCAATATTTCTCAAACCTGTCCCTGGGGCCCCCAGACAGTACAAGTTTTTCTTTTCTCTCAATTCCGGTGTTTTTTCGGTAATAAACAAAAGTCATCAAATACAGTACAAGAGTTACTGAGGTGAGAAAACAGTAACAAAACTAACAAAAAAATAGCAAAGATATACATTTCATCAAACTGACTGTTTACTGTTGCTGTTTTTTTTTCAGAAAAATTCTCAAGTGCATATGAATTACCTATACACTAGTATTTATTTAATAGTTCTTCAATTTGTAATGTACGGATTACTCATCTCCAACAAAAATACTACTTGTAAAGCAAGTACAAACTGATTTTTAATACTTCTCAATGAACAGATGGCAATAAAAGGAGAGGGCACTGAATTATAAGAAGGGATGTTAAGCTATTGCAAATTGCTCTGTTAACCTCCGAAAATACACTTAACATGAATGATCTTAAGATGTAAGTTTTCAATTTTAAAAATTAAGAAATTTTTATCCCATGTAAACTCACATTGTTTTCAACCAGGGATAGATATCTCCCTTTAGGTGTGTCTGTCTATCTATCTGTGCTAGGTTTATATTACATTTTGGGTAGGAGTTAAGGTCATCATTACAAACCTGTGTGTGTGTATGTGCATGTGTATACGTATCAATATAAATGTGCTTTGCATGAACAAATAGGTAGATAAAGTATTCCTGCAGGTATAAGGCTAGGTACCTACTTGATAGGGAACAATGCTCTCATGGGCAGTACCCCAACGCTTTGCCTCCTTTCCCGCATTCAGGTAGTTCGCAGCTATGTGAGTGAGGCACGCCACCTAGGATAAAATAAAAAGGATTGTGTTCATTTATTTAGCAAACACTTTTCATCCAAAGCAACAAACATTTTGAGAAATAGGATCAGTCAATCTTTGAAGTACTTGAGGGTTAACAGCCTTGGTCAGGGGCCCAAGAGTGAAATCACTCTGCCAGCCTGGGACTTGAATTATCAACCTTCCACTCACAAGCACAGCATCATAACCCACTAAACCACACACCACCCCCGAGGATAACAGAGGGAATTTCATAAACATAAACAGATTCCTGATACTCAGAAATGTATGATTCAGCACATCCTCCCAAACAGAGCGAGTGTGGGTATGGCATTGCATACTGTAAATAATTCCTATTCTCTTAGTATAAACAATATATAGGTAAATTTATGGCTGAGTGTGATGTCATTATTTAAAGACTGATTGCAAAAAGTATGAACACTGAGCAAGGAAAATATATAAGAGAAATCAGAAAGAAAAGTCTGAGCAATAAATAAATCTGTGGGACAACTGGGACACAATGGAACACAAAATGATGACAGAAACAAGTGCAGAGCACTCGTACCTCTTATGTCTATAAAGGCAAGACAATAGGTAAATAATAGGTGCATCATAAAGGTAGCATATAAATTCATATGAAAATAACACTGTAAATTTGTGTTCTTGTTTTATAACAAATGAACAGATGACCAAAAAGTTCTCCGCAGTGTCAATATATTCAAATTGTTATTTCATGGTGAGAAAAAAAACAAAAGGCAGGTTTAATAGAAAAATACAGAGAACTGAAAAGACTGCATTACTTTGGGATATGAGACCTAACTAAAACTTTATAAGATTTCTTCAGCTTCAGATTCTTAAGTGTATACAGTAGTGTGGATTCATCTAAATTGTCCAAATGTTAAACCAGAATGAAAACAACAGTGCGTTTCAAAGCTGCTGTTAAAATTGCAAATATTAGATAATTTAAGCACTTTGAGCCAGAGCTGGAAAATGCCCAGGCCACATCAGGCTGCCTCATAGGGTTAGTTATAATTTTATTGCAGATTTGCGCTTGATCCTTGGCAGAATGCCACATGTTGAGTCTATCCATCTTTTATTTTCAGGTAATTGTCTAAGATTAGTTGGGTTTTTTGAAAACGGAGCATAGTCTGTTGAAACCTAACATCAACAACACTGGGCTACCACTGAGAAAACTTTTAATACATGGGAAAACTAAATATAATGGGAAACAGGCCATTAAGTACAACGCAGACAGTTTCCTTGACTGCAGTGCCATTTGCATGGCAGGGCTATTTGCTAAAGAGCACATTGCTTAACATATGGCTACTGCAGCCAATATTGCTAAACTACTAATACACCTGGTGACATTTTATCAAATAATTAGGCAGCACCATGTGCCAGTCAACCATAAGGAAGCTTTGTCATGCACACAATACTTCCCTGAGATCCTGATAGAATTACTTATTCCTTGAGTCTTACATGCTGCATCCAGTAGCAATACATAGGCATGTCTTGCTCTTTCATCTGCACTGATGCCATCTAACAACAATAATCAATTTTTTAATTCCTGATAGAACACCTTCATTCATCCCTCACCCATCTACTACAACGTAACACATATGTGTCTCTTGGTCTGTTTCATCTGCATTGATGCCACTGTGGCTGCCATTTCACTTGCATTTATTTAATGCAATTAAAGATCCGACTCAACAATGTAACACTCTCTAAGGGCCATTCCATAGGACCATAAAAGGCCTGCAGTAAAAGCTGAATCACTCTATTATTACCATGGTGCCCAAGCCTGTGACATTCCTATAGAAGCATACCATGAAAAAAAAATATCATGTTTGATTAAGCATTGATGCCATTTCTAAATGTCCAGGTTCCTTATCACCAAAAATTGCAATTTTTTCATAAATCATGTTTCCAGGAGAAAAAAAAATCTTGCTTTAGGGATGCTATAAAGTCACAGTTACCATACTTTCATCCACCTTGACACATAGACAGACCACAGTCGGGCAAAACAACTGCGCACCCTAAACCCCCACCCCCCCCCCCCCCCCACCCCCCACCCACCCCCAACCCCCCCAAACACAGACAGGCGGTCCCTCCACCACGCTTCCCTCTCCTCCCTCTGTG
>JAABNY020000001.1:24248383-24270746 GCA_015164015.2 Brevimyrus niger
TTTCCTCCCCCTCAACCCCAAAGAACCCCCAACCGGGCACAGCCCGCCCCGACCCCTCCCCCCCCCCCCCCCCCCCCCCCCAAAAAAAAAGGAGTCTGGGCTGAAATTCCGCCTGTTTGCATCCATTCCGGAAAGCGTATCTTTGTCCTCGACTGGTTCGAATTTTGGGCGATTATCCTAATTGCAATGATCATGTGGTTGAAATTAACTACTCTGTCTTCTCTCAGAAGGCTACAACCGGCTCCCCCTTGTTCACATTCCACATGAAACACAGCTGTCCACTTGGGCACCGTTGTTTGCTGCAGAACTCTCTTCAAATGCAACTTACAACTCACGGAGCGGCAATTATACGTTGTTTTTAAACTGTGACGAAATTAATCAAACAGTGGGCTAGATAGAGATGTGTTTTGAAAAGATGTTATCAAAATGCCTGAGGAAATCCAGGGAATTCTATATATTAAAAAATAGCCTTCTGAGTTACGGCATATTTTGAGAACCATTAGTTTGAGAGGTAGTTTTATTATATTACCCTTGGAAGATATTCAACATAGTAACATGTAAGCATGTGAGAATAGAATTATATAAAGCATAGTAGAAGTAAACTATACAATAACAATGTAACAATAACAATATCCATAGCTGTAGGAATATACGCAATCTCATGGTTTTGTGTGGACCCTGTCGGGCTATGAGTCACGATAAAATGGTGATGAGATACAGGGCAGCTCCAGTATGTGAGCTCCAGCATGACTTATTTTACCAGGCCAAACGTGTCTCAATCACCAAAAAGCTGGTGTTTTGAATTCCGCTATTCGTTTATACTCATCATTCACATATGCTTTAACTTCAAAGGTCTTTAAAAGAAAAAGAAATAATTTAAATAATGCAAATTTGAAAAATTTCTGGCCATGCAAGTTTAAAAACTTCATGTTATTCAATGATAAAAATATTAAATTTAACATAAAGGAGAAAAATAGAGAGGAAAAAATAGGTGATTGCTTTATAACCACAAACCTCAAACTTTAGCTTTTTGGCATGGACTTCTGAAGTCAACCAATGAGAGCTAAGTGCAAATACGTCTTCAGAACGTTTCATTTAAAGCCATGGATTCCCTCCAATGGAGCAATATTCCCACCAATATAAAAGACACAGAATAACATTTAATAGCACAATACAAAATTTTTGCTTCATCTCAAATAACAATAGCTAGATCGGGAAACCACATGTATGAATTTTTTCATGTTTCAACTACCACTTTGAAAATGATAATAAATAAAGTTTTCAGCATTTGTCATTATCTAGGTTATAAAAAAATTTTCTGAACATTTGGCTATTGCTGGAAATTTGTTGCAGGGAGAAGAGAGTCCAAGAAGGAGGTCTGGAACTCGTCAGTGGTCCTTAAGTTCTTATATAATCAAACTTTGGACCTGTAGTATTCGGGCATGAGACCCTGCTTTAGCTAGTTTTATGCAATGCTTTTACCAAACAACTGTTGATGGAACGCCGATATTTCTTCAAATGTGTGTTTATGAGAATCTGTGCTGGAAGGTCACAAGCAAACAACACAACCTAGAGCCAAAGATCCAATGGGTCATATGCTGCTTTAAACTATTTCCTAATTACAAGGCTGCAAAGTACTCTACACATCAATACCAACCATTTGTCTTCTAATTTCCACTTCTTACAATGGCGGAAAATGAAAATAGAAAAAATATACATATAAATAAAGATCAAAACATTTGTCGATGTTTGATATCTTTCCATCAGGCAAATGAATAGTCTGTACAAATGACCAACTGGAAAACCAAAGAAAGAATGACATTTATAGAGATGCCAAGATATAAGTGCATTCAGAGATCATCTTGTAAAGAATAAAAACTCCCTCTGAACTGTTTCGTACTTACAACCCTATTTCAAAATAAGTTAGTATGCTGTGTAAAATATAAATAAAAACAGAATGCAATGATTTTCAAGTTATTTAAACATATATTTCATTGAAAATAGAAACACAACATATCAAATTTTGAAACTGAGAAATTTTATTATTTGATGAAAAATAGATTCTCAAATTGAAATTAATGCCAACAACACATTTAAAAAAAGTTGGGAAATGGGCATATTTAGCACTGTGTTGAATCACCTCTTCTAACAACACTCTGTAAACATTTGGGAACTGAGACCAGTGGTGGGAGTTTTGACAGTAAAATGTTGTTCCATTCTTGCCTGATGTAGTATTTCAACTGCTCAACAGTTTTGGGTCTCGTTTGTCATATTTTTGTATCATGATGCGGTAAATGTTTTCAATGGGTAACAGGCCTGTACTGCAGGCAGGCCACCCACGCACCCAGATTCTTCTACTACGGAGCCATCCTGTTGTATAGGGCTGCAACGATTAGTCGACGTAATCGACGATGTCGACTACAAAAAAAATTAAGGAGGATTTTGTATTGTCAATGCATCAGTAACTGCGTCTGACACGCCCCCATTCGCCATTTCGAGTGTATCACGGATGTCAACACATTTGGTTAATGAACTTAATATTTCATATCAGTGTTTTTCTCCACAAAAATGTAATGTTTTATTTAATCAGTAATAAGCAATTTTCATTACCAAAACACACTAGTAATTTAGGTGTTTAATTAGGAAAGGAAAAGAGTCAAGATCGCCACAAAAAACTTTATTGGTCATATTTTAAATAAAATATACGTGGCAAGCAAAATACAGGCTCGGTATACAATAGGTTTATACAAATCCTTCCAGAAATCATGCGAAATGTTAGAAACCGTACTTGCTAATGTTTCAAAACTTAAACTATAAAGTTGGGCATTGGTACGTTAGGACACAGCATGCAGTGACAACCTTATCCAGCATTGTGGCTTATAATCCACAGACAGACAGCAGAGTGAAAAGCCACAGAATAAATATAGATACAGGGCACCAGATACAGTCATCCAAAAACCCAGAAGGTGAATAATAATGAAAAAGGGTTACATAAAGAGTGTTAATACATCATTCAATTACTGTCCAACTGTAGCGAAGAGCTTTTAAGACATGAAAGGAATTAAATGAATGGATAATAAGAAAAAAGCTTTCAGAAGGAAATTTCTGGCCACAACAAAGCAACACAAACAACTGCATGATTAGGGCCACTTCCCAAAGCTACATCTTTCTTCTCCATTGGTATTGCTTAAGGGACATCTGTTGAGATGCTGAATGATTTTCTGGTATAATGTTATGAATCCTCCATAGAGGAAAAAACAAAAAATAAAAATTGTGACAGAACGTCCAAAATGTTTTTAGCGGTTTATTAATCAAAGTCATCTTCACAGCACAGAACCAGAGCGCTCTACCCGCAAAAAAAATCTTAAATCTATCCATCACTGCATGGGTTCATGGAGGCTTTGATTCCTGCTTTAAAGATATGCATGGAAAACTATACCCAGCCTCTTGTTTGATGTCAACTTAACATCTGATTTGATTAATATGGGGCAGATTAATTGCACAAACTATGCACAAATTCTAACCAAAACAGTAAAGGATTAAAGGGACAGATCATGCAGTTTGAAAAAAATGACTGCATGGTTTCTTCAATAACTGCATCCCTTGTTTATTTTTAAAAGGAACTCCACTTACATATTTTTCCTTTTAATAATACAAAATAGATCACTGGGGAATTTTCTACATATCCATTTAACTAAATGTACTTTGAATGGGTCCTTTGTTCAATATCACACTTATAATATACAGAAACATTTCCTGTTCTGCTTTACTCTTAGTGGACAATTTATCAGGTGCTCCAGTTCATTAATAAAAACAGCCTGCTCCTATCAAGCAATTTGACTGCAAGCAAATGCATGCAGCATGCAGACAGGGTCAATATGTCCGGTTACTGTGTGGCTAAGCATTAGAACAGCTAAGATTCCTGATCTAAGTGATTTTCAATGTGGTGTGATTGTTATTACCAGATGTGGTGGTTCCAGCACGTCAAACAGTCACCTTCCTGGTGTTTTCACACAGTAGAGTACCGAATATCTACAGAGAATGGTACAAAATTAACAAAAATAGCAGTAGCTCTGTCGCTGAAAACATTTTGTTAATGAGAGAGTTCAGAGGAGAATGGTCACGTTAATGCTAACAAGAAGGCCACAAGTTCAGGAATAACTGCACAGTGCGAGCATGGTGTGCTGAAATGCTCCTATGAACACACAATTCTTCAACCCTTTAAGTTGTTCTGGAAATAACAGCAAGTCCTACTTGGTATTATAATTTATTATACAACTTATAATGCATCTTAGCTATTCACATCAGTGGGGACACTGACAAAGTGGAGAATAATGGACAGCACTCCATTGGTGTGCAGGCAACCTTGCACAGGTTAACTGCTGCTCCTAGCCTAGACATTCAGTTTTTTCTGCCTCTGGAATTACGCAGCGGGTTGTATACGAGTACATAGGCCATTTATGCAAAATAAATAAATAAATAAAAATAAATAGCACTGAAAAGTTTAAATGTTACTGTGAGAAACATGTTATTCCATGGTCATTTTTTTTAAACACCAAAAACAGTATGCACTTACTAAGGAATATTAAATAACACTAATATTTATATATGATTTTATGTGATCCAAATCACTTTCAGCATTGTTTACATAATTCTGGCTTACACATCATTTCTGAGCCTCTGGAATCTTTCAGCAAGCTCCAAAATTATTCCCTTTGTTCACAGCCAACTCGCAAATAGCCAAAACCACGAGTGTCAAACTCACAAATCTGGAGAGGCGACTGTACATAGATGACAATGATAAAGTTTCCAAAATCAGAAAGTCCCTGTTTCAAATTTCAGGGTCTGCAGAGTGATTTCACTCGTAGGTCTTTAAAGCAAAGCCCTTAATTGAACTGCTAGAGGAACTTGCTTACCCTGCCCTCTTAGTTGTACGTCTGCCAAATAAATCAATAAAAATTACCATTAAGCTTAGTTATTGAACGGATAAAATCAAAACCTCTTGCTATGGCCACACATCTTTAAAGACATACCTTTTTTTGATAGATTTTAGAGGCTCTCGCCAGACACCATTTATCATTTGTATTGATCACCTCTGAAATTCACATGAAAAACAAACATTTGTTTTTAATAATCTCTGTGTAGCAATGTTGCAACACAAATAATTCTATATATTTCAAAAAGTTGCCTAAGGACCAAAAATTTATACATTTTGAAGGTTTGTTTGTGTTCATGACTAATTCTTGTTTTTTTTTTTGTTTTGTTTTCTTCTTTCTTGAATAATAAATAAATGTGCCACAGATTTTTGGTCACTTAGTATGCAGGGCATTTCTCCACAGTAACTGTAGAGTATGAAGAAAGTAATCACATTTAACAGCATCTAATAGTATTATGGTGGTGGGCGGGTTTGGTTGTTAGCACTGTGGCCTCATTCTCCTAAGACGAGGGTTCAATTGGTGCCCGGAGGCCAGCAATGTTACTGGCTTACCAAGGTAACTTATCAGATTTAAGGTAGTCTGGGCAAAATGTAAGTGAACGAATATGAAGTCCGTTTAAACTGTGGTACCTTAAATCCAACAAGTTACCCCGATAAGCCAGTAACCCCGCTTTGTAGTACAGGCCAAAAAGACATTGACTGGATGTGTGTTTGTGCACTGAATTTGATTTTGATTTCAATTTATTTGATTTACCCATATCTGGGTGGGTTTCCTTTAGCATCTTTAAAATTTCAGCTAGATTCAGTCTATACAACCCCATAATGTCATGTTACGATTTTTCCTCATGTAGAGTCAATAAAAATCACATTGTTACTTTACAGATGGATGTTTTCTGGGGCCTCCAAAGACCTCGACCAGGATACATGGTGGGAAGATGGATGTATGTATGTTTACTGAGGGGAAAAATCAGGAGCCGATGGAATGCTAAAGCAGTTCCTCTCCTAGGGAAAACTTGGAAGCTGGGGAGTACCGTTTCCGCAATCAGCGCACCACCTGCTTCTATAAATCCCCATGGCCCATTCCCAACGTCGTGCTATGGATCACCGGGAGGACACGTGGAAAGACCGGCCACGGTGGTCAACGGGGACATAACCCAGGAATTCTGTGACATGTCCCAAGGCACCTTGGAGTGGATTGTATTCTCCATGCTGTCCAGTTCAATCTGGAACAACATTATAAAAGTGCCAGGCGCCTAATTAAGCTGGCCCCGCTCTCGATAATTTATGTGCTGAAAGGGAGGGTGAGGCAGGGCATGTCCTGTATTATGATGTGAGAAAAGTTTGCCTGGGACATAAAACATTCCCTTAAGAGCAACAGTGTCTTTTCTCTGACTCATGTCCGGCCAAAGTGCCTTGTTCGGTTTAGCTTCTAACGTTACTCGCTGGTATGATCACAGCAATATCCCGTCTGGTAATATACACTGTGACAGAAAGTGTGTAAACTTCATACCGTAACACACCATTGATTTTAAGGGTATTACATTGCTTTGTCTACCGTCTTGCCTTCTCTCAGTAATATAGGGTATCGGTGGAAGGTTTTTCTACTAGTTTTATGTGCAAAGAAACATTATATATATATATATGCATATTTATCCTTCATTAAAAAGTCACAACAAATGTAAAGAACCATCCATCTTATAAGCACTTATCCTGGTCAGGTTCACTGGGGGGCCTGGAGCCTGTTCCAGACAGTTATAGGGGTATGGTACATACCCCTGGCGGGGATGCCAGTCCATCACAGGGCACATACATACAATATTACTCTAAAGCAGCGTTTCTCAATTTGGTCCTCGGAAACCTTCAGACAGTACACATTGTTGCTACAGGGAACTGGGATGGAGCAAAACTTGGATGTGGATCTCCTAGGACCGGGTTGGGAAACACTACTTAAAGGGCAATTTAGAGACACTAATTAATCATGATGGAAGGAGTACCTAAAGGGAACCATCATAACGCAGGCAGGATATGTAAACACAGAATGAACCCTCAATCCGAGAAGCATGAGGCAACAGTGCATTTTACCAGGACACCTACAGCAAAGAACTGGAGCTTGATATTTTGTAAAAAACATTAGTTGTCCTCTCTGAGATGAACCCACTAATGACCTAAAGTCAGGTTTCCTCATCATATGTTATAGTACCAGGAACCAAAACTCACTCAGACCTCAAGTAATCCAACAAAGAACTTTTGTTAAATTTCCAAAATTATTTACAAATTCCTAATAAGAGTGCAGCTTTGAAATGTTCATCCAACTTTTGTCCTTCCTGTGTTGACCGAGTTAGTCATGCTAGGTCGTTTGTCTAAGAGTCCCAAAGGCTGTGCTGTAATGCTCAATTGTTTGAAACAACTGACCTAGTTTTGGACAACACAATCAACACCATATCCAGAATTTCATAAGTGAGATTTCTTTGGAATTATTTTAAGTACATCCATCCATCCATTTTCCAAACCGCTAATCCTACTGGGTCGCGGGGGATCCGGAGCCTATCCCGGAAGTAAATGTAACATCCATCCATTCATCCATCCATTTTCCAAACCGCTGATCCTACTGGGTCGCGGGGGGTCCGGAGCCTATCCCGGAAACAACGGGCACGAGGCAGGGAACAACCCAGGACAGGGGGCTAGCCTATCGCAGTAAATGTAACACATTTCCTAAATTTTATTTCTTGGGAAAGCAGCGTTATAGATGATGCTCAACATTTGCATTTATGAAATGGATTTCTTTTAAACTGCAACTATTATCATAACAAAATCACTTACATTTATTATTATATACAGTCATGTGGAAAAAATGAGGACACCCCATTAAATGTTTAGTTCTTTATTAAGAAATATCAACATATCACTATTAAATCTTCGTTCAAATCATATTTGTATCACCTATGCAAAAAAAAAAAGAAGAAACAAATTCACTTATTTGACAGAAGAAATTACCTATGATGCCAATTTCAGGTGAAAATGATTAGAACATTATTACAGAGCTTTTTGATGGAGTCTGTCTTATTTATACCATAAACATTTAGTTTGGTTTGCTCTTGATGTTGAAATGAGTGGGATCACCATGGTGAGATCCAATGAAGGCTCTGAGGCTTTCAGAAAGAAGCATGTAGATGCATACGAGCCTGAGAAGGATATAAAAAGATCTCAAGACAGATTGGAATCAGCCATTCCACTGTCCAGAGAATAATTTACAAGTGGAAAACATTTAAAACAACTGCCTGTATTGCCAGAGCAGGCTGTCCTAGCAAGTTCGGCCCAACAGCAGATCCCAAGATGCTGATACAAGTCTCCAAAAATCCTAAAATGTCATCACAGGTCATACAGGAAGCTCTTGCCACAGTTGATGTCAAGGTACATGCATCTACCATCAGAAAGAGATTCTTCAAGTTTGCTTTACATGGGAGCTGTGCAAGGAGGAAACCCTTGCTGTCAAAAAAATACCAGGGCAACTTCAGTCAAGTTTGCCAGAGACCCACCTAGACAAAGACCTGGACATTTGGAACAATGTGCTTTGGACAGATTAATCTGAACTTAAATTATTTGGACATAGTAACAGAGGACAGTTTGGTGTAAACCAAAAACAGCTTTTGAGCAAAAGGACCTCATATCAACTGTGAAGCATGGGGGTGGAAATGTCATGGTTTGGGGCTGCTTTGCTGGTCAGCTCACCATCATAGAATCTACTATGAATTCTTCATCATAATAGAGGGTGCTTGAGGACAATCTGAAATCATCTGTCCAAAAGTTGAAACTGAAGTTGGGGTGAATCATGCAAATGACAATGACAAGGAATGGCTTACAAGAAAAAGTTTGGAAGTCAAAGCCCAGATCTGAATCCTATTGAGATGCTGTGGGGTGATTTGAAGAGGAAGTGTATGCAAGACACCCTTCAAACATCACAAAGCTTAAGGAATTATGTATTGGAGAGTGGGGGAAACTTTCTGCCAGTCGATGTCAAAGATTGATAGATTGCTATAGGAAACATCTCACTGAAGTTATTTCAGCCAAAGGGGGAAAAACTAGGTATTAGAGCTCAGGGTGTCCTAACTTTTTCCTCAGTAAGCATTGGCATCTTAGTTAATTTCTTTTGTGAAACAAGTGAACTTGTTTCTTGTTTTTTCATCGGTCATGCAAATAAATCACCTTTACAAATAATTTGAAACAAGATTCAATATTGATATGTTGATATTTTTTAATCAAGTACAGTGTTACCTTCATTAGCGAGCATAATTCGTTCCGGAAACGTGCTTGTAATTCAAAGCACTCGTATATCAAAACAGATTTTCCCATAAGAAATAATGGAAACTCAGATGATTTGTTCCACAACCCTAAAATATTCATATAAAAATGATTAATACAAAATAAAGTAAAATACATATAAAACAAATTAACATACACTTCACCTTTGAAAAGAATCGTGGATGGTGTGAGGGAGAAGAGAAGGGTTATTTTGTAGATTGTTGATTTTCACTTTAAATAACGGAATCACTGGTATCTGTTGGCTCACCGTAATGTTTTTCTTTTTGTGTGACTAACAAGGAACCTTTCCAATGACAACTGCGTTTGTTTCCTTTTTGATTTTGCGGAAATGTGGACATTGCATTGTCATTAAACAGATTCATCGCTGGCACTGCTACGATTCGGGTGGTGCGTTTCTACTAAATTTTGACTATAAGAGTGAGGCACGCCGACCGAGACCGAGCATGGGAGACGATTGCCCACAATCCCACAGAGAAACAGAGAGAGAAGAACCATCGGCTCGGTTGTGATCACGTGACGCTCGACAGACAAAGTGTATACGTAATACTCGTATTGCAAGATCTTGCTCGGTTTCCAAGTCAAAATTTATAAAAAAAAAATCTTTGCTCATCTTGCGGAACACTCGTAAACCGCATTACTCTTAATCCGAGGTTCCACTGTACTAAATATTTAATGGGTGTCCTAATTTTTTCACATAACTGTAGCTAATTTCAAACATGGTTTCCTCAGAGGAATTAATGGATATTAAATGTAGCTACATGACAATGACTTACACTGTATGGAGATACGTTTAGGGACACATGGCCATTACACCGACAGTGTCACACTTCACAGGGGGCACATACCAGGGAAGCAAGAAAAGGACCCAAAGAATCGGGGAATTTATTGGGTGAACAGCAAGGTACACGAGGCAAAACTGGTAATGACGTCAATAACAGAACTGGGGAAAGACTAATAGGGAAGCACTTAAATACATGGACTTAATTAAACAAGACTAAAAACAGCTGGTAATACGGGGATTCCACTCAAGGTTAACAAGGGGGCGTGGCACAACAGCACGATTGGGGAGTGATTCAGGAACTTTTATCTCATCCCAATTTTTGCGCATTCATCCAGTAGAGTATTTGTGAGGTTAGGCATTGATATTGGATTTTACTGTTGGCACAATAAAGTCAAGCAGGTGACATTTTCCTGGCATACACCAAAACCCAGACTTGTCTATAAGACTGCCAAACAGAGAAACATGTTTTGTTACTCCACAGAACACATTTCTGCTGCACAAGAGTTCAGTGGCAAACGCTTGGTGATGTGAGATGGCTGGCCCAGTCTGTCCATATCCATCTGCTATGGAAGCCCATTCTGTGAAGTTTCCAGCACACAATTTTTGTGCTGGGATTAATGCCAGAGTAAGTTTGGAACTCCGCAATTATTTGAGTCATAGAGCATTGACGACTTATGCATGGTTTACATGGTATGCTACTTCGTGGCTGAATTTCTGTTGTTCCTCAACGCTTCCACTTTGCAATAATACCACTTACAGTTGACCATGGGATATTTAGTAGAGGGGAAATTTCACGAGCTGACCCATTAAAAAGGTAGCATCCTATGACAGTACTACACTTGAATTCATTGAGCTCTTCAGAATGACCCAATCATTCACAAATGTCATCATTCATTGAATTTAAACTCTATGGCAATGGGTCTGCATGAAACACCGTAATTTCATGATTAAAAAAAACTTTTGTCCATATAGTGTATTTTAAAACTATTAATACATTTATAAAGAAAGTGTGTAGCAGTTGGAAAAAATCAGAGAAAAAAAATCAAAGGTAGATCCAAGAAAAAATTTATAAGGCCACCAAAACCCTGGACATGCTCACCTTTATACTCCTCTGCCAGATCACTGGAACTCTGATTAGCCGTTTGCTAGAACCAGCAGCCAATGAACTTAAAGTTACCTGTGAAGACAGCAGGTTACAGTCGATGTGGAGGCCTCTCCCAGTCTTCTGTCGCTGTAAAAGCCCAGCCATAATAGCCCCGTGTGTGTACAGTGCCGTGGCCAGATCAGTCATGGCTACTCCAGGTCTCACCGGTTCTCCATCCTGACCAAGAAAGAGGGGGCATGGGAAGTGAACTCCACTGATAGTAACATCTGTCTAATAGGCATTGACAGAGCCTCCAAAAATATGCAAGGCTGTTCCCATACCCCAAGACAAAACTATCCTTTTCCTCACCTCTGGGCCCGTTATGTGCATCATGCCAGACACAGCAGAGACAATGGAGTCATAACCAGGACTCTGAGACATTGGCCCAGTCTGTCCATATCCTAGCAAAATACAAGGAAAACATTCATGCCACTAAATTATATCTACATTTACATCATGTGCTAATATTGTCATACCTTAATCATTCTCTACACTTAATGTTCATATGCAGTACCACAGCCCTGGGGAACATTTTGTGCCACCATATCCTTTGTTACTGATTATAGTTGGTGTGACATTAAGTGCCCATTCCAGTTGACTAGACACCTTCTAATTTCCATTATGTTCCTTTATAACGTAGTTACTCCATTTGATAATCTTAAATGCAGACGTTTTAGCCGAGCTGTAATGTGCTGCGATTTGCACATGTTTATGCTGCCTCTTTAAAAGTGATGAAGCTTGAACATGCCATTGCGGGTGGGAAAACAGCATGTGGCGGACTGACAGCCCAACCTTGCGATTACATAACTGATTGACAGTAGACAGCAAAGCCCGTGCAATGTACTGGCAGTGTAAGTTTTATGCCCCCCACCCCCCAGTTACAATAATTTATCTGCAGGTATGACAGAAAAAAACAAACATCTTCTAAACTTTTCCATCAGAAATTCTTTATAAATTTTTGATAAAGCAATTAATGACACATTAACCTGTAACTTACATTAGCAGATATCTTACATTCAAAAACATTTTCACACTGGACACAAATTGTGAACGAGTGAAAACAGTTACATACATACAAGTAATGCAGGAAAAAAAAACTGATAAATCACCACATCTGAGCTTTTAACCCCTTTGCAACCTCATACAACCAAGATTTTGCTAATGATCCAATTCAATGATCCAATTCATCAGGCAGCACAGACTCAAAAGTCAGAGTTTGAAATGTCTGAAAGATTAGTTTTTAATGTTTATCTTGCTCCAAATAAGAATTTTAGTTCACACTGCGTTTATGAAAATGATCTACAGGAAGAGTGGGGAATGACTAATCTAAGCAACATTCTGACAGTGAGCAGCTATACCAATATCAACGTAATATGTCAACATTTTGAACACAAAATGAACAAATTCTGGTTCAGGTTCTGTTTTTCAAACACAGACGAGGCTTTCATTTAGTTCTTACTTCTGTTCAGAGACAGAGAAGTTCATTCATTCTGACCACAACACTAAGCACCAAATGGATTTTGAGCAAGCAACACGCAGATATAAATCGAGCTTTGAGAATATTCTCAAAGGTACCCTCTAATTCACTGGTTCCTCAGTGCTTCTGCAGGGGATGTTCCCCTCCAGATTGACGAACCCCAAACACTTTCACCACTCAAAGCTGATTTTCCTTAAATTGTGTGTTAAACAGGAAGATCCTAAGCTTAAGCTTTTTTTTCTGCGTTCTGTCAAACACAATATATCTCAGATCAACTGTTCCAGTCACCATGAGTGAGACCATGGTTTTTCTAACAAATGATTGATCATTTAAATTCAATCTGTCCATCCATCTTCTAAACACTTATCTGCTCATGGTCAAAGGGTAGATAATGTGCTTTTGAAACATATTATGGGAGGAACTATCCTCAATATCCAACAAAAAAAATCATGAATAAGCCAGTAACCCTGCTTCGTAGTACAGGCCACTGGATGGACAAACAAATCATCTTGAGTTTTATAACAATACACAAATTAGGAGTATTGCATTGTTTTCACATCCCAGCAAAAAGGACAACAATTTCCATCCTTTCCAAAATTAAGGTTAACACTGTAGGCATGCAGAAGGATTTACAAGCTGGGTGGTGGTAAAGATCAGCTAAATGGTTAAAATTAACTTGAATGGTAACATAAGACGAGGAGAGTAAATGCAAAGACAGAGCGATATATAACAACTCATTAGAAACCACTGAACAACGGCTCAAAATCTATTACCAACATTTCCTGGAATAAATGTGTACTGTTTCCATGTTCAATGTAATTGAACCATGTTACATCTTGATCAAATTTAACTGAAGAGTTCACACAGTCTAAATATATCAAATCGACATATTCCTTAGGGAAGGCACAGCACATCCATGATCTTCCTTCTGAGGTTTGAGCTGTACTATCCTTGGATAGGCTCCAGACTCACCGAGACCCAATACTGGATAAATGGATAGAAGGTACTCTTAAAATGTGGTGCAATTGTAAGGTAGCACTTTTGCTAAAAGATCACTGGCAGAGTGATATTTTACTGTGCTGATTAAGGATGGGGATTTAAGAAGCTAGCTGGTAAAAAATCCTGTTTTTTAATTGAATTGCAACAAACGTTTCGGCTAACCGTAAGGACCTTACATCAGCATCACCTTGACATGGTACCAATGACATCCTCTGTATCTTTGTATGAAAATAGGCACAGGCCAATTTATCATTTTCTGCAATCCAGCACCACATCACATTATGTTTATTCAGCAGACGCTTTTACATATTTTTGGGGAGTTAAAGACCTTGCTCAGGCTCAGCAAAGGAGCGGCCACTCTGTCAAGTGCAGGGTTCAAACAAATGATCTTCCGAGCAGACACAGAAGCCAAAACCATGAGCCACACAATTTTACCATAATGTTAAATGAGCAACAGAGCTACTTTACTGGGGCTTTACATGAAACTGCAACAGCACACTGAAGCTGACACAAAGACAGACAAAAGAAAAGCTGTTTCTAATAAAGGAGGGAAACCTCCTTAAATCAAAACATAGATGGAACTTTTAAAAACCACCCACTCCGTAAATGGGGAAAGATAGAGCATACCAAGAAACACAACTGGACAGATTCCAGATACTACAGTTCAACCATTCTGACATCTATTTCATGCAAAATATGCGATTCTGAGGGATATGCCAAAGTTCCTCCAAGAAAAAAGTGGCATTATAAATGTTTGTACAGCCCAAAAGAGGTTGCACTCTCAAAAATATCATAAATATGTCAGTTTGGGATATATCTAAAAAAATTGACTAATGTGGAATGCGGTGTGAGGGACAGTATGCGGCTCAGTGGGCTGGGACACTGACAGTGATCGGATGGTTGTCAGTTCAAATCCTGGGGTCAGCATTGTGATGTCACTGCTGGACCGCTGACCCTCAGATGCTCCAGGGACTGTCTGACCTTGTTGTCACAAGAAAGGCACTTTACTTTGGATAAAAGCATCTGTGACAAAAAAAACATAAATGTTTGCTTTTCTTAAAAGTTTCTACTTGCGTTATGTGGTTCTCTCTGCCCTGGCCCAAGTTCATTCTAACTATAATTAATATTAAACATTAACAACCACCGGCAATAAAAGCATTGTTGCAATAGAATTTGCAGAACTGTAAATCATCCACTGCTTTCTAGATTCATTTAAATGTTTTACTCAGCTGAATGCTGTGAGGCAATTCCAATTTTTTTAAGAGTAATCACAACAAATGAATCAGTAACTGTATAACAACTGTATAAATACATAAGACAAGTTTGCTGCATGTGCATGCACTCTCCAAGCCAATCATAATCATTTCCTTGCTGCTGGTCACATAAGCATTGTGGCAATTTTAAGAGAAATTTAACAAAAATTAGTGAGATGGAGAAAACTGCACAAGTGATGACCAAAAAACAAATCTTCCTCTGTGTGGAAATATTTTGGATTCCACAGAGATGACAGTGAGCAAAAGCAAGTGATTTGACAACACTGCTTTGTATGTGTTGGCACAACTTGTGGCAACAGCACCAGCTTATTTCACCACTTGTGTCTCAGAATTTATTTGTTAATGTGAGTGACCTACTAACATGTATTTTCCACTTAAGACAGATTCTATTAGTAGATAAGTACTATTTGGCTATATTTTATTTTGGATAAATTTCAACTCCATTTTTGTTTTATAAATACAGTGGTACCTCGGTATACATCCTTAATCTGTTCCAGATTCTTGGACTTATACCAAACAGGACATATACCAAATTAATTTTTCCCATAAGAAATAAAAAGTGACTAATCCGTTCCCATGCAAAAAAAAAATCCTATTGGTATTGACATAATATACAATCGATGGAGTTGTATAAAATAATTTAAACACTGCTTAACACTAAAATACATAAATACAAAAGCAATTAGATGAAATAAATGAAAAGAGTTATAGCGCGGGTTGTTCACCGAATGGTAACAAGTGGCATACTAACGCTAATGGGCAGTCGGGGTTTTGTCTCGAGAGAAGTAAACAAGCGTGTGGTGTCCTGACTCATTTTGACCCATACAAGGTCAAGCACACGAGTCTTATTCCAAACAAAGGGCGTATACCAAGAAAAAAAAATTGCTTTCAAACAGGACATATACTAAGTTGGACTTAGCGGATGAATACCGAGGTACCACTGTATCACAGTTATCACAAAAACCTTCAAATACTGCAATGTGAATTATTTTCAATATTGTTCAGCTCGACTATCCAGGGTGTACTCAGGCATATAACCTGTGCTAGCTGGGACAGACTTCAGGCCACTGTGACCCAGATTGGGATAAGCAATTAAGATATATACAAACGGTTTACTGAATAATTATAAATTCTTTAACTAAACATAAATAGCTAGCTAGGAACAACAAAATTTCCCCTACATGAAAGCAGGGCCATACTGTATATAGAGGCAGGCACTGATCTCAGATGAAAGCTGATTGGTCCATGGACTGCCTTCTCTCCTATTCAAAACACATCATTGGCTAATGATGAGGTTGGCCTCTTTGTTTGAATTATGGCTCAATTCATACCACCACCACCCCTACACAAAAAATCCAGAATTGCCCATGCCTAAAAGGCACCCACCGGAGAAAATAAAACTGTAAAAAAGTGAAATGTGGTACAGAAGAATTATACAGGGGCAGCATCCATCCATCCATTTTCTGAAACTGTTTATCCTGTTCAGGGTCACGGGGGGAGCCTATCCCGGAGGCTACGGGCAAAAGGCAGGGAACAATCCAGAATGGGGTGCCAACCCATCACAGGGCACGCTCACACACCATTTAAATACACACCTTTGGGAAATTTCGTAATTCCAATTAGCCTCAGCATGTTTTTAGACTGGTTCACCCAGAGGAAACCCCACGATGACATTGGGAGAACATGCAAACTGCTGCCCTCCCCCCCCGCCAATACTCAATACATTTCAAACCCCGGAATTATAAAATGATCAAAATGGAAAAATTCCTTAGAATCAGCTCAGTGTATAAAATTTCTTACATTGTACAATGAATAAGGTGTGGTTTCCTGTTTCATATTCTACTTATCGACTGCTTGTTTTACACCTACACTGTATTTTGTGCACTAGAAGGAAATATCATATTTTATTACAAATAACTTTTTTCATTGTTCCCTACATGGACAAACATGGATCATTAATCATTGAATTAAAGTGTTTTATTTGGACCGATTGCCACAGGGAATAAATTCAAGGGCCCAACCATGCAATCAGGTGTATAAACATTTGTGAATGAATGGGTCATTCTAAAGAACTCAGTTAATTCAAGTGTGGTACTGTCATAGGATGCCACCTTTGCAATGAGTCAACTCATGAAATTTCTTCCCTGCTAGATATTCTTTGGTCAACTGTAAATGGAAGCATTTAGAACAGAAACTCAGTCACAAAGTGGCAGACCACGTAAAGTAACAGAGCGTGGTTGCCAAGTGCTGAGGCTCCTAGTGCGCAACAGCCCCCAACGCTCTGTTTACTCAAGAACTGAGAGTTCCAAACGTCCTCAAGTATTAACCCCAGCACAAAAATACTGTGCCAGGAGCTTCACTGAATTGGCTTCCATGGTTGAGCAGCTGCATGCAAGCCTCATACCACCAAATGCAATGTCAAGTGTGGGATGGAACAGTACAAAGGGCACTGCCACTGGACTCTGGAGCAGCAGAAATGTGCTCGGTGGAGTGCTGAATCACACTGGCAGTCTGATGGACGAGTTTGAGTTTGGTGGATGCCAGGAGAACATTGCCGGCCTGACTGCAGCAAGCCAGCTGTAAAGTTGGTGGAGGAGAGATAATAGTATGGGGTTTGTTTTTCAGGGGTTGGACTACCCCCCCTAATTCCAGTGGAGAGAACTCTGAATGCTTCAGCATTTTGGACAATTCTGTGCTTACAGCTTTGTGGGATTTTTTTTGGGAAAGGTCCTTCTCTGTTCCAGCATAACTGTGTCCCAGTGCACAAAGCAAGGTCCACAAAGACATGGTTGGGTGAGTTTGCTGTGGAAGACCTTGACTGGCTAGCATATAACCCTGACCTCAACCTCAATAAAACACCTTTGGGATAAACTAGAATGAAGATTGCGAGCCAGGCTTTCATGTCCCATATCAGTGTTTGACCTCACAAATACTGTTCTGGATGAATCAGCAAAAATTCATACTGTATAGACACTCCCCATAAACTTGTGGAAAGCCTTCCCAGAAGTGTGGTGGATTTAGAATGGGATGTCAAAAAAGGGGGTGTAATGGCCAGGTGTTCTAATACTTTTGTCCATGAAGGGTATGTTTCATCAATCTTCTATAACCACTTACGTAATACAGGGTTGCGACAAGCTGGGAAGCACAGGACATGATGCAGTGGACATCCTGGATGTGATGTATAGGCTGATATTTGCGCCACTAGAAACTGAATATGAATTTTGTATATTTGAATCTGCAGTTATTGCAATTTTGAAGAGTCTAAATTTTGGGAAAATTTTAAGTTGTTGAACTCTTCACTTGGTTGATGCAATATTTGATATGAATGACTTCATTGTCACAAGCTCTTTTACTATAAGGTGAATAAAACCAGTTAAAAATGCATTAAAATCTGGTGTGTCAATGCCTTTGATAGGTTCTGTACCCATCTACTACACATACAGGTGGACAGATAATAAAACAATTAAAATTGAAGCCCTTTTTCTCAGGATCAGTGTAGTTACTTTTGCATTTTTAGAGTACATTTGCCGAATGAAAAAATAAAAATTTTTGCTTTCTAAATGAATGTAAGACGACAAAGGATGTCATATCTATAGAACCCCGGGAAACTTCTGGATTGTTGCGAGTTAATGGAGCAGCATTTGTAATGGTAATTTTTAGCTCATTTACAGAGATCAATACCAGAGATGGAGCAGTAGATCAGCCGGGGCGCCACCTTCTGAACATCCTTGTATGCCAGCCCCATCTGGCCAAGCTTACCCGGGAGATAGTTTTCCATGAGGATGTCGCAAACTTCCGCAAGCTGCGGGGAAAGAAACAAAAAAAAAAAAAAAAAAAATAGAACTGTTCCTGTACATTAACAAAGCAAAACACAACAGGCAATGATTTGTTTTCAGTTCCAAAGTGTTTAACAACAGTGAGCCAAACAGCAACTTACACACCAATATTTCTTACAAAATATTTCAATGTTTACAAACTAACGGGTGAATTATTTGCCTGTGATCTATGTATGCATATGTCCAAGTCAAAGTATATTTCATTCTCAGCTTCAGGTATATGATGCATGAAACAATACAGAGGTGAAATATTCTCATTTTTCATAAAGCAAATGAGAAACAAATAGAATAGAAATATTGAGACATACAAATATACAAGCGCGACAGTTTAAGATATGGACATTATGTCATACATAATAAGATACAATTATTCACCTGATTGGTGAGGAAAGATTGTGCAGTTTGGCACAGAATTTTGGCATAAAAAGTAGAACATGCTATAAACAGGTTTAGCTTTAGAGTTATGAGTGAAGAGTTATTAGCCCTTTTAACAGACCAATATTACGCTGGGAGGGCTGGACTGTTCAGAAGTTGAATAGTCTGTGGAAAGCCGTACCAACCGGTTTTGAGGCTAGAGAGCCTCCTAGCAGGTAAAGATGGATGTAATGTACCTTGTTCTAAGTGTTCTCCATTTTATATGGTTTAATCGCAAAAAATGATACAAAACGTCAATAAAAGTAATTTAAAAACTTGATATATAAATATCCATTAGAGATAGCACCTTACCTCCAGTATTAACTTGGCTCCCCTAGGATCTTTCAAATTTACTGCGATGCTCTACAAATAAAACACTGCTGTAAATGTTTATTCATATTTTTTCAATTCTGTATTTTTCACCCTTAAGAACCACAGTCATACTGCTCAGAATGTAAACATTCTGACTGCATTCATCATCCCAATGTTTAAACATCATGAATTAGGCTTTTCTCTCAGATTGTAAAGGAACAGAATTGAACAGAATGTTTTAATCAAGCACCTAAGGGCTATGCACCACAAAATACCACACATCCTTTTAAAATTAAAGGCTGTGGATGTTTTTATTATTTATGATCAAGCCCATATAGAAATGCAAAGCCCTGTAGACTAGTGATAATATGGAAGCTGGGTGGATATACCTTTTTGTTGCGGTTGATACTAAGGAAGTAAGTGCTTTCCTTTCCTACAAATGGTGGGCCCCATGATCTTGTATCGTCCCCAGAACCTTCCAGAAAGACAGCCTCTTTACAACAACAGCTGAACAAAGAAACACACACTTCTCACAAATAACTGATCATATTGCTAGTGAAATAAGAATAGTTAGCTTATTGCTATCATGATTATACAGAGACACAGATAGATAGAGACAGATACTTTATCTGTCTGTCAATGTAAAAACACAATAATAGACAATAAGAACAAATAAATGACAATAAGCAATAACAATTTAAGGAATGGCATGGAAAGTATCAGAGTTATAAAATTATCAACAAAGCATGAAATTACAAGGAGAAAAAGCACTGTGGAATATAAGCGGTCACGTGCCATGTGTGATGTTCACATTGAGGTTACACATATACTCACCTGGCTTCTCCACCTTTATCACCTCGGCACCCAGGTCTCCCAGTATCATACTAGCAAAGGGACCAGCAAGAACCCTGGAGGTGAGGATGCACAAGTCACAAACAGTGAGCCATCATCAAGACCTTAGAACATGGGTCTGAAGGTACCACCACATGAAATACCTTTATATGGCCTATGCCACATTTTGCCTCAGATCAGTCTTTCATAATCATAACCCCCTCCCCTCCACCTGTGACACCCCTCCTCCTAAGAAGTGGCCTCTGAGTTGTTTGAGTTTCAGACCCCCATCCTACAAAAATTTGTGATCTATCCATAACCCACATCACATTATTGTCATAGCGGTGTCTATCAGCTGAAGAGCACTTTCAAATGCTGAGTAGAATATAATAATGATACTCCAAGTCACATGGGGAAAAGTCTTTTCACCCATCCCATTCTGCTCTCCATGGGACACAGACATGTAAAGATCGAAGCAAGCTTCAGGGTCACAGAACACTACCAAGGGTTCAAGAGTAACTTTATTGTGGCCAAGAACAACATAACTTTCAACATTAACGCAATCCAATACAATAAATGAAGCAATATACTGGACATTAGATAGATAAAAATGATAACGGGCAAATTTACCATTACGAAGTACAGTATATGTCAGTGTACCCATACTCAGTACCAGTCAGAATGCTATCTGCTATTGAAGAGTAAGGATGCCCAGAGTCCTAAAATCCTACAGAAAGGAAGTGCCTCTTATCTGGTGGATGATTGTAGCAATCCAATATAGCTAGAACCGTCCTAAGGACCAGCCCATTATAAATGTCCAACTTGCACCGATGGAATATGCGAACAGAAACATTACAAGTTTCTCACACAAATGAAGAATAACATATAATTTCATTTTCATTCAATTTTGAGTTAGAAAAACCCAAAACATACCAGAGACACATACATACAATGTCATGCGTATTTCAGCCAGGAGTGATTGTAGAATAATTATGGGGACTCAGCCTTCTGAATAAATGCAAGATAAACATTGCAGACATATTCTGCAGTGGGTTAATTTAGATAAATATTAATGAAAAAAATATGTATTTTCTACATTTTTATGTATTTTTCCATTTTTTTCTAAATTACAATGACAAAGGAATGCAGTTCAGACAAATTCGATCTTACTAGTGTAACGTCGTGTGATGGTGCACAAATCAGGAAGGCAGGAGTCGTCGGGTTCAGGGTAACACACGGGTTTATTTCCAGGAAACAAGTGGGATTCACACGCATACGTACGTTAATGACGGAACCAGGGACTACTGACAGAGACACTGACTAAATACAAAAAACAAGCTAGACTAAATGAGCAACAGGTGACTCCAATTAGGTAAAAACAGGAGGTAACAAGGTGGGTGTGGCACACAATGAGGAGCGTTGGGAGCAGGACGTCACAACTAGCAATAAAAAGAAACGGCGAAAGCTACAGTGCGCGAGACACGCTTTTGAAGTCAGTAAAAAAGGCGGGATGTAGTTCGAGGAAAAACGCAACGGTAAAATTCATCATGGAATTTGAGATCCTTGGCTTATAAAATTTCACTGAAATGTTTTTAAAATGTATATTTTAAATTTTTTTTGGATTTAGGATAGGCTATAATCTGTGCTGTTCATCATGAATAAAAAAATATATATTTACAGAGGTAGAAAAATTAGCATTTAGTTTCTGAAATTTGTAAATACAAATAGAGTACAGAATAAAATACATATATAATGATTGTTATTATGATTTTACTGATTTGGGTTACTTTGGTAAAATTTTGGATATTTTTTTAATGATATTTTAAACCAGGGGTTCTTAACCTTTTCTCGCCTTGACCCAATTTTACCATGCCAGCTGAGTCGGGACCCTATGTAGGCCTATATACACTCACCTAAAGGATTATTAGGAACACCATACTAATACGATGTTTGACCACCTTCCGCCTTCAGAACTGCCTTAATTCTACGTGGCATTGATTCAACAAGGTGCTGAAAGCATTCTTTAGAAATGTTGGCCC
>JAABNY020000001.1:24278022-24296034 GCA_015164015.2 Brevimyrus niger
GCTTTTGATGATAGTTAAGGTAGAAGGATAGTACTTTGGGAGGGGGTGGGGGGGGGGGGGGGGTAGGGGGCGGGAGCTCTGACGTTTACCTGGTGAGACTGGGCTCGGCTCTGGGGGAGGCTCTGGTGCCCTGACCGCAGCCTTGGATTCAGCAGAACACTCTAGCGCCTCCCCCTGGTCAGCAGAGTCCTTTGCCGGCTTCTGCTGAGCGTTCAGCAGCCGGGCCAGCAGCACAGCAAAGGCGGCCTGAGTGCCCACACCAGCGTCCTCCCCTTCGCCCTTGGCCTGTCCGGGTACGGCAGCAGCGGCCTCCTGAAGGTTCTCCGCCTTGCCCGGGGGCTTCTGGGCGAGCTGCTGCAGGGCATCCAGGGTGACGGGCAGGCCGGCGAACTGGGCCGCGCCGGGTGTGCTCTTGGACTGGAGCAGATTCAGCAGCAGGGCCAGCTGCTCCTGGGTCAGCTGGGAGCTGGATGCCTTGGGGTCTGTGGGCAGACAGGAAAAAAAAAAATAAAAAAACGGGTGAAACATCCCTCCATGTTCTCTCTATTCTGTGGAAATTCAGACTCAATCAGGCCCCAGTTTAAAAAGAAAGAAAAATCTGTAATTCATTTTTGCCCTTTGTAGTGGACATTATGTGTTGGCTCATGACTTTCATACTATACATGCCATTTGATTAAGCCCTATTGTTTCTGAAGTAGGACAGTTAGGGCTTTACAATGACATGTTGGAGTGTGACCTTGCCAACTTCCTCTTCCTGTCAAATTAAATTTTTCTCCAAATTTTTTTCTCAGCAGGTTATAGTCAGGCAGCTCCAAGTGAGACTGTAGCCATGCGACTAAATAAAGGTTTTATTTTACAATATTTCATACACTTTTGTAGTTAACAGGACAAGAACTTGGTCACGTCAGGGAAGGCGTCTAACTTTTAGCCTGAAAATAAACACTCAGTTGTTTAAGATGTCATGCAGGGAGGAACCTCGTACCCAGGGTCATGGCGGCTACACCGATTGGCTGTTTGAGCGACCCAGAGGCGGGGCAGCCCTGGGGTGTGCTACTCCGGCTGTCGTCAGGCCCCAGCTGTTTGCGGGGGGCCTTTGGCACGGGCACCTCCTCGGACGCCTGCTTCTGTCGCCTGCGCTTCTTACTCCAGAGTTCATGGCAGTCCTGCCACAGGGGGAGGCTATGGGGAAACAGAAGGGGGGTCAGCACAAGGGTACAGTTAGCTTCAACAGCACATGATGGATTCGGTTAGGGTCAGGAAATCTGTATGTAAAAGGAAAAATAATTTGCCCAAATAGTAAAAGCTTGTTATATTACATTTGCTTTTTGAGAATATGATTCAGACTAAGATTTAGCTGCTTTTCAATATTTAAACATATCAGCACTGTTGGAAGTGCATAACGTGATATTTACAGACATAAAAAATTAGGTTTTGAACAGGATTATAGAAAGGCAAACACTATTAAAAAAATGCTAAAAAAAATCATGTGGTGCAATGTGCTTCACAAGATGCGATTTCAATGCTTTTTTTGCAAGCAAAAGATAAACTGCTGTTAAAATATTGCAATCGCCTGATTTTAACGATTTCAGTTTCTCAATGAATATATGCGATATATATGCAAAGACTCATCATACAACTTTTTTGTTGATTTATGAGCTGTATTATAAACTGTGTAACCATACATCCTGGATTAGCTACAAACTCTTTGAAACCCTCCAAATCAACGACATTTAAATCTGCAATCTGTACTGCTGTTTTAATTACAGATTTATAAATCTGTGCAAAAAACACAACCGCCGCGAATTTTAGGTCCGGAGAATGATGTAATAAACGTCCGATCCCAACCACTCTGACAGCACGAAGGCCGGCAGTTAGCCTCACGTACTCTGGGGGCGGCATCTTGGTCGGGTCGACGTCCCGGAGGAATTCACTGTTCAGGGCCTGCTGGGCTGTACAGCGCCTACTGGGATCCAGCGCCAGCATGTGGTCGAAGAGGTCCAGGGCTGAGCCGGGGATGCTGCCGTGGGAGGCAAAGCGTTAGGCTCATCGAGACTACGGAGCTTCAGCATTAGGTCTTACATACGGAATATTGCACTAATATGAGTAACTCTTGCAGGGGTGTGGCCATGAATGTATCACAAACACTGATTGGCTGCTACCTCGACAACCCATAAACTATGAAGTAGCCAATTACGATATTGGTTTGTTGTAAACAGCTGCCTGCACTGCTGGACCCACACTGTTGAAGGACTAGTGCAACATCCATGGTGGATTGACAGTACAATAATAATAAAAAGCACGAGCCATCTGACTTCTGACCTAATTTCTGTTATTTTGGTTTAAGCCTACAGTCATATTTCACATCTTATGTAGACAAACGTTCTGCAAATGGAATGTTAACTCTTATCCAGAAAAAGCTTGCTGAAGGTTAACTATGCTGGTCCATCACATGCAATATCCATAAACACAGATAAAGGAAAGTTGGGATTCAAACCCTCAAACCTGAAGGAAAAATTGGGCTGCAGTCGAAGTCCTCAATGGGCTACAACTCTGCCCAAGAGATATTAAACGGCCACTACGACATAAATAATTAGAAGCATTCTGAACACGATTGGCAGGGACTTACAACGCAAACTCCTCTCTCAGACGTCGGCGGTATTGTTTCTTTGGCTTCATGGTGTGGAAATATTGCAGTTTTATCACGTCTGGCCACACAGCTGGGCACGGGCTCCCGCAGATACGGCTGGGTTGGCGAAACAACAAAGGGGTCAAGACAACGGTTGAGAGTGACAACCAAAAACGCGAGTTATGTCTGACCAGTAAACCTGCCTTCTGAATAAAAGCCCAGCTGGAAAGCATTGTTCTATGGTTTACATTAGTCATAAACAACCCTACTAGGGTTAAAGGAACACTGAGATATTCGAGGTGCATTTCCCAAAATTTACATTCAGAACCCACCTAATTAGCTCTAACTGGGCAAGCTCTTGGTTGGCCTGGAAGATGGGCTTCTTTGTAAACAGTTCTCCAAGAATGCATCTGTAGGACAAAGCAGGGTATATGAATGTAACAGGCCAAGGTCAGACAAGGAATTAAGCCCAAAACCTACCGAGGAGAGGATGAGGTTAGTGGCCTAAAAAACTAGTTCCTCAGAACCAGCTTTGCAGGCCCAAGGTAACATCTACACCACTAACGTATTCCTCAAAACAACCTACATCCCTACAGACAATCGAGAATTTGAACGCCAATGATAGTAGGCTGAAACTGTCGTAAACTAGGCTTTATGAAAAGTGAAGCAAGGCAAATGCTAAAAGCCAGAAGGGTGAAAATGCTGTTTTCACTTTTTCCTCTAGTTAAATCACCACCTTATTTTGTGTTTCACAAGCATGTCTGGTTACTACAAAAAAAGTTTGTTTCAGAACACGATGCCAGGCAATTATCACATTAACAACAATCAGGCAGGCTTAAAAGCAGACTGCATCTGGGTTCACCAAACTGATTATGTCAAGTACTTCAGTATGAGAGACAAGGTTTCATTTCATGACATTTGCGTGAGTGCACAATGTCTTAAATTGCTACAGGACAGTTTCTAACATCTGTCTTCATGCCTGCTTTGACTAAAAATGCATATATGCTTATTGTAACTGTCACTGCAACCAAATGGTTAAGGTTACCACTTTGTCGAAACACGGGAAAGGACATGCTGAATAACAGCTCAGCAAGTACACTTTTATTTATTTTTTTCCTCTTTACTTTTTCAAAAATCTAACCCATAAATTTTACCTAGGCATAATTGCTACCAAACCAAGAAATATAGATTTCTACTTGACATCTACTTGATTGCTGATCTGTATGCTTGATAAAGGGTCACAAAATAAGCCATTTCAAGGACCCCTGCATCTTCAAAGGGTTCTTACCCACAGCTCCAGACATCAATGGATGGAGAGTACCTCTCCTCTCCGAGCAGCAGCTCAGGTGGTCGGTACCACAAGGTGATCACCTTGTTGGTGTAGGGACGGCTGCAGGACACATAGTGCCACGTTAGCATCACACTGAGTATCTTCAGACCGACAGACATCCAACAAATCAATCAGCAGATGCCCAGAAATCTTACACCCGACCTTGTACAAGCAAATTACCAAGATACAAAATGGCTTCAAAAGAAGGCATCACCCACAACAGTACAGTTTCATATTTTTGGTTGCTTTAATATTAAGATTTAAAATAAATACCAGAAATTGCCATTAGGTGACTGAAATCTCACTTTCTAATGCACCTAGATCCGACCAAGACATTGTGTAACAAAATACACTATAAATGCTCTTACGACAATTAAAATTCCAAAAAAAAAAAAATTTTAGAAAATCAAAAGGAATTTGAGAAAATGAAACACGCATTGAAAAACTGCACACTGACCTCTCTTCGGAGTTGTAGAAACGGGCCAAGCCGAAATCTGCGAGCTTAATCTGCCCCCTAGTGCAAAGAGGCGGACATTTTAAAGGTCAACTTAGAGGTGGTGCTCCACAGCCTCTAATTACCTCAAATTACAGAGAAACCCCTTTAATAGCCCATTATTACAAAATAGTAACCCATCCTCGATCTACTGTTTTTCTTTTTTGCCTTTGCATTTAAGAGACCCTTGTCCAAAATGATGTACCAGTGAGGCAAATGGCAGTTTTTTTTGTGTTTTGTTTTTGCCTGCGTTCATACAGCACACACAGACACACATACAATCATAGCTATTCATACATTGCAATCATAGGTTTTCCCCCTTTGCTTACACACACATACACACACAATTATACAAACGAAATGAGAAAGACTGCCGGCGTGTGTACCAATCGCAGTCGCATAGATGCCCCCCTCGCCCACCTGTTGTTGAGAAGGATGTTGGAGCACTTGATGTCCCTGTGCAGGAAGTTCTTCTTGTGGCAGTACTCCAGACCCTCCATCAGCTGCCGCATGAATGACCTGATGTGGTTCTCGTTGAAGTGGACCAGGCCTGACTCCAGCAGCCCCATCAGGTCATGGTCCATGTACTCAAAGACCAGGTAGAATGCACCTGGAGAAAGCAGCTCATGGTCAGGGCCACCCAGACTGATGCGACCGCCTACACCACAGTACCATCCCTACACCGGATCGTTTCCTAGACACCACCACCCAGTCATGGAAATGCTACAACTACAGATTTGGGTATATAGAATTAGCTAATTAAGCTAACTTTTTATCCCTTGTTACCCATGCACAGTATATATTGACAATCCTTATTGATGAAAATCAATTTCTACCATTTATTTATAACATACAATTGGAAGATGGAGAGATGTACATCAGTTACCATTGATTTAAAATATAAGCATAAATCCATTTTGCAAAGTCGAAAGTATGTATAGTGTGTCCATTTATCTATCTATCTATCTATTTACCCATCCATCTTCTGTACCCACTCATCCTATTCAGGATAATGGGGCTCCAATGAGAATCCTCAAAGCTACAAATGAAAAGCAAGAAAAGAACCCAGGACAGGGCACCAAGCCCATCTCAGGGCGGGAACGGGCACGCATGCATGTGCATCACGACGACACGGGGAGAACATGCAAATTCCACACACATGGAGCCATGGCAGAGACTCGAACCCTGGTCCCAGAGATGTGAGGTAACAGTGTTACAAACTGCACTACCCTTGTGCTGTTTAATCTGATAAAATTGAAACAATGTTTCATAGAGACTGGAGTTTTATTTAAATGTAGCAAAAGGACTAGTAATGGACAGGCGATGCCATTATTGCCCAGTACCAGCTGGTATTCTAGAAAACATAAGTCGTGGACACAATGGCAGCCTCCTGAAAGGCAGAGGGCACACCTTTGTCGTTCTTGAAATCGACGGCATCCTCCTTGTCGGTGACTATCTCCTTCATGTTGATGATGCTCCGATGGTTGAGCTGACGGAGGATTTTAATCTCGCGGATCGCAGTGATGGGGAAGCCCTCCCTCTCGTTGTCCAGCCGTACCTTCTTTAGGGCTACCATTTCAGCTGTGACATTTGTTATAATCATATTAATTATAACTAACACAACTGACATGACACCAATTTAACAACCATGCTAATCAGCTTTGTTTACTTTGCACAGCATTAATGTCACACAATTAAGAAGAGTCTACATAGTAATCAAAGTGTAATGATGTAATGCTTTTTTTTAATCTCCTAACCTGATGGCTCAAACTGTAGTACTTCTACCACCAGTGAAACCTGGAGCTCCCCCAAGTGGTAAGATAGTAGACTGCAGTAATTTGTTGTGTGCACTGCATACGAAACTGAACATTTTAATTGATGCAAAATATAAATATATTTGATATAAAAATAAATGTTCTTAATCGTTTTACGGCCGATTAAGATTATTTTTATTCTTACATGGCACCCTAAATGTGGTATTTACCTATTCTGGATTAATACGAAGTGGCACTTGATCCAAGAAAATTGAGAAAAACTAAAGAAGAACTAAAGTAAAGAAAAACAAAAGCATGATTTGGCATGCAACTGGCACGAAGGGCAGCCCCTCACCCGTATCCTTGTCCTTGGCCTTGTACACCTGCCCATAGGTTCCCTCTCCAGTAATGCCCAGGATCTCAAACTTGTCCACACAACGCTTCCCCCAGTCAATCCCGGCCTCCTTGATTTCGCCAAACCGGGGGCCGCATATCCTGGGTGGAGATTAATGCATCAGGGATAAGATGTTGACGTAGCGACAAGCAGGGGAATAACAACCTACTGACAGGAACTGGCTAAGTTATGAGCTGAAGATGAGGGTGATGATGGGACAGGAGCTACCTGGGCCTCTGGCGGGCAGCGGAGGCCTTCTTGTCCTCAGAGGGACTTAGAGAGGCTTGGGGATTGACTGCCGGAGGCTCGGGCGGCAGGGGCAGGGAGCTGAGGGTATAAGGCTTCGGCTCGGCCTTCTTCTTAGAGGGACGGGGCTGCACACAGTCCTTCACACTGGCGGCCACAGTGAACAGGGTCATTATCATGAACAAAGGCTAAAACGAAAGTTATAGCAAAACATTTGCGGAAACTGAAATACAAGATAAATATAAAGAAATGTTTTGTTACCATTTTTAATGCCATTTAACTAATGAAATTGTTTTTTTTAATGACTATTAATAATACCTAGGAGATATTTGGCCATTTTGAGGACTTTAACATAACATAACAATGAGCATTACGTATTCATGTAGGATTCTGTAAAGATCATAAAATACAACCACAACTTTGAGTCTAAGGCCTTGGTGTGTGTGTGTGTGTGTGTGTATATATATTATAGTTTATAATATAAGTTTATATTATATAGTATATCTTTTTCAATTGCATTGAAATCAAACTAACCTGGATTTAAAATGAAACATTAAAAAAAGAATCAAAACACCACAAATATAAAAAGGACAGAGGTTAAACATTTAAGCTGCTATTCCTCACACACTTTTCCACCATTGGGGGTCAATACAAATAATATCCTAGGGGAGATCAAACAGCTACGATTGATATGCAGGCAATAACTGCCTTAAATGAACAGGAAGTGAATCATCATTCCAGTTTTTTCAATGTATCGATACTTCATGACTGCAAGTCTAGCAAGAATTTAAAATCACTAGTGATCACATTCAACACGCATATATGATCCTCCGAATAAAATACTGAAATCAGTTGAACCACGTCACTTAACCAAATCACTTGTCTTCCAGAAGGATTAGCAAGAAATAGGCTTTATCTGCCTGCTTAGTCGGTTTTGATTCACGTTCCACGGTGCCTTACCCATCAGCTCCATCAACATTTTCCGGGATGGCGGTGGGCACAGGCAGGAGGGTGGGCGTGGAGGCGGTTGGTGCGACCAGACGTTCCGCATCCTTGCTGTTGGCTGACGTGTTGGGCGCCTTCTTGCTCTGGGGAGGCGCTGGACAGACATCCGCACTACCGGGGTCTCTGTCAGGCTGCAGCGGCTCCATCTCAGGGGTCCCATCGACAGGGGGCTGAGGGCGACTGGCCTCGGGGGGCTTGGTTTCCTTCTCGGGGGGCGGGGAGGGTGGCTGGGTCTTCTTGGGGGCGTGATTGGCACTGGGGCTGGGTTGGGGGCAGGGGGCCGAGCAGGAGGATGAGGCCTTGGTGGGTGTAGAAGTGCTGCTGGAGCTCTTGGCCCGGACTGCTTCGGACGCCTTGATCCGCTTCTGCTTGCTGAGCTCAGCGGCCAGGCTGCTCTTGAAGGTCAGGGTGCTGGGAGAGAGGCTGGAGGGACGGCTGCGGGATCGGGATCGCCGTGACGACGGGTATTGGCCACGGCTGCAGGGGGGGGGGGGGGAAGAGTAGATATACAATAGTGCTTCGTAAATATGAGTGAAATGATTTACTGAATATTCGTGTCTATATTTTCTATCTCCAGTGGTGCACTATGATTCTCATATGCGTTCTTATAATCTCACATCATTTCACTTTGCACAAAGGGTCTGTGAAATTGCTGCTTCTTAACCCAACTTCTCAACTCAGGGGTAGTCCACATTTTTGCTTTCCCCCAGCTCCTAACGCACCTATACCAGGTACGTAGTACATTAGGCCTGCCACAATTATCAAATAACTGTCTGATCAGGATTATGCAAAAAATTATTGTGGTCAGTTTAAATAATCAGTAGAATTTGTATTACAACAACTAGATGAGATGGAACCATCATATTTCTATCACTATTTAAACATCGTTCTCTACCATGTAAAACATATGACTGGTGCTTTTTTTACTGAAGTCCCATTGTCCGTCTAAAACATTACTATGTGACTTGTTTGTACCTTTAATGCTGCACATGCACAGACGTGCTACTTGACGGGAAATTTTATGATGGTGCAAATTGGGCACAACTTAGTTTCACAACACTTTCACGACCCAGCCTGATCCTGTTATTTCTTTTTGCTGCTTCAGGTTCATTTTACAGACTGCTTGTGAGCAATCTCCACCTGCCCAGAATATCGGCCAGATATAAACGATTCCTTGTGTTCTCTGCTCAATAAAAGTTCTGCATAGCACCTGTACTTGAGTCCAAGAGCATGTTTATGCGTCTTGAGATGGTAGGATGACTGTACGTGTCCCTGACAGCTCACTATTACGTAGTAGTGACGTCAGTATATTATGCCAATTGGATGAAGAACTAGAAAAATCTATGCCATTTTGTCAGTTTATTTCTGATCGTACAATTTTGGAGCGATAAAGATACTGTTTAGATGTAGGTTATTTAGGTAGCAACTTGAAAGTCAATGCAATCATTACCACCAGAGCCAGTATCATGTTTCACAAAGCCGGATTTCTGAGAGGCATATCACTACAGCCAGGAGCCAAATGTTGTGTAGGAGGCCCAACATCGAAGGAGCTTATAACTACCTTAATTTCAGTAAGTTACCTGGCTTAGTTTGCTGTAAATGTAGAATGGTTTGCCGTAAAATGGCAGGATGAACACACTGGGTGGTGCAGACATGTGAGGTAATATCAGGTAGGTAGTATAGATTGGGTCGTGAAACCACCAACTGTCTCACGTTTGACTTATTAGTTAATATCATATTAGGCCTCTACAATTTTTGTTTAGAAAGCCTAAAAAGCAAGTGTTTTCAATGAAGACCAAGGAATATCAACCTGGCCCCTGCATATCAAGTGCTTAAATATGCTTCTCTTGAAATTAATTCTGATTATGTCTCCAACTCATGAGATTCCACCTCATGAACAGAATCTGTGAATGCAATTGACTTGTAACTAGGAGGAATTCAAATCCAAACATCTAACCAGTTGGTTAACACACCTGATCAATAGACAGGATTTTTGCTGTTCACATCCTAAATACCTATACCTGCTTTTCAGGCAGCCTGTGACTCACTTAATGCCTATAAATACATGACTTGATGTAACAGTTTAACAAAAAAACAAAAGCCTTACACCCAACTAACAAAAAGGGGGGAAATTTGCTATAAGTTCAAGCTATAATACTACATAAGAAATTTACAAATGAAAGGAGGCCATTCGGCCCATCAAGCTTGTTTGGGGAGAACTAGCAGGAAGACTATTCCATACTCTAACTATAAAAGAAGTGTTTTCTTAAATTCAGCTTAAAATGATCTCCTGCTAATTTTCACCTATGGCTATACAAAATATTCTTTTGTTAAAATTGTAACCAATTAAACACTAAAATGGCCCTGGATAAGTTACTATCTGGTCAATTTCCTTGCTTGTTTTTTTTTATTATTTTTTTTTTTAATAGTGACTCATGAGGATAGAGAGCCGTTTACTTTTTGTAGGCAGTTAAGCAATTAAGAAACATTATTTACACCACACATTCCGTATTATACATTACACTAAGCTGATGTGATAAAATAACCCAGAATCAAATAAAATTGTGTAGTAGTCACAATCGCTGCCTCTTTCAAAATGATGGCTTTGTACCATGCTCAGATTAATCAACCTGTGTAATAAAAGGGTAAATTAATTGAAACTTGGCAACTTACTACACATTAACATTCCAGCAATCAGAAAAAAAACATTGTCGTGCTCAGTTTCCATTGTGCGCTGCGGCCATTGGAAAGTTTGTTTTGTTGTTGTAAAGGAGGGAGGACAACGTTAACATTAATTTACGTTTCCAACTTGTCAGAAATACAAAGGACACCGAAGAATGAACGGCAGAGGGAGGGAAACTGCAACTTACATACCAACTTACACAGGCAGTAATGCATGAAGCTGGTGCTGACAGATCACACACAATATTTTATCCACAAACTCCCAGAACAAATCAGAACAGTAACAACTTCAGGCAAAATCAGAGGTTGGAATTCTTCTGTAACCAAAAATGTAAACTCCCTCCTCAATGGACATTATCATTCAGAGAATTTAGACTAACTGGAAAGACACTTTTTCAGAATTGATTAAAAAAAATCCACAATTAACTAAAGCTTATTTTTCAAACATCTTAAAACTGAAAAGATACTGGATCAACATTTTTCTTTTCCTTCATGCCCCTTGAAACAACACAATTAAAAACTTAATTCAAACAAGTCAGTGGCTACAATTAATGTATTGAAGCATAAGCTTCCAGACACTTTGGACCCCCCAGACAGTCCACAATTTTGCTTCCTCCCAGCTCCATACAAAAAATATGGACGGTCTGGTAGATAGCCAAGAGGGGGGACCAGGTTAGGAAACACTGCTGTACACCAATTTCCATGGTGCAGTATATAGGTGATCACACAAAGCTTGTATACAAATAGCACTGCATTATAACAGAGGCGTAGGTGATGAGCATCCAGATATCGCAGCAAAACCCTAAAACAACATGCATCGTCACACACCAAAATTTTCTTTGAACTATTTTCAAACGGAAACTCTGCACGGCAAATTTTAACGAAATTCTGTAACATTTGGTTAGGCTCCGTTTAACCATTCAAACACACATCAGAAATACCAAGCACATGCTTAAAAAACTATTACTTAAATTTTGTGCAAAGCCTCCTAAAAAGACTGCAGAAATGGCAAACTTCAGAAAATTCAGGTTTCATTAATAATCACTAAACTAGAAGATTCTGAATCACCACAGGTCTTAATGTCAGAACTTACGATGCGGTTGTGTTCCTATGAACACATCCTAAGCGGAAAAAAATTGTAAGTGGAATACGAATTATATGTTATAAATAAATACTTGAACAAAAGTAATTACTGTAACTAAATATTAGTAGTTGAAAGTAAACAAGTGAATACAAGGTTGTCTCAAACACAGAAGGGTACAAAAGACCACAAAACACATTGTTACACACTGTATGAGATGTTTATATCTGCAACTACCATAGGTTCTGTAAATGTAGCTACAAAATTTTGAAGATTTTGTTTCTTTTTACACTGATTATGACAAAGGAGACTCACTTGGATGGGAAATGTTAAGTGCAGATATGCAACGCCACTTAGTTACACAATAACAGGGCATTTACATCAGTTGTAGCTGTATTATGTTTGGGATGAGAACTGCTAGAAGTTCATAAACTTATTTACAACAAATACATTTGGGCCCATTCAGACATGACACAAAAATTATGCGAGTTAATTAATATTTCACTCAAATTACATCTACAGCTAACAATGACTGTTGCTATTCATTTTCAGATGTTTTAGTGTAAAAACAAGGATTGCGCTCCACGAAGTTTTTATGGACACCAGAACTGCCTTCTGTTGAATGAGTTATCATAAAATGAGATGCATCATTTATGAAACCCCAATACCTTTTTCGCGACAGTCATCAGTTTATGCCACTGTTGAGAGATTTATACGGGACTGAACAATTACTTAACAATGAGTCATCACTGAATGAATGCTAACTGGAAATCTGCATGTTAAGCCAATCAAATCCATCCCGTCCTAAAAATCGAACTCCCCAAAAATCTACTGTCTCAACAATATTGCTATGCACACTAACCATCTAGCCTTTCAGAAAACTTTAAAAACCAATTAGCTTTAACATTAAAATAGTACAGTGGCACAAAAATCATAGGACTTTTCCTTCACTCCTCTGGAATTTGTGTCAAATTCCACCCCAATGTGTGTAAAGTCTACATCCATGACTACTTGTGTCAAGTCAATACAGACTACATCTTATCAGCCTCACCTTCCTAAAAAAAAAAAAAAGTTAAATCCAGGCAAAAATAAGACTATCCTTCTACATTTATTCAATACAACCTTAAGGTAAATCATAACACCCCAGGGTGCACAGGGAACCCTGAAACAAGATGGAGTCTACCGCAGAGCACAACAGAGTAAATATATATACATATAAAATATCACTATGCATCTTCCTGGTGATCTTACTTTTGATCACACAGTGCGGTTTCATTTAACGGAGTTACTTTCAAAGCAGACACATTTGACTTGTCAAGGAAGAACAGTACGGCATTTAATGAACTTGCGGTCTAAATGGTTGTCAATGCAAGCCCCTGGTGGAGGCACCATGTTGCACCTTGGGCGAGACACAACGGTAAAGTTAAAAAGTAACCCAACGCAGGTTGTACAGTCATCCATCTTGCATAAGCATCTACCTACCCGTGCAACTAGGTCCATCTCCTCCTAACATTAAACTTTTTTTTCTTCAAACATATAAACTTGGCAAACATAAGGCAGAGCAGTACCTGGTGATATTTATGTCCATGGCAAGTCACCATTAGATCATCTTAAGACAAATTCGCCTAAACCGTAAGCCTTTGGACCATGGAAGTATCCGGCAAACAAGCAATCCGTAATCCACCTGTGACACTGCTGAACCACACAGCCTCAACACTAACCTGCACGTATTTAATACAACTGAACAAAACACAAAAACTGTTCAGCATTAAGCCTGGAAAAACAGACTGACCTATACTATATACGTTTAAAGATGCACGCACACACACGTGTTTAACACGCACGACACGGTCGATCCGGAAACTACTGATATTTCACAAGCAAAACCGGACTCTTTTTTTACCTTGAATCCGGACTTGGGCTGAAGGACTTTCTGTAAGGACTCCGAGATCTCCGTCGACCGCCGTAGGGGCTGGAGTTGAACTCCCCCGGTTCGTACGGGCTGCGCCGGGTGTAGCTGGTGGATCTCCGCTTGCTGTAGGGGCTACCGGGGGATTGGTGCCGCCGCCTGCCGTAGTACGAGCCGGGAGATTCGGACACGTAGCTGCTTTGTACCTCAACATCCCTGCCGTAGTAATAAGGGCTTGGAGACCGTCTTCTGCCGCCGTAACTGGGGCTCCCTCTGGAGATATACTGGTTATAGCCGGCACTGGGAGACTGGTATCCATAGCCTTGTGAGTAGGAAGCCCTGTAGGGACTTTCGTCTCTGACGGCAGGGCTGCTCCTATAGGCCCTAAGTTCATCCCGCTCTTCTCCGTAGGATTTTGCACTGTTCTTATAGGCAGATGGTGGCTCTTTTTCTGGCTTCGTCTTACTTTTGTGTCTAGGTGACTTTCTGCTCGGCGACATTGGGGGTAATGCGCCCTTCTTGTAGTCGCAGTCCCGCACGCCCTCCGCGCCGCGCCGGTTTCCTATGCAGCCATCTGAGAGTTTGGAGGGCAGCTCCCCATCTCGGCCTCCTCGCTCCTTCCTCCCGTGCTCCTTTTTTAATTTATCGTGCTTGTCCACCCTAGGACGCGTAGACGGCCGCTCCTTCCTCGATCGCCTGCCCGGCGACGTCGGGCTGCAGCCGTCCACGGCGCCCGCTTCGCCCATCCGCCGCTGGGCGAGTCGCTGGGCATCCGGACCGCCGTCCGCTTTCGGAGAGGGGCTCTCCGAGAAGCGCTCAGACTGGGAACTGACATCGTCGTACTCCACCAAAGTCCGGATCTCGCCGTCTTTCTCAAACACGCTCCTCCGGCCGCCCTGTGGCTCCTCTTCCGCACGCCGCTCTCTCCCTTTCGCATGTCTGCGCTTTTTCCGCCTGGAGGACGACGATCGACGCTTCCCCCGACGCTCTTCGTCCTGGCACAAAGCTGCTTTACCTTTACTTCGACGATCCTCATGCTCGGAAGGACTCCTTCTCCGACCGTCTTGAACCGCCGCGGAGTTCGGCATTTATTAACAAACTAAATATACCGCTTGCCGTCGATGGCAGGATACGCAAGTACTTAATGCTTTTGTTTCTAAATCTCCATATAGCTAGGCTGCTAGCTAAACAAAGCAAAATGACGTTACGACGCAAGCTGGCCGATTATTCATCACTTTCACGCCGCTACAACTTGATAATCAATTATTTAAACAAACAATAAATACCCAGTCAGTTTAAGCATGTTCACGATGCTGATGTGCGCACTAAAATAGTCGCCAACTACCTAGTCTTTTGGAGCACTTCATAGTGAGTAATAGGCCTGTGGGTTATCACACGTGCTAAATGTAATGCAATATGAATTCCGCGGTTGATTAAATTCAAAATCAGAAGAGCCAAAAAAAGGACAACAAAAAAACTCAAACTATGTGCGCACTCGCAGTTCTAAAAGTTCTTGATGACTGCCATCGCACTCATTTCAGTGAGGAAGTAAACTGGCTCCGCCAGCCATATCTCGGCGGAGTTTCCCCTTAAACTCAACCGCGGCAGATTCAATAAAACGCCAAAAGCGTGTGCAAGAGTATCCAGATCAGGTTTAATTAGAGTGTTACAGGTCCAGAGTCATAGCTACTCTGGGGGCCGAGGAGCCGGCTGGGTAAACTACGCCTGCGTCCTTTTGTGACCGAGCGTAAAGAGAACCCATATCCAGCCCGGCCACAGACTGTCGCCGCTGATTGTTGTTGGTTACGGAACGTTCCTTCTATTCCTCTGTGACGTCACGAACGCGGAGGAAACCCTTGACACCGGCCCACAAGTTCCACCTCCAAAAATAAAGCAAAACACTGTCATCCAAATAAAAAAAAAAATGGTCCGAGGATTCAGATCAATTTCTCTTTCATTTGTCTCTTTTACCAATACCGGTTGGGTTGTCTTTTTTTTTTCCTTTTTGGCTACGCAGAGCGTAAGGTTGGCACCAGTGTTAGCGGAGGTAGAAAATCGGGAGACACGCGAGCAAATGAGGCGCTGTACGCCCGTTTCCGTTCAATGGTGGGAACGTCCGCGTCACGTTAAGGAATGGTCGCGGAAGTGTGTGAGTTTGTATATACGGTGTAGGTCGGCTGGGTGAACGTACGACAGAACAACTGCCCTCAAAACTGCAGTGTTTTGCGAATAATTTTCATTTAATGACATGATTGCTTATAAATAGATCATGAAGTTTTTCCCTTTTTAATTCTTTAAACGTTTAAAAGTGAAATGTTGGAAAATGTATGACGCTCCCTTGGCCCCTTATTTTTATTGGCTATTCGATAGGTGCGCATCAGCATTAAAGACATCAAGTGCGCAAAGTGCGTAAGCAAGTGTTACTCGACGTCAAACATTTTTGAACACTAAAAGAAATTATTTTGTGAAAACAAATATATTTCTATGTGGTCAAAATAGTCGGCTAAAAAGTTTTGCATTTCAACATTTTTAAACGTTCACTTTTCCTGTTCTTAAGAGTACATCAATAACAGAAATGTACAAAATCAGATTAGGCATGTATCTCAATTTTATCATCACTGCCTTAATACTTTTGTTGAACTAAACGTAGTTGCACAATTTCAAATTATTTAGACGAACTTTTAAACAAATATGTATATATGAAAAGGGCAGGTACCGGATACAGAGTTTACAGTTTTACAGTAAAGGTCTTATGAATCTCTCATACTTTTTTTTTCTATCTTGACTGATCAAGGGGGAAAACTCATTTGCGGCTTGCAATTGAGAAAATTATTAAGAAGGAAAATAATGTATAGCTAAAAGATTTTAAGTGCACAGATCATTTTAAGGGTCTACTATTAAGATGGGTTGTCATATAATAACACATTAGAATATATGTGGAAGGCCTTATAAACACTTAAAATTATTTAAATATACTTTGAAATAATGAAAGATTTTTTCAAATATATGGATATCTAGATACAAATTTCTATATTCTAAAAACATGAAAGTAAATACTAAAATCATCTAGTTTGTATTTTTTTAGCGATTATTCTAAAAATCACTATCTCTATAGGTAAATTATGGGTGTTGGGCAGGGTCGTGGGGTTCAGAGGCTGTGGGGCATCTGTTGATGAGGAAAGATATATACTGATTTTGACCTTGCCAACGATGCCGTGATCATCACAGAATCAATGGAGGCTCTGATCAGGGCTCTTGAGAGACTAAGCAAGGAGTCTGAGTGTCTACGTTTGTGAGTATCCTGGATAAAAACTAAGATTCAGACCTTTAATGACCTCTTGGGCACAGCCATCAGCAGTGTGCCTGTCTGCAAAGAGAATGCTGGCCACATCGAAAGATTTACCTACCAGTACCTCGGGAGTAACATTCATGTCTGGTGACTCTGGCGAAGTCAGCAGATGGATTGGAAGAGCATGAGGGGTCATGAGGTCACTGGAAAGGGGTGTGTGGTGCTCCAGATATCTTTGCCACAGGATGAAAGTCCAAATCTTTAAAGTCCTGGTGCTCCCTGTCTTACTGTATGGCTGTGAGACATGGACGCTAACCAATAAACTGAGACAAAGACTGGACTGCTTCGGTACTGTGTCTCTTTGGAGAATCCTTGGGTACCACTGCTTTGACTTTGTGTGGAATGAGCGGTTGCTAGAGGAGTCCCAAATGAGGTACATTACCTGCATTATGAGGGAGAGTCAGTTATGGCCATGTGGCACATTTCCCTGAGGGTGATCCGGCTCACAGGATCCTCAATGCTGAGGCCCCAAGCGGCTCGACCAGGCCAAGGGGACATCCATGTAAAACCTGGCTGTGGCATATAGACATATAGTCATTTCTGGAGAGTGGGACTGGGCCATGTGTCAGCCTGGGGGTTGCCAGTGGTGTTTCATCTTGTGGTGGGTGCAGCATCATGCTGTACCAGTGTATGCTCCCCAACCTGACCTCATTTAAATTTTTATTTCCATCAAAAAGCTAACAGTACAGCCCTTTAGCCTTGGTAGAAGGGACATTAAAATTGAGTGTTTACTAAACAGTACTAAAGAATCCGACTCACAATATTAGTGTTTTCACAATTACCAACTGACTTGCATATGAAAAAGAATATTTTGGAATGAAATTTCCTTTCTACTTTCTCCAGTCAAATACAATAATATGTCTTTATATAAAACAATTCTGGTTCTATAAAACTAATGTAGACTAAAATACAACTATATTACTGAGACTCTGTGCCTGTGATTAGAAGACTCTTGTTTCAAACCATGGCAGAATTGTGACATGTCTGTGGGCTCTTGAACAAGGCCCTTAACTGACAAGCATTCCAATGTACCTGTACTAATACTTGTGCAAATGGATAATAAACGATTCCAATGTACCTGTACTAATACTTGTGCAAATGGATAATAAACGATCAATTCATTTCCAAATTCCTTCTTCATCT
>JAABNY020000001.1:24296134-24311851 GCA_015164015.2 Brevimyrus niger
ATATGTGGTTACTTTAAGTTAAACTATTTACTATAACAGAGGTAAAACATATGGAGATGTACCTTGGAATGGTTGTTTTAAGTCAAATAACTTAAACCGTCCATATCTTGTAGAATTACTTAAGGCAGCCCCCGCCCCTGGTGAAACACACGTGTCTTGGATGATCCATTTAAATTTTCGTCATAGCTTTTGATCAGGTAATTTACGGGTCAAATTCACGATTCTCGAAAATGGAGCAAAAGTACAGAGGTATACCATTTGTAATGTATAATCAGCCTAAATAAATGATAAATGAAGTCGGACGCGATTTCTATCGTATGAAAGTTCTCTGTTTTTGTTTGTTTGTGCATTCATTCACTCTCCCGCGTTTTCACTTTCGATGCACCTCTTTCCAGCTGGAGATAAATGCATCATTTCTGAGCTGCGATCTAAGTACGCCGGGAGACCGTGGAGCGAGACGCAGCAGCTTGTCCGTAGATGCTTGGCGAGCGCTGCACACACCGCTGAAACGGTACCAAACGGCGCTGCAAAGTATCTGTTAGAAATTGCCGGAACCCGACTATAGGCCTATTTCATGTTACTGTAATCAGTGTAATTCGAGTCAAGTGATTTTATCTTTCGGTAATGGCTTTTACCGTTTTTAAATGTTATTATTTTGGCTCTCATAAGCTCTTGGAGTTTCTGATTTATATACATTCTATCCGTATTAATATACTAAACAACCGTTTTCTAAAATGTAGCTGAACAGCTTGAACCGACTTAAGAAAGTAAACGGCCAGATGGAACAGTGGAAACACCTATGTTTTCCTAGTTCTGGTTATGTTGATTATAGTGCCTCCTTAAAGCGTTTAAATGCATGCTGCTTGCCATGTAGGCCTATGCATTAGCCCAATCTTAAATGGGCATGATCATAATAATTAAGCAAGAATCTATACGGTGTGTATTGCATTCTTTTTGGCTTCTTGGTAACTGGTGGTCTTTCCAGCTGGCTTGAAGTCAATATGAATCTCACGATTATGCAGTCTGCCTTTGCCCCTTTTTAAGAAAAATGTACGTACTTTGGGCATGATTTTGTTTTATTAACATTTTTAAATTCATTTGTCTGTAATAACAGATTATGAGCAATTGTAGAGGAGGGATTCTTTTTTTTTATTGCACTGTCAGTAACCATGAATGCTTAAACCATGTTAAAAGGACTCAACATTTTACAGGACAAATCAAAAGCAGACTCCGTTTCCAGGCCACAGCTTATTAGCTGTCTAGCAAAACTGTATGAAGCAATGAACGGTAAGAAGTCATGCTTTTTACCTCAACACAAAATATGGGTCGTTTCTAACATCCTTTAATCATATTGTCTTTTTGCATTTTGAAATGCATGTTAATTGGGGCTTGTTGTATGCATGTGATATGTTCTCTCTTCGTTTCCAGAATGTTCAGTGAGTGCCATTATATCCAGATTGGAGACAATCGCTATGCAGAGAGGGTTTGTGTACAGAGATGGTGCAACACACCCTTGACACCCAGTTTTTTTTTTTTTTTTGCTTTACATGTTTACACAAAACGTCAGACATGGCTCGTTTGATATGCAAGCTATATAGTCTGTAACCTGTGGTGAAATGCAAAGTAGGCGCCTCTGTCTTTGTAATAAAAGTAAGCAAGAAAGATGCAAAAATAAATAGAATAAATAAGGAACATGTATAGTTATACGGGGGGAAGGCTAGAGTTGTGTAACACGGTTCAACTACAGTGCATGCTGCATAAATAAGGAGTACATACTAAATTATAGCTGTTGATTTAAGTATTAAGTAATCTGACGGCTTGAGGGTAGAACCTCTCTAAGCGTGTCTGTTCCCACTGAAAGACAGCAGAAGCGCTTTCCAGACCTCAGCCGGGTGAGGAGGTAGTTTTTTTTTGGGGGGGGTTGTGTCCTTGATTTTTGGTAGTTCTGTTCCTGCTTCATTTGTTGACCATTGCTGGGTGTGCAGCGAGTTCAGCCTCCATTTCAAGTACTAAGAAACCTTCAAGTTGGATGATGACTGACATAGGAGCAAGTGGGGAAAAATGGAAAAACTGCACCTGACAGTAATTTCACTTCAGCACAAAATGTGGATGACAATTTTTAACTTTGTACTAGATATTGAACACTTTATTTTTTCCTAACGAACCTAGAAGTAGTTATCCTTTGGTATGCATTTTAATGAAAATGTTACTTGTATACAGTTTATTATGCATGATGTTCCTCAAGTGTCTAAGAGAATATTGCCCACAGGTTAGGGTCCCACCTGAGCCCAACTGAGTCAACGTGCTATCTGACCTCAGACATGTTCTATGTAGAGGTTCTGCTCTTTGGAGATGGGGTGAAGGATGTCAAGTTGGCCCAGCATGGAGAGGCCCCGGAGGTAAGTGATTTGTCTACAGTAGTTTCTTTTTCCAAATTTTTCCACAACGGCAACACAAACTCGGGTAGCCCAAAATACTGCAAAATAGTCGCCTTTCCAGATTGGCAAATTCGATATTTGCCATTTCAGGTATTCGCAGTTGGCCACAAACAATTCAATTTTTGGATGATGCATTAGCCAAAAATAATACCAAAAATTATTTGCCTCAAGTAAAATTGTTTAATGGTGTGACTTTTATGGTGTAAGTGCATGCTATAACTTGAAGTTATTTTTGGTGGGGGGGGGCGGGTGCTCTCTACGTATCTTAGCTTGGGTTTGCTGCACATTTGTCTCGACTATCAGCCTCACGTGCATGTTAAAACAAAGCAAGTTTATGGTCTCACCCCTCTTGCGATTCTTTGTCAAACTCCGGTGGTGACAGCAATAGCAATAGGAACCCAGTTTAATGCGTAATGTTAGGGACGATCCAGATCTGTATGTATAGGGTTAGGCTGAGCACGGACAGGCCCCAGTGGAAGGATGATGCAGGCAGGCCTGTATGTATGGTCCATATTGTATGTACCATTGTTCATAACATTAGTCATTGGACTAATTATTGCTTATTTCGAAGACTGTATTGTAAAACTTGTGTGTATTTAGCTAGCTGCTAATAAATGGTTAGATTTTTGAGGCTGATTTTCACAGCTGTGTTCTTTATGCATGCGAACTTCATGTCCTTGAAATTAACAAGCATTAAATATTATTAGTTTCAATCATGTGGGTCATTTCTCTGTGTCTGCTTGGTTTTTCAGTCTTCTGAAACTCTGCTTAAACTTCTAAGGTAAGAAAAGTGTATATTTGCAAACCTTTAGAGTTGGACTTGAAATAGCAAACAATTTGATACAGATCCAAAGTCACTGACTGTTTTTATTGCTCAGGTTAAAGAAGTATGAAGAGTTTTCGGCAAAGTTGGACTGCTTGAATTCCTTCTACAACATACCTGGAGACAAGTACTGACTCATGATATAGTTTAAATGTAATTCATTTATAGCTGTAATATATTTTTTTCTGCCTTGCAGTGAAATTAAGATTAAGATCTATAATGCTCTTCATTGCCTGGAGAAAGATCTGCTTAAGATATCTAACTTGCCCAGGTAAGAGATTGTCTGTCTGATTTCATGCATGCAATATCACTTGCAATTCATGCATTTTTTTATTGAAAGATTGGTCTCCCTTTATGATTGCGGTTATCTTTTTCATATTTTCAAATGATTAAACTACTATAATAAATAGCAGATATATTGAAGCTAGCTGGAAACCTTTCCATCAAAGATTCTCTTCTATATTACAACTATAATTTTATCAAAATGGGAAAACCAAGCGTGGAAACTTTTTAAAGGAAGCTTGGCCTTCGCCTTCAGATCATTGGAAGTCTGTGATGTTCATGTGGACACAGTTCTCAATGGAAGAATCGGATATATTGTTCCCCGGAGAGAAGGTATTGAAGCAAGAGTCCAAAAATTTGTTGGACAGAACCAACAGTGCATTAATTTCACCATTTTACTGTCTGTACAGGAAACCCCACGACTATTGAATACTATCTCAGCCCATATGACATTCTCATGGAGACCAAAACTGCAGGTACACCTTATAATCCCTACTGAAACTGGGAAAATTAGCACATTCTGTAATAATAAAGCTATTGCTAGATGAATCCATTGGTGAGCAAGAGCAATTCTAGGTGGGGGCATGAAGGAGGTGTAATTGATACAGAGGAGCCTGCCTTATAAATAGCCGGTAATATGTTTTGAGTTGCTGAGTGACACAGGAAGGGAAACTCCAGGGGCCAGTCAGCTTTCAGATGGGGCCAGTATCCCAGTGACCCCATCCCTGTATACATCCCTGTTCATGGGTATCACTTTCATCATCCTAGAGCAGACCACCGGTGGTCGTTTGGCCTTGGTTACTGCTGGGACTATCGGCGGTACACAGAGGCTACCGACGTCATCCCTGATCCCACAGCCTCCTCAGATTGACTCTCAGGGGTACCGTCACCTACTCTTACTTGTGTAATCTGTGGCATGGTGGCTGAGCCAGGCCAAGGTATAAGTGAGCTGAGGTGCTGCTTCGGGCCACCAGGGAGCCGCACCATCTGATTTGTCCTCTCAAAACAGGAAGGACACATGACAACTTGGTTAATCATATTTTGCTTAGGGCACCAAAAAGGGTTTGGGGCAGCCCTGCATGGTGGCCATCAAGAAGATGAGCTGTACAGACCACATGTTGTTGAAACTTGAGTATTGATGTGCTACTGCATATTTCCATTATGTGATTCTTAGATAAATGGACAGTAATTCTTGGTTATCTTTTAATAAAATGGGGCCTGTTCAGAGTGAGGCTTTCCTGGACTGCTTCTCATGGTGGTTGAAAGGGAAACGATAACTGCCCTTAAGACCAGTAAACGTTATTAGCATTGTTAGCAATTGGCAATGGCTATGTGTGGAGTACCTTCAATGGCCTCTGTCCCTACAGGCTTCCATTTTTTTCACCCCTGGAGGAGGGCAACAGTGATGAGCTTCCCTCCTGCTTCCTGCTCAGGCTTCGACCTCCTCTGGCAATGTTGTCCTCCATTGTCCTCAGGGTTCAGAAAATCACAGGTGGAGACCATGCACAAGTGCTTTTGTACAGATAGTTGATGTAAACCTTTGGAGCTCATTGCTAACTGGAATTAAATGCTGTAAAATGCTTAATAGGTGTTTTTTTTCTGTTGTCCTGCTACAGGACTGACCCTCAGTGATAGTGACCTGAAGTGGATGCCCTACCCCCAGCTGCTGTTGGAGAAAATTCTGGAGGAAAATGGCCGCAGTGGTTCTTGGAAAAATGGGGATGCTCACTTTGTGGTTTGTACAGTATATGCTGGATCAAGTACTATCAATAAGTGTTAGTTTTTTAGTGTTTACCTTACTGGGTAATCAATAGACCAATATGAAGATGCAATTTGTATATAGCAGTCGTCCCAATTTAAGTACTCATCATAACTATCAATAATTATGGCACTTGCTTACCAGAATTTAAAATGCAAGATGTACTCAGAAGAACAAAAATTCTGATCTACTGCTACTCCAGCTGGTGGAAATACATTTGACCTGGGACAGGTTCAGCTTACAGGAAGCTTACAGGAAGGCCAAAGTAGTGTTTTATTTATATACTCCACTTTGGCCTTCATGTAAGCTATACATATATTACATACACACACACTAGAGTGAATATGGCCCAAACATGAACACTGACTTGCCAGATGTATTCTGGGACTACAACATGTGCCATCAGTTCTAACTTGCTGATGCTGAAATGGCATCAATTGCATGTATTCTGAGGGTTAAACATGCTGTGAATTATGGTTTTAAAGCCTGTGCTTCTACTGGGGAGTTGAAACAAAGCGATTGGCTTCGGCTAGTAGATTTTTTGAAGTCTTTTGATTGCACGGAAGGGGGGAAAAACGAACAACCCTATTAAGGCACAGCCGTAGTCTGATCAATTACATGTTAAACCTATCATTTCAACAGTAAAGTGTTGCCTGTGATGGCCAATAGATGTTGGTTATTTGTCTACTTGTATTCCTTCTAAAATAGGGATCTTGATACATAGATCTGCAGACTTAATCAGTACAGCTGTGGAAAAAATTAAAGGTCAGGCTTATACAGCTGTAAATATCTTGATGCAAAGCACTTTTAATGAAACCACTTTTCCACATTAGTGGTTCAGTATTTAATTCTGAAATGCTGCCAAGTGCCTACCATTTAAAATGAAGTATTTTAAGTGTCAAATTACTGAATGTTGCTTGTGCAAAAAGTCTGCATTGGCATCATGGAGTTTTAACACAAGGGTTCCATGGGTACTACTGTTGCCTTGCAGTCCCATGGTCACGGGTTCAAATCCCACTCATGCCTAGATTATGGGGATTGTGGGTTCCCCTGTTGTGAGAGGTTCCTTCAGGGTACTCCAGGTTTCCTCCAGCTGTCCAAAGACTGGGAAATGTAAAATTGCCATTCTGGGAAGGACTGCTAGTCCATGGTGCTGTCCTGAATTGTACTTCCTGGGATAAGCTCTGGGTTCACCACAGACCTGTACTGGATAGGTGGTTGGATCAAATTAATATACGGGGGGAAAATGTATTATACAAAATACTATTGGTTCCATACAGCTCTGGAAAAAATTGAGACCTCTCCATATGCAAGTATCTGCATTGTTAAATCCTGGTTTATATTGTGGTTCTGCTGGCAGAAGGCTACTTTGAACAACAGGTTGCTTCCAGGTTCAGAATGTCTAAGACGGAAGTACACAAGAACAACGTGAAATTGGAAACACTGGGAATGACCAGAAACCAGCAAAGTTGAGGATAGAACTGACTTTTTAATGCCAGAGATGGCCTTAAACTTATCCAACAGTGCCTCATGAATCGGAGGGTGACATCAACTGAGTGTTAAAAAGAATGGGAAACATTAAGTGCAAAATTGCAACAAAATATATAATTTACACACTCGTATCCATAAATTGAGAAATGAGTGAAACAAAATTTTGCTGTGGTCTCAATTTTTTTTTGTAGAGCTGTAATTTTTTTTTTTATAAAGTTAGTTAGGGACTGTTTCACAAAAACAGAAATTCTTTCTAAGCCAAATAAATTGTTGGATTTAATGGGGCAGGTCATGTAGAAACCATTTTCAAAGATATGAGCATCCTGGCGCTATCTTCTGTGCAGTGATATAGTTGGGGTGTGGCGTTCAGATGAAGAAAAAAAAATCGACATTATACTACCGACTGTGGATTATCTTGAGTGACCTGGTCATGATTTCTGGTTAGATGGATTGCTTTTGAGTTTCGCTAATGTATTTCTTTGGTGCTTTAATTACCACAGAAAGAATTTCATTCACTCCCATTATGTTCAAGTGAGGCCCAACATTTCTACACCCGATTTCTCAAACTAGTCAATTATTCCAAGAACAAGCTAAATTGATAGATAGCACTGAAGCCCCTATAAAATGTATCTTTTTCAGCCTTCTGTAGTAAAAGGTAGTCTGGGCTAAATGTGAGTGAATGAAGATGAAAATCCATTTAGCCCAGACTACCTTAAATCTGACAAGTTATCTGGCTAAGCAGGAAATCTTGCTTGGTAAATCGGGCCCCTGGTCTATGAAAGGTTGCTTATTAAATTATTGTGAGATTCACTATATGTGGGTAATATCCTTAAATATTTTAATGTATTAGTTTGAAGACACACACCTTTCTCCTCAATTTCCCCCCCCCCAGCTTCTTCCCATGAACCAGACCTACAGTTTTGCATTGTCAGAAGCCATGGAGAATCCCACTTCCTTGGAAGGATCCTTCGTGCATGATATTCCCTTCTCACACCCCGCCCACGTCCCGGCTTTACTGGAGCTTCTGCGGCACCAGTCTGCCCTCAACACCCTACTGTTCAGCTGCATCACATGCTACAGGCCCTGTAAAGGTCTGTGAGGATGATTTGGTGCTTAGGAATTGGGCCGTCATTCAGGCATCATCAGCCTAGACGTTTTAGCAGTTTTGTAAAGCTCAAGTCTTGCTTGTCGTTTCTCCTGGTGCTCTTGTGTCATTCACCCCACCAGCCTCAGAAGCCGATTTCCACTGTGAGGTAATCCTGGAGAGTGACTCCAGCCTCTCTCTGCACTTCTCCCAAGCCCACAGTGACAGTCTGTCTGTGCGTAAGTATTGGCTCCCTTACCTGAAGGCAGGTAGAACTTAGTTACTGAAATGCCTTTCAAATCCTCATGTTTCCTCAAATGCTACCCTAATTCAATTTTTCAAAGCTCACAATGACTGGAAGATGGATGATTTACCTACATTTGAAGAATTACAGTTGCTGCATAAATATACATTTATTTATTTTTGTAAAATGGTAAATATTTTGCTAGTCTGTACAGAACTTGCCAAAAGCATACAGTGTCAGTCAATGGTCTGGGCACATGCATTTCTTTCTTTTCATTGTATTCATCTTGTAATACAAGATCTCAAAGGAATTAAGTAATACTGTACATATCAATTTATGACAAAAAGTGTCATCTCAGAATGTTGTGAAATCTATACTCTTCAAAATGGCCCCCGTTTGTCATTTCAAACCTGCTGTATAGACTTCCAATCAGGGGATGGTGGGGTCATCTGTCAGGGCAGATGACCCCACCCAAGATAACATATAACCCTACACAATACATAACCCTGAGGTATCCTTAGGATCTTGTTGAGAAGGTTTTCAGGAGGTATATCCAGATTTTTGGTACTGTAAATGTTGCCATACAAATATACCCTGTGATTGGGTGTCTTTTTATTGATGCCTTTGCAGTCTTGGTGAACATAGATGATTCTCGGCAGATTAGCTGTAGATTATTTCCATGTGGCCGGATGGATGCCTTTACTGATGATTACCTCTCTCGGGTCTTAAAAAGGTGAGACTACCTACAGTTTTCTTTCAAATTTTCCATTTTGCCCATATGCAAATAAATATTGAATCATCATTTTAGTACAATATACCTCTTGTGTAACACTTTCCATTGTACACTGCCATCATTGGAAGGTATGTCCGAACATGGCTGTTCTGGTGGCCTTGTTTTCTTTTTAAACTCTTCAAAATTGATTATTTCATGTTGCTGCAGATGTATGTCTATTCCTGTCACCATGAGGGCACTCTACTGGAGACTAACGGCAACTCTCTCAGTGGAAACCTCACCTGAAGCCTCCCCATTGATTACAACCGAAAATGAAACTCTGGCTGCTTCCACTTCCTGTCCCGTAGCAGAGACAAATGTTTCGCTTCCTGTTGAGGAGCCTGCAGAAATTCCGATGGAAACCTCTGTAGACATTTCTGGGAATGAACCAAGCACTGTTTTCGCTGCATCAGTTGGCTCCTGTTATGTAATATCTGCCACATCACCCCAAAGTGTCAACACTGTCAATACAGAAACCCCTGTGAAGCCTTACCCTGCCCATCGTGATGTTTTTCCTGGTCAACATTGGTCAACCAATGAACCGATGACTATCTAAGACAAGAAATGCATGAGTATTACTGGAAAATTTGTGTCACTGATGAAGGATAAATATTTTAAATGGTAGCTATTAAATACGTTTCAAGCATTTTCATTCAAAATGTGTTGTTGGTTTGAGTAATCCTAGTAGTGAAAGAACACACGTTCACCTTTTGGTTAAAAAAATGTATTCACTGGAAAACTGAGGAATGATACTAAACTGATCAATTGGTGCAATTTAATTAGTGCAGCTATGCCTAAGGCTCATTACTTAACCACTGTAGCATTAAGATGTTAGTGTTAGCAATGTAACTCTTGTTTTGTGATGATTTAAATGAACACCCTTCCCTGCAGGCCTGTTGACAGAGGCTTTATTTTAGACTAACAACTCTCTAAAGCCACACCTGATGTCTGTTTTCTTTGGACTTTGGCATCTGAAATGCTATGGTCATTAAAAAAAAAAAATGCCTGTTTTCCCCTAAAAAACTAAATTTTCCTTTGAAATATATTTCACATAATCAGATGTTCTTTGGTATAAAGCATGCATTTCTCTCTCAACCAAAACCTGAAAGCCTAGCTTTTCTAAATCCCACTCCCAATTATAAATCCTATATATTTATCTTCAGTACACAATAACATTTGAGGAGCACGAGAACAAGGGTTAAGAAAGCACAGGCAGTGATTTCATGCCACACAAAATGCTGTTTTATCTCAATCAATTGCTCCCCCCCCCCCCAGCCAAATCCTGCATTTCTTTATTTACCCCACAATAAAATGCACGAAAATGCATCCACTTTCTTGAAATGCTAAATATTTATTGGTTTGAAAATTCTATGGAAAATATTTATCATTGGTCGTGTAACTTTAAAACAAAGACTTTCAGTTGTCTACTCCCTCTTCAAAAAAGCAATAATGGCTACCCAATGTTTAGTTCAAGGTTCAACAGTAAGTACACACAAGCATATAAAAATGTCAATATTTTTTTCTAGTCTGACTGGTGAATATCAATTGTAACCAAAACGATCTGGTTCATATTTGAAATTCACTTTAGATACCAACTAAAGGGTTAATTAATGTAAATATGCAAGGCCGCCTTAAGTGAGTGATTGTCAATAGTCTTGGCTATGCTAAACACTCTAGGCAAGGCTTTGACCAAGATATGGCTGAAGATCCCTGGGATCACCTGGACTAGAATATATGATTACAAAACCTCAAGGTCCAGGAGTGACTATGAACATTGCAAGAAGTCAAACAAATGGTTCCTGTGCCTTGGGACATAGCATTCGAGTTTGATTAATGTGTTCCCATACTCAAAAAAACAGTCCGTAAAGGCCCTTGGTAAATTGAATGTCTTACACTTGCAGCTGGCTTCAGATTTGCATAAATTGGGGCAGTCATAGATCATTCCAACTCTAAGTGAGCAATCATGTATCTGGGTTATGCTAACAACTACAAATCAATAAAGGCCACAACCTGTTAGTAACTGAATTACCATTCTAGAATTTCCTGCTGGACATCAGTGGAATTTACACACGTGTTTAGATGGATACATATTATCTAAAACATAGTTTGTGGTTTCCTCACACCCTTACCTTTTTTGGGGGGTTTAGAAACCTTATTTTTTACATCAGCCCCCCTGAAAAATTATCGTTTAAATTGATTTCACAATTCGTCCCACATTTCTGAGCAGATTTCCCAGCACCCTCAACCCAGTAAATTTTAATGTGGGTGACAACCGTAGTGAGGGCTGCCCACCCTGTAAGGGTCAAATTCTAGAATCAGCCCTTTTCATCACCTTTTATTTCAAGCACTAAAAATATTAAAAGGCATAAAACACATGTGGGGTCTCAGTGGGTAACATGTTGCAACCCCCCCCCCCCCCCCTTCTGGGGTCCTGCTTCACTATCATCCTGTACTGATAAATAGGCTCAGGCCATGCTTAGATGGATAGAGTTATCAACTGTCTAGTCAACTACATAATAAAATCTGATATACATACGTTTAAAGACAGAAGTCTGACATCAAATGCTAACATTGCACAGTAACTCACTCAGGAGATAACAATTGCAAATTCGACAGGATTTTTGTGATATGGATGGAGGGAACATTAAATGTGTCATAAGGAACGTCTCCTTATGACGTGGTGGCAGGTTGGGATAAGGAAATGTATGTTGATGAAAAATGTCTGTACTGCTACCACTGAGCGCTGACAAAAAAATCTCATAAACTGGGATGCCAAAGCTGATTTGCCACGCAATAGATAGACAGATGCATACATATATAAATTTTCCAAATAGCAATAGGGAACTGGTATCTCTTCTCATGCCTGGGGAAATTTACAGGAATAGCAGGCTGTACTGAGACGCGCTCTGGTGAATTGCAATGTGACTGTGGCTGGCAATGGGGGGCTGGGGGCCTAGAGAGACACTGACCACCCTAGATTGCCCTTGTACCACCTATTAGAAATGTCCAGTTAATCACAAAACGTTTGCTTGTCCTTTTTTATTTCTATTTGTGGTCATGGAAAACTGAATAACAAAAAACATACACATACAACTGTAATAATAATAATAATGCCTCTCTGTCTCTGTCCCCCCACCCCCACTTGGGGTGAGAGTCATGTTAGCCTAGGGCCAGGCCTAAAAGTGGGGACTCTACTTGGTAATACCTAAACAATGTATTGCCAAAATAAACACAATTGGAAATCTATCCTGAGCAAGACATCTATTCTTTGGTCTGAAGGCTCCCTATCAAACTGGAAGAGGAGTGTCTTCTGGTTTAGCCAGCTCTCTCTCTCTCTCAGTGTAAAGCTGCAGTTGTCTGTTGAAAACACATATCTTACAGTGGCACAGTGACTCAGTGGGCAGCACTGCAGTGTCACACTGTCAGGGTTGCTTATTTGGCTCTCCTTCCCTGTGTATGTGATGTTTTCAGTGTTTTCTCTCTGTCATGTGAGTTCCCTTTGGCTACTTTGGTATCCACCCACATTCCAAAGACATGCAGTTAGGCAAATAATTTACTGGCACGCAGCTCAGTGGGTTAGCAATATGTGCCAGAAGGTTGTGGGCTCGAATCCGGCGACTGGTAGAGCATAGACCCCTAAGCAAAGTGCTTAACCCTAGCTACTCCAGGGATGTTGGAGGGTTCTGTGCTCTAATCCATATATACATGTGTATCTGTATCTCTCACACAAGATGGGCTATATGAAAATTAGCCAATCTCCTTACAGGAGTGAATAAACCACAACTATTCTATTCAAGAATGTGTGCGTGCCCTGTGATTGGCTGGCAGCATGTTCAAAGTGTCTCCGGCTTTGTGCATTGAATGGTCAGGGTTAAGCTCCAGGCTCCTCTTTACCCTATAGGGAAACAACAATCTGAAGTTGGAAGTAGAATGATTTATATTGAGAAACCTTAAAATCATACAATAATTTAAAGCTAATAGTTATCAAAGATGCAATATTTGCCATTTGCACAAGTACAGGTACAATGGAATGCTTCTTCAGCCCACTGAGTTACTCACTTAAATACGCACTTACTACTAAACTATGTAACAATGAATGACTGAACAAAATTTCCTGAGATGTTCAAAGACATTACAAAATAAACATTACGGTAAAATAATGTAATAAAACACCTGGAGAAAAGGCATTACAATTGCAAGTTTTATTTGAAATCTTTATTTTTCCATACCCAGAATTATAGGCTTCTGTTATGGACCTTATCTTGAGTGTAACCCACTGTCTAAACAGATGTTTGGGTTGCATCCATACCACATATGCAATGGGAGGCTATAGTTCATTTCTCTGTGACACAGCACAAAGGAGATTTTTTTTGTTTGTTTGTTTCCTGAAGAGAGATTGTTTCGAAACAAACCATTCTGTCATATTTGTTCTTAATATCACCAAACCGCAACACATTTTGGCCCAGGATTTGTCTGTTTAACCTCGTTTGTTTTAAAGCAGAATAAACATCTGGGACCATTAAATTCTGGAGCTGCGTTACAGCTTCAGTGAGGCAGAAAGCATGAAATAACGCTGCACATTTGAAAGTTCACCATTCTCAAATGGCCCGGTAGATATTTTCTGTAACGTTTTGTGATATCTGTTGTGAGATTTAATTACGATTCAATATGAGAAGACTGATAAATAGTCCTATTTACTACAGTTTATGATTTTTTATATTTGTAATTTGGCCAGTAGAGGACGCTAGTGCATAACGGCAAAAATGCACCATTGTATAGGCAAAAATTCACCATTGTAAGCACAGGCAGACCAATTGAGCGTTTTCAGTATGAAAGTTCTGCCCTCCAATTCAATTCAGTTGTATTATATTTCCAACTAAAAAAGTAAAAATAAAAAAGTAATGCACAACGTTTACCTGAACGTTATTATACATAGATAACATTATTTTCCGTATTTCAGCATATTACTAGTGGATGCGGGGTCGTTGTATAAACATTACAATTAAATTATTTCTGACATATTATAATAAAAACAATGCAGTAACTTTAAAAACAATACAATAACATTATGTATAACTATTATTATTATTCCTGTATTTTTTCATGAAAGAAACTACGCAAATAGCTAACGGATATGTTTTGAAGGATCTCGTCGGTGCCTGAAGCACGCCTGATCGCTGGCCTTGTAAAGAGGAGGGGGGGGGGGGGGGGACGTCTCAGTGAGAGCAAGGTAGCGCTCCTTTCCTTATACAAACTGTCGGCGGAGTCTCAACGACACATCTGGCGGTTTAATACATTTCTTAAACGATCAAGTATTTCTTTGCTTACACTTTAGATAACCGAGAAAAAAATAGATAGATACATAAAATACTAAGGGAGCAGTGCTTCATCTGAGTGGATTGCATATCGGAGCGTCTTTCTTTTCAAAGCTATAGGGTTTAAAGTTAACGGTGCAGCGACTGTAAATCCCGAGGCTGAGACATTTTCCTCTATTTAACGCAACTGTTTTTACGATGGATTTTTACCCCACTGGATGTTTGTATAACACTATGGATACGCCGAGGGTGTGTGGATAGACTATGCATTGTCTAAAATGGGTGCACAACATGGGAAACAGTATGGAAGCGAGGGTAAGTTTGCATGAAGTTTGTCTGGTCTCTCCAGGACTGCAGTAACAACACCTTCAGTTGTCTCCATCTCCAATGCACACTAGTGGTACATAGATGTGTTTTTTTCTTTAAACTTGTGAGCACATGTGCGCAGTAAATAAACGGTTTTATAATAATATAGGTAATCCTGGATGTATGTACAAAGTAACTAGGACTAAAGTGAAAGTTTTAATATGTTCACTTCGTCATGTGAAGAGAATGAAAAAAAAAGAATGAAAATAATGGCATGTAACGTTGTAGTAGTAATAGTAGTTTAATGTTTATTGTGGCACGTGAAATAATCACACATAAAGACTCGATCGCAAACCTTCACATTGCACCTGAAAATACAAAAATAAAATTGAAATTATAGTTTGAACTGTTTCTCGAATCAAGTTAAGTTTACAATTTTAGGATGAGACCTTATACTGACACTATAGCAATTCATCCGTCCGTCCGTCCATCCATCCATCTAAATTAGTTTTAATTAGTTCTCCTCATTCTCCAGATGAAGAAATTGTACCTTTCTGCGAGACAGATCTATGTCAGGGTTATTTGCTTTTTCTTCACAAACATCACAACGTAAACGTACAGTTCATTGGTTGCATTGGCTTTCAGTTGTTTTCTTTGCCCCACGATACTCACAGTCTTATTGTCTGGCCTGTACAGCGAACCCTGAGCTATTTCCAGAGACGCACGGACTGTTATTCCAGGAAGGAAGTGTATTCGTACCTCATGCTTTACTCGGACTTCTTGGGTGTATTTATAATTGTTTTCCTCTTGATTTAATAACCGTTGCGTGCTGTTTATCTTGCTTTAGGATTCTGCTAGATTTTTCAGTAGAAAGGATTCATGAGAGAGAACAAAGATAATTACTTTTAAATGATCATATTAGCATTGTAGGAATCTGTGTTAGAAATAAATGCTTTTATTTTTTCTAGAAAGCAGACTAAAAGGAATAGATGGTGGGCAAGGTTTTCTCATGAGTAAACAAGTGGTCAATGTTTGTTACATGAAAACTAACATTTAATAATATAATGTTGCAATGTACTTTATGATGGGATTGCAGCTAGGCCAGCAAGCAGACTTACCCTCCATCCATCCATCCATCCATCCATCCATCCATCCATCCATCCATCCATTCATCCATCCATCCATCCATCCATCCATCCATCC
>JAABNY020000001.1:24339613-24351846 GCA_015164015.2 Brevimyrus niger
CTGGTGCTAACATTAACATGAGGTAATGCCATTAGGCTTTACTGATTATAATTTGAGGTCCAACTTACTGTATCAACTTAAGCCACCTTCTTTTCACTTTTTCTGAGGTAAAAAGCGGCAAAAGCAGGGAAAACACAGTAGGGCTGAAGGGCAATGAGGCAGGGAGGAGAAATAAGGATGACCAGCAACGCCTGCTGGCCAAATTGGGAATTAGCACCTCTACATAGGCAATATGTGTGATAGCCCATATGTGTGATAGCCCATCGTCCTGTCCAAGGTGCTCCCTTGCCTTGTGCTCCATGAGCACTGTAATGTCTGTCCTGTCTTAAGTGCTGTACACTGGGTCTAGGTGGAACAGTATTTCAGTTCATTGTCTAGTGAACATGGCTGAGATGACAATAAAGCTTTTATTAGGCTTAACCCTGGATGGATGCACTTTGTGTTGCAAAAAAACATCACAGTTCTGGGGTCATTTTCAAGGGTAATTTTAAAGGGACAGCAGCTTTATTTATCACATGCTTCAACACAATAAAAATAATAGTCTACTTCTGTTGCATTTTTTTACCAGAGTAATGGGGTGAGTAATTTGGTACATACTGAAGAAATGTTTCCAATATCAAACACCTCATTTGCCATTATATCACATGATATCAATGTTTTGAAAAGTCCTTACGGTCTGTCTCCATGGCCCCCCCCCCCCCCCAAACAAAAAAGGAAAAAAATGACATTAAGCAGTAAGCACAAAGCCCTTTATGTATAATCTAAGAAAGCATTTCTTGCTGGAGTTTGACGTGACAAACGATGTGTGATGTATCGTTGTACACCGTCGCCTGTGGAAACACAGCATTCCTGTTCGTGTCTAAGAGCCTGATTTAATTAAGCCATATCTAAAAAGTCTGGAGGACTTAACGCTAATGTGATGGAGCATTTGGAGAAAATGGCCCCTCTGGTGCCAAACAGGCCCTACTTCTCCCCCTACCCCGATCACCAGTGATGCTGAAAGCTGTTTCAGCCGGAGAACTCATTTGTTTTAGCAGATGAAGCCTCATTGCCTTTTGTAAGAAATTAGTTGCAGGTGTAAGCGGAACGAATGCTGACGTGCTGTTTGACTTTTGTGCAAAAACTGAGACGGTGGCTGTGCCGGTAGTCGTCTGGTGAAAATGATTAAGGTTGGCACCCGCAGGTTCTGATGTTTCTCTGAGGATCCCCTGCTATGGTTCTAAAGGGAACAAGGTGTTATGGGCAAACAGATGATCATTACAAGGAATCACAGAGTATCACTTCTATAATCTACTACTTTCACACTACAAGAATACTATAGGATCCCTTTGAATGGTTCACAGATGTACACTTGGGGAAGACATCCTTTATTGTAATGAATTGTGAGCTGTACAAGCATTGGACAATGCATAGCTTTCAGACTTCATCTGACTACACACACGCACACACACACACACACACACACACACACACACACACACACACACATACAGTAAAGAGTTTAAATACAGTGCTTTTGGTAAATGGAAGAGATACAGATGAAGAACAAAAGGGGAAAAATCCACTATGAAATATGTTAAGCAAGAACAAACGGTTTTGAGTTCACATTAATTTTGACTGAACCATGAACCATGATACGCAAAACTAAAAAATATTAAGGAAAAGAAAACCTGTACAGTCATGTCATTTGGAAAGTTACTGTATAGAGAGAGTCATATCATAACCTGCTCATGATGCAGAATCATCTAATAAAGAAAAACCCTAAAACTCCAACGTCAAGTTATATGATAAACGTGAGTATCCTGGGACTCTCACAGTTTATGATTCTCTTTCTAGATTTGGGTTAATTGATGTCACTGGTTTTCAGTCAAACACAACATTTGTGAAACTGTCAAATGCTTTCAACTATTTATTAGACCTGCACCTGCCTGATTCATAGTTATCAGTGCTGTGGTGAATTAATACATCTGTGTAGCTTTGTATATCCAGCTAGAATGGATTATAATAAACTGAAAAGCAGTATTCACTCAGTCCATTTTTTTTTCAAAAAGTTCATCCATCTTAAGCCAGAATGCTTGGACAAGTGTAGACAAACAGACGGACCCAAGGAAACCTTTACATGGTTGAATATTTTACAGGCTTCCTTCAGAATAAGTGGCATTCTTTAGCATGCAGTGAAGAGTCTCCTGGCTCTTGGATTTGACAGCGATGGATGTGAAAGTTAAACCATGATGCCTTTTGCAATTTCAGGAACGGCTGAAGTGCATCAGAATGTAAGAACCCCTGGAGAATTCAGACGTTAAAGTCCAATGCTACTCTGTAGCTCTCAATGCTACAACTGTAACTGTCTGAAACATTTGTTTAAAAATTTACAATACTTACATTACACCCACATTTTATATGTGTTAGTACTTAGAGCTAAATAGATTTATTTTATTGTCCTTATTGTGCCCTAATTTTTGACCGTCTCTTTGTGTTTTCAATCTGATTTCTAAGCTGCAGTTGATTCCTGGGTAAGTGCATCTCTAACTTATATGCTTAACTAACTTATGGCTTAGTTATCTAATCCGTACCCTTACTCTAGTCTAATGCTAAACTAATACCCAAGATTCCACTGTAATGTTTACTGTCTTTACCAGATCCACAGAACATTCCAAATATTCTATACCCCCTTATCCAGTACAGTCACAGGGGTCTGTCTTAGCGCCCTGGTGAGAAAGCCAGCCCATTTCACAGGATACATGCATTCATGAACAAAATCACCTGCGATAGGAGAGACACCAATTCAGACAGTAGCATGTTTATTAAACTGCAGCAGGAAACAGCCTAGAGGAAACTTATGCAAATCTATTGTTTCTAACCAGCCTGTTTCCTTTGTTGCTCAAGCTTTATATGCTTACAGTTTATCAGGGTTTTACTCCAGTATCAGATTTGCACCTGCATTCTATTTTAAACCGGAGTAATAACCATTTAAAGTACATTGTCAAAAAGCTGACAGATCCCGAATAACAAAGTAAACAAAAACATCAGTCATTCCTTTGAATGTGTGCAAATAGGATTGCATCTTTGTCAACTGACAAAACTGCTGAGTTTAAAATGTTCATAGAACTGAACTGTATTTATTACTGTGTCCCCAAGAAAAAGATCCTTACAGTATACCTGCTGATCTTCAGCTGTCCATCATCAGGCACAAAGCCTGACCCCAGATCACATAGTTATGTTTTTATAAAGATCAGCCAACAAAGAACCCTAAAAATTATTATTAAAGACTATACTTTAAAGTATGATTTTGGTAATCTCAAAGCATTCATAAATTTGCACAATTAATTAGTGTATTTATAAACGTCTTATTATGTACCTTCTGTGCTGTGTCTATTTCTGCTAGACAGGGAGAGTTTGCAGTGGCACTGAATTATGCCACTTGTTGATTTAGCACAAATGAATTGGGCTTCAACAGTATTTAGGTTGTACCTGCTCCAACAGTAAACCACTTGTTCCGACGATAGTTTTGGTTTTGATGAGCAAACAAGAGCGTCTGAATAACAGAGTGAACACTGTTCTGTCAATGAAAATTAGGGGGCGCCTTAATATAACGGGGGCTATTGCTGAATGACACCTGGCTTGTGGCAGTGCTGTCATCACTCAGATGGTTTTCGGTCCCGTACTCAGAGAACAGATTACTGCTTTGGACTGTGGCACATCGTGTTCCCTTGTTTCGGATTTAAGTGTTTACCCTTTCTTTTATTGTACCATATTTGTGAGCTGAGCTTTAAAATTCAGGACTAATAAACTTGTTACCTCGTATTAATTTTAAGTTTACCTGTAACGTTGTCTTTTAGAAATAGGTTGGTGAAAAGATTAATTAAATTATGTTTATTTGTTATTTACAGATGCTTCGGTGCCACTTTACAATGGGACTACCCATGTAACGTTTATGGAATGGTTTATAATCTGGTTATTAATTAGGTTGCAACACTAAATTATTAATAGACAATTTTAAGCAAGTTATAACAAAGGATCCTTATTGTAAAGTGGTACCGATGCTTTTGTCCATATTGACATACGATTGAGAAAGCAGGGCCAGCCTGTGCCTGCAACGATTAGGAGTTATGGGCTTTGATAAAGGGCCCAATGGCATTGGAACTGGCAACTGTCCAATTGCAGGCATAGAGTTCTAACCCACAGAGCCACACACCAACCGTTGTACACCTGAAACCCTTTTATAATAATATTTTGGAGCATTGCTCATAATTATTCAGTGCACCAGCCCACATCAGTCATGTTGGAAACAGAACCATGAGGAGAAGTTTATTGTGGGTTTGGCTTATCTTCGTCATGAACTATTGGTGGAGCATAGCATTCAGCAGAGAACACACCAGCCCACATTAAAAATGAAGAAGCAATTTTCCCAGATGCAAACAGAATGGAAAAACAAACGTATGACGACAGAATTTTTTGGCTTTCACTTGCACCTTGGTCTGATTAACTGGGAGCAAAACACAATTTATAAATAATGCAGCAAACAAACAATAGACAAAATTAATCAGCACCACAAGTCCCATCAGCCGACTTTACCAGCTATGCCCCAACCCTCCCGAAAACCAGCTCTGACCTCTCGTTTGTGAGTCATTTGCACATTCGTACATTGTAATGCCTTTCATTTGCAATGTCTTGGCACCTCATCCTGGGTTGTTCCCTGCCTTGCTCTGTAGATTCTGGGATAGCCTCTAGACTCCTGCAACCCTGCATAGAACAAGTGGGTATGGAGCATTAATAGTAATGCCTTGCTTCCCATTTATGGTTATCAAAAATATTCTGGCTATATGGGAATCAGTTCTTGATTTTAACTGCAACTTTCTCATTTAATCATAACCAAGGCACAAGTTGACAAAATGACAAACTCAGAAAAGAATGAGTATTCAAGTTTGACTTCTAGTATTGTTATTGTACGAAAGCTTACGTGCGCTATTTGTGTACAAATATATTTAACATTAACTATTATCTTCAAGAGTATTGCAGTTTATGTTGCACATAATGTATATACACAAAACACACAGAAATTCACAAGAAAATCACCCATTCCAATAAATTAAAGTTGACTAAATGCTAAATTATTGATGAATTGTGCTGTTTAATAGTAAGATTCTTCTATGAGTTATTATTTTGGACAGCATAAGAACGCCTTGTCATCTGGGTAGAATTAATGTGACGCATTGCCTATAAACCCTGAAAGAAAATTGGTTTCTAATTTACAAGGATATGTGGAATAGCTTGGAGAAGGATTATGAGGGAAACACCTAATTTTCTCATAAACCATATGATGTTCAATACCCCAAAATCCAAATTTATACACCACCTTTGTACTAAGACTCCCCAATTACATTCTACATGTTCCACTGCCCTAAATTAGGTAGAATACTTTCATCCCACCAATACTTGAATATTACGTCAATCTGTGTGATATAATAAGGTTTCCTTTGCATTTATAACCCCCTCATGAGTCAAACCCACAATGAACAGGATGTGTGATCAAAAGCAAAACCACTGCCTTCTGCAGAGTCTGTTCAAGCAAACTGTTTGTTCCTTGCAGCGGTGGAGATTTTAGGTCCAGAGAGTACAAGTCCAACTGAAAAGATTTTGTTTCAGTTAACCAGTTGAGTATAAAGAGTCACAGAATACTCAGATGGTTAGGTGAAACAAAATCTGTACTCTTTGGATCTGAAATCTCCACCTCTGGTTTCTTGTGTCTTTCAGCAAGGATCCAGAACAGTTCACCGTACAAGGGCTCTCATAACACCCTAAGTCTGTCTTTAAGTCAAATTTGTAAGTAAGTCAGAAAAATAATCATTTAATAATAATAATACTATTATTATTATGGTTTTTGTTATTATTACATAGTAATAATAAAAGTAACTACATATAGTACAGTACTGTCCCTCAAGCCAATGCACTGCTGAATTGATGCATGATGTTTTCATGAGCGACACAAACTCATTTTTAATCTAACAGGCTTTATTGCAGTCAATTCATAAGTAGGCTGGAGACTGCCGGTATTATGGGATGTATACTAAGGATCCAGAGCAGATCACCATGAAGTGCTCTCATAACTGCATCTCTGACACTCAGTGGTAATGCTTAGAATAATAAAGGATGTGAGCTGATTTAATTAAATATCAGTTTAGCAGTGTATACCCAATGAAGGGCGTTCTCTGTGTTTTAGGAGTTCAGGTATTTTGGAAGTTCTACTCAGATGCTGGAGTTACACAGCCTGCAGCTGGGGCTTACAGCAAGGGAACAAACTTTTAGGGGAGGTCTTTGCCTCATGCATTACAGATGTTTCAGCTTGGTGGTCCCAGAAACGTTCTTTAGTGTGTGTGTACTGGGGGAGATCAGAGTGCAGAGCCAAACCTGAGCACGAATCTCCCACGTGTTATTGCCTTGAGAGCCCCACAAAATTTGCCCCAACAGGACAAGCACAGAACCCTCATACAACGTGCTGTTACTGGACAGGCGACAACACTAGTTTCTATGACGAATTTGTTAACATAAATAAATAACTTATTTAGGACAGCTAGAGAAAACCTGACTGTTTAAACGGGTATATTTTGTACTTAGGAGCACAAATTCATAGTGTAGTATTTATCTAAAAAGAAGATTTAACATATAAATTTACATGTTTAAATTATTCCCCAAATAATTGCTATTTTCAAAGCAACTTAATCGATAGGATCCGCGGGTCCCTGGAGCAAATTTATTTATTATGTCCAGCAGTTAATTGTTCTCCCCTGTAGAGGACATTAGGTTTTTCGCTCATATCTTTCATGCTGTACATGCCACTATTGTTGACTTTTGTTGACTGATTGAGTCCTATTATTCATTAAAGCGTGCAGTTAGGGCTTTAAGATGACATCACATGTGTGGGGGGTGTGACCATGCCAGGGTTGGATGTCAGAGCTGGCCAAAGGTGGCCACCCCCAAAAATATAACTAGCCCCTGATGCCCCCCCCCCCCCAATCAAAATGTTCTGGAGGTACCACTAGGCCTTGCCAACATACCCTTCCCATCAAATCAAAATTTTAATCAGTATTTAAAGTATTTTTTTCCTACTACATCAGGAGGAAAAAGCTTCCCCGTATGTCCTTGTGTTATTATTCCACAGGGCTATCCGTGGAGCCACCTCACTGGCCCAGCCTTCTTGTTCTTGCAGTAATTATTTATCTTCCCTGCCATCAGGGCTCTTTAGCATGCAGCTGCTGCACTATCACACCGGTGCTGTTAGCGGAGTATCGGTCGTCACGCTCACATCAAAAAGCAACACCAGATGCGCGTTGACGTGCTCCAGCCACCCACATGTGAGGCTCTACCCAGAACCTCTTAGAAGTGCTCAGCTGGTCACGGTGTAAACACCGCAAGGTCCCATCTGGGCCTTGTGGGAAGCCAGACTCAATGGGTTTTGAAGCTGATGCTTCTCAAAGATCTTTAAACAAACATTGATAGTCCCAGACCTTTACTCTTATGTGTGTTTTGATTAAATGGGGCCCTATGCATCCCATGGGCAAGATGTGTTGCTGCTAGGTGTAGGAAGTAAGCTTCTACAGCCCCGGACAGGTACAATGCTTGGACCTTTCCAAACGATTCATCTTCACTGAAAGTGCAGTTACTGAATTCATACTGCATTAGAGAAACGGCTCTTGCGAAATCTTTTAGCTAATGAAGTTTAATTATTTTTTATCTTTTAACCAATTATCCAGTTCAGGGTGGCAATGAGCCTGGATTCTATCCCAGGAAGCACAGGACACAAGGCAGGGGACACTGCACATTCTGTCGCACTGTTGAAAATGCTGATTCACCTGATTTCATGATTTTTGACGTTGAGTTTGAGTCCAAAGTACCTGGTGCAAAACCTTTACACGCATAGTAGACAAGCACAGGATGAAACAAAGACAATATATTTCTACCAATGCAGATGTGCATTTGTACAGTAAACAATGCTGGTGGACTGGTATGGGTTCAGGGTCATGTGTATATTCTTGGTGTACACTGTCTGTACTTTAAAAGAAGCAACACATTAAATTATGCCAAAAGGTTTACTTTAGGATAGCTTTGAAGAGAAAAAACATTAACAAGTAACTAAGAGGTAATACTAATCGCGATCATTTCCAGAAGGTGACTGATACCGTTGGTGCCAGAAATTGTACTACTTCTGCTTGTTAAGTCACTGTCAACTATCTGTATGCACTGAATACTCCGCGTTCTATTAAACAGCAAGATACTGGCAGTACTCAAAAGAGATTTCATTTACAAGAATATTTTCCCCAGAATCCCAGCTTTCTACCTTTCAGTTTCTATAAAAGGGAGCATTTTTAAACAGCTGGATAGGGTCCCCCTCAGATCGACCCACCCACGGAGCTGGGATACCGCGGCGATGCGAGATGAAACGTGCATGGCGATCGGGAAAGCGCATCAGAGGCACGACGTGCACACACGATAACTTTCATTGACAGCGCGGAAATAAAAACAGAAATTAAAGTTTCAATTGCTGCTCTGATTGCAATTATCGAGTTTTCGCTTGGCAGGCGCTTTCAAAGGCGGCGCAGTGTATTTCTTGGCAACGTATCTGGGTTTTAACTTGAAACGAACGGGGTTGCGTCGAGTACGCGCATGAGAAGAGGCGCTCCGGATCAGCGCTGGTTTATAGATCACTGCCAGTAGCCCCTCTTCCTCCGTTCCTCTAGTCCCGGATGTCAAACGCTAAAGCTGAAAAGCATCCACTCCTTTTTCCGAGGTTGTGCCCTGTCGGACTTTAAAGAGCATACGGTGGATTATTATTATTATTATTATTATTATTATTATTATTATTATTATTATTTCTTGATTATTCAAATGAATCGACGATTGTTTGAATGTATTATGTTTCATGAGCTGTTCTCTTATTTCCATTACAGTACGGTTAATGCGACTGCGGTCAATATTTGTCAAAGATTTTTCCAAATGTTATGAACAGAGTGGGAAGGCAGGCACTTAGAAGTGTAGTTTACCCTTTAATATTAAAAATAGCATTGAGAAGAACTTTAGCAGGGTTTACAGATCCCACTGTAGACTCAGGTGTTGATATGTTAACAATAGTTCTGCAAGTTTACTAGGTCATCCATCCAACCATCTACCCCAGGAAACACAAGTCATAACAGGATAGCATCCTGGATGGGATTCCAGTTGTTCGTAGTTCCTTCAAGACTAATATACCCTGAAAACTGTGGCTGTGACAGGCAATTCAGAAATAAAATGTTAAAATTAGTACTAACGTGAACCTGAAGACCTCTGTCTAAGAAGGGTATTTTACCACCCTCTGATGATGCCATTTCTGCTGGCAGACCCTTTCAAAATATAAGCCACCCATTTCCATTTTACTGTAAAGTATTTCACAGTCACATACTGAGGAAAGCTGTTAGTGCTTCAGCTGTTCCTTAAAAGTTAAAATTTTGACTGGAGTATTGTTTGTCTTCCAAGAATATGACATTATTTAAGACTCACAAACAAGTATCATGTTCTGATTTCATCAGATTCTTTGTCACTGCTGTACTCGCATCAATAAATTCTTAAAATAGTACACATACAGTAAAATATTTCTAATGTGATTAGGTACACCTGAAAAAATTAAGTTCGTTCTTGATTAGCATGTTGGGTTAATGTGAATTTTAGTAATGTAAATAATTTGTAAAGCCACACAATCAAAAATATTACAAATGGCAAAGGCTCTTCTGAAACTTCAATGTGTACAGATGCTCCTCTACTTACGAACTTTCAACTTACGAACTTACAGACATACGAACGAAGTGAACTGTAAGACCAAAATGTATTCCTTGGGCTCCTGTTTCCTGTCCGCAACACCAGTTTTATTTCTGCGGACCAGTTCCGCCTAGTCGGCCTTCAACATCTGGCCGTTACTCCCGCACCATGGCAGCGTAGCGTGCATTCTCCCAGCATCATAGTTCTTTGTATTTGCGTATACAGTGTTACCTCAGAACTCAAACTTAATCCATTCAGAACTCCAGATCAAATCCTGAAAAGTTTGGGTTCTGATCGAATTTTCCCCATAAAAAATAATGGAAAACCAATGAATTGGTTCCCGGCCCCAAAAAATTACACCTAAATATGTATTTTTAGCATTTAAACACAAAATGAACCGGATAAAACATGAAGAGCATATACTGTACTAAACACACCTAAGGACATTTATCAAAACAGTAATTTGTAAAGTAAGAAAATAAATGTATCCAAACAATGTGTCCTGCCCGATCGTCTGTCCTTCCATGTGCTACGCCCCCTCATTAACCCATTGTGGAATCCCTGTGTGATCAGCAATTTCTGGTTGTTGTCATGAGTCCTCTACATGTATTTCATCCGCGTTTCAGTTTGTTTCCCCAGTCCGGTCATTGTATTGTCCATCTGTGTTTTGCTTGCCTTACCTGTAATTAAACCCCATATTCCCCGATACCCTGACGTCTGCGCCTTTGTTTCCATTCCGTCCCCACTCGGCTCAACAATATTATTCTAATTAAATGTATTAATGGATTATTATTAATATTAAATTAATTTATAAGAAAACTTTATTTTAAAATGTATTTTATTATATATTAATTACTGTTACTGCCAATGCGAGGCAGAGACGTTACCCTTCATTTCTGCTGAGAGACGTGCCGCATGACTCATTTCCTCACATGTACTGTACAAGTTTTCTTAGGTTGGTGTTCACGGTTTGACTTCTGAGATTCAGATCAAGTACTATGTATTTTTTTTCTAAACTGGTTGGTTCGAGTTTTAAGAAATTTGTGTTCTAATGAATTCGAGAACTGAGGTACCACTGCACCCTTAAAATGATGAATCAAAGATGGCAATCGTCAATTTGACCTGCATGTTTGGAAATCCATCCATCCACCCATCCATCCATCCATGTCCCAACCACTTGTCCAGGGCATGGTCACAAGGCTTCTATTTTTAGAAACATAATTACTTATTTCAACAATTTCACCAAAGCATTTATTTAATCAGGTGGATGTTTATAACATTTTCGTTTTAGATTTTCTTTCTACTGTTGCTCAACTGTAATGCACATGATGTTGGTTGTATTATAAGAGAATAAAAGTACGACATTTGACAACAATTGTTAATTCTCATGCAAAGCTGTAAAAAAGGCTCACAGGTAGCTTTAAGCTTGCAGCTTGGACTTTCTAGGATCTTCTGTTTTGATCATTTCTATTGTGCTCTTAAATTTTCCTCATACAGCCAAGGATATGGACTTTAAGTAGTTGAACAGGATGAAGCCTGCTTCTGGGAAAAGGCTGTTGGATGTGGGTTGACCTCAGAGTCTGGTGTGAGCTGTCTTCCCTGCTCTGGAGGAGGATTGGGTTTCTGGAAGTCAGCTGTTATTTTGCAAATGGTGAAAAATGTTACACACAATCCTTCATTTGTCAGGACTGAACAGAGGGCTGGTTAAACATCTGTTAGAGAAGGAACACAACCATTATGCAGGTGAAGCGAATATAAGAGTACATATAAATCTGAATTAGAATGAATGAATGAATGATGAGCAGACATTTTACTGGGAATGGACATTTTAAACAACCCTTATTGTCTTTTTTATTTTGGATCATTATTGGTATTATAATAGGAGCAGTAAGGTAATTATTACGATCTGAGAGATGTGATATGATGAGGTGAAGAACATCATGTGAGGGATTGTTAATAAGACCATAATGTGACTGAGACTGCCTCTGGCTATGGCTCCCAACATGCCTGACATTGTGACTTTATGTGTAATATATTTGCTAGCAGAATTTATAATCACTGCAAGCTATTTTAACAGCATCCTTTTAGAAATGAAATTAGTAATGAGATTGAATGGGAAGCTTGGTGTATTCCGTGAATGGGATGCCAGTCTCTTCAGGTAAATGCAAAAAATAAGTAGAAACAGAAGCTATAAATTCTAAAATCCCAGGTTTCCCATCAAGTACTGTATTGCCCATCACAAATATCAATGTATTTTTCCTTGATTATTATAATTAGTTTTCCATTGTCATCCTAAAGCAAAAACAAGACCATTCCTAATTAGATAATGAAACTTACAATATTAACAAAAAAAATATTTTGATTGTTAGCTTTTGATTGTTAGTTGAATTATGACAAAATGAGAACATGTAACAGTGATTATAGTATTACATTTATGTTGAAGTGAA
>JAABNY020000001.1:24373553-24385403 GCA_015164015.2 Brevimyrus niger
GAATGTAAATGTGATGGCTGATTATTGTTGGAGTATGTACAGTATGAGTATGTACAGTATGAACATATACAGTATGACTATGTACAGTATGAGTATGTACAGTATGAGTATGTACAGTATGAGTATGTACAGACAAAATCCTGATGCTTCATACAAAAGAAAATCATACCGGAAACAGCTTCACAGTGCAAAGTGACCAGCAAAGACATGATGAACTGTTTCTTTAATATAACATTTGCTATATTTAATGTTGAACTTTAATTGCAAATTGTGACAAAACCAGACATGTGGCCAAATTCTGAAACAACATGATAAACTGTAGAACATCCATTTGTTTTTGTTAAATCACATAACAAAAAATTGTAAAATGTCGGCCAGTGTTATGGCTGCAAAGGGGAGACCAGCTCCATATTGATGCCTGTATATTTAGAATGGGACGGCTTAAAGGCTCCTGTAGGTGAGAAGGCCGGGTGTCAGTGGCGCAGTACTGTGTCTGTTGATCCACCTACACTCAGGAATCAGTTTTTAAGACAAATATGAAAAAGTGCTGCCTGTGCTCTCTCATTCTTGAATATCCTTTTGATTATACTCTTTTCTCTTGTTCTTTCTGTACTTACTCCATCTCTTTACTTTCTTTTTTTCTTTCTGTTCTCTCCTCCTGTGCACTCATCTCCCATTTTCTTCCCTGACTCTTACCCCCCCGCCCCCGGCACCTCCCCCTAAGGCTGCTCCAAGGTGTCCTGCATCAGCCTGACGCGGGAGGTCTCGCTGAAACTCTCCCCGGCGCACGGCCGCCAGATCTCCATCCGCTACCTGGACATGACGGACTGCTTCGCGCTGGAGGACGAGGGCCTGCACACCATCGCGGCGCACTGCACGCAGCTGACGCACCTGTACCTGCGGCGGTGCGCGCGCCTCACCGACGAGGGCCTGCGCTGCTTGGTGCTCTACTGCCCCGGCGTGCGCGAGCTCAGCGTCAGCGACTGCCGCTTCGTCAGCGACTTCGGCCTGCGCGAGATCGCCAAGCTGGAAGGCCGCCTGCGCTACCTGAGCGTGGCGCACTGCAGCCGCATCACCGACGTGGGTCTGCGCTATATCGCTAAGTACTGTGGCCAGCTGCGCTACCTCAATGCCCGCGGCTGCGAGGGCCTCACGGACCACGGCATGGAGTACCTGGCCAAGAGCTGCCCCAGGCTCAAGTCTCTGGATGTGGGCAAGTGCCCCCTAGTGTCGGACGCCGGGCTGGAGCTTCTGGCGCTGCACTGCTTCCACCTGAAGAGGCTGAGCCTGAAGGCCTGCGAGAGCATCACGGACCGTGGCCTCCGGGTGCTCGCCGCCAACTGCTTCGACCTGCAGCTTCTCAACGTGCAGGACTGTGATGCGTCGTTGGGGGCGCTGCGCTTCGTCAAGCGCCACTGCAGGCGCTGCATCATTGAGCATACTAACCCTGCCTTCTTCTGAAGAGCTACACGCATGGAGCTGCCTTGTCAGTCCTTTCCGGAGGGTTCTGGAGGACATGGGCACTTCTAGGAAAATGTGCAATACTTGGCCATTTTAAATTTACATGATTTAAAAAAAATGCGCTTTAGTACCGTATATATAAATGAAATCTGGAGGAAATGCGAAGTAATTTCAGTCTATTGCTAATGTTTTTATTTTGATTTTATTTCCTCTAAAACGATGCAATACTTAAAGAAATATTTAACTAATTTACTGTTGTGCTCCATGCCGTAAACCATTCAATTATTTTTGAGCTTTTTCTTGCAGTATCTTGCATGGGTTCACTTGTAGTTTGCCACATCTGAGATTTAAAAAAGTTCTTAAAATATCTGTTTCCTTAAGCACCTTGAATTATCCGTCCATTAAATTTTTACTTAGAGACACTAATTAACGTAACAGCATGTCTTGAGTACAGGAGAAAACCAGAGCACCTTACAAACCCCACAGAACTTGCGGAGCACATGCAACCCCCCCCCACGGAACTGGGAAGAGAAATCAAAATCCAGTACTACTCCCCTGTTTCATATTCACAAATTTTTATTTACATGACCACAATACACCTAATATGTTCAATGAAACTTTGGTGCTGCCCCTCAGCTTCTTAACACGGAGCCATACATTTTCAAAGTCTGTAGTCAAATTCCTGGATGCATGTATATTGGCTTCTCATTGTTCAAATCTGAAAACAGATACTTTCAAATAACATGTGGTCTGCATGCAAATTACAGGCCAGTAATCAAACCACTACATTAAGTCGGACATGTGTTAAACATAAGGGACAAGCCCTTCTTCTGGTTATTTGTAGGGGTTAAGGGAGTTGGGGATCTCTTTGACATTCTCACTATGTTGTTTCCAGCATTCTGCACTAGAATTTCAGTGATGGTGTTATTTAGCAATTTAGGGAAACCAAACAGATTCATCCAGTTCTGTTTGCAGGATGATTCCAATTGCTAAAATTCTGTCTTTTGATCATTCACCATACAAAGCTGTCATGACCATCATTTAATCTTACTCTCATCATCCCCACCCCGGAATCTATGTATTGCTTTAAATGAAGTATTTGGTTTGGAAGCATGCAATAGAATTTTCCAGTAAAGTATTTGTTTAAAACAAAGTACACATTCCAGAGACACGTCAGCTAAAGAAAGCTTTGTAGACCAGTGGGACACACACACCTCAACAACATTGCTCATTCCAAAAAGGTCTCAGTTCCCCCGCTTCCATTTCTTGTTTTATAAGCTGAATTTTATGACCTTGATGAAAATGATTAGAATAGAAATTGTGTTGTTTTGTTATGTACAGAGTTCCTTATGATAACCCTGCCATATGCTTATGAAACTTCAATAACGATACCTGAAAAACAAACACAAAGTTCTACTATTGATTTATTTTGTTGCTATGGTACAACTAATGGCACTTTTATTTTTTGTTTTGTGGATGGTTTTCACTATCAGTGTAAAATTAAATGCTATATTTATGATTTAATTGTACTTAAATTTACATCACAAAGGATATTGTACGCATTTTGTGCAGATTTTCAGCAAACAATGAAAGTAATGTAAATACATAGATAATATCTTGATTGCACATTCAATTCTGCTTTACAATAAATTGCTGATGTTCACCTACATGCAGATATTTGGTTGTAATGCACATTTGGAAGTTAGAACATTCCTTGCCTATGTTGTTTACAAACGTCTTTCTTCTAAGGGAGTTCAGCAGTATTAATTTTGTTAATACAGAACCGTGTGTGCCTGACTTTGTGTAAATCTGTGCTGTAGCAACACATTCAATAACTCAATTACAGGAAGCCGAAAGCAGTAGCTCTCATTGTCTCTGGTTTCCTTTCAGTTCATTATTCTATTTCACAAGAGCTTTTAGTTTCCCTCAGCAAGAGAATGAAAAGGCCAAATGAAAAGAAGCTCAGAAAAATATGTCTTTAATCAAGGACCCAGTAAACACGTTGCTGCTACAGTTACTCTAAATAATAATAAAACACTTTATTATTAACCATGGAATACTATGCATTTTCTTTTTTGACTGAAATAAAACTGGTAACTATGATTGAAAAAAGCAAAAGAGTCAGCAGAAAAACTATTAGGCTTATTTGATGTTATACATGAATAGCTAATTTAGCTAAACTGGTAAAATGGCACAGAAATAGCACTTATTCTATATTTGATATAATTACAGATTTTTGTTACAATAAATATGTTATTGTTGAATATGGCAAGCACTGATTAATAAAAAAGCACCAAAATGGCTAACTAATGGCGTACTAGGTGTGTGTCCTATAATAATAATAATAATAATAATAATAATTATTATTATTATTATTATTATTATTATTATGTGCTATCAAGTTTATGTTGACCATGGAAATCAAAAAGATGGCATCCTCTTCCTCTTCTACCTTCTGCATTTCTGCAATGCAGTGGATCCATACCCAAAGTAATACCCAGATTTAATCTTCTCATTGGTGCAGTCCAGACTTGATTTGTTCAAGAAACAGCTTGTTTGTTTTTCTTGCGGTTCATTGTTTTCTTAAAATCTCCTCTGGCACAAAGCATCTCCTCCTGTCCTCCTTCATTGTCCAGCTTTTGCGTGCATAAAGAGTCTCGGAAAATAACATATTCTGAACAGCTCTGCTCTTTGTTCTTAGACATGCATGAGTGCTTTTGAAGTGTATTTCTAGGCCCTCATTAGATTTCTTGTTTTGTTGTTAATGACTTTTCCTAGGAACCAGCAGCTATCTATAACCTCCATGTCTTCACCATCAAAACTGTAGCTATTATCTGCCAGTTCTGTGGCTACGGCCTTTGTTTTCATTACATTTAGCTTCAGTCCCATGTACTCACCCTCTCCTTTAACCTTTATATCGTCTTCATTTCCTACTTTCCTAATGAAAGCATCAGCAAATCAACAATTGTTGATATTTGTTCCATCAGTCTTGCATCCACAGTTGTCTTCTTCCACTCCTGCTTATCTTGGTATAAAGTATGTTCTACGTACAACAGGGATGGTTGCCTACTCTGTTCAGCTGACTGGTGTCATTTTCAGTTTGAGACAAGTCTGCACATACCTGCATTTGCATGCATGTAACTGTTTCTTTGCTTTGTAAATAGTCTGTAGGGTTTGCAAACTACCCAACCGTTTTTGATATAGGTAATTTTAGGTATATAATGGAATAACATAGATTTGCCGTAAGATTTCTTATCTGAGAATCTGAAAGCGTGAGTGTCACACCAGATCAGTGAGAGCCGGTAACCCTAGTACCGGGTGATAGTATGTGACCACGATGAACCCACCCTGAAGCCCCTCACTTTCACTGCTTCAATGCACATGCTAACCTCCTGCCATTTCTTGGCTTTTTCAATTACCCATCAGTGATTTTTCTTTTCTATTTCCTTGGCCTTTCCTGCTTGTATTTAAGCATTTTAATCTGCTTTGAATGATCTTTACTGTAGCTTGATACTACCAGTGTGTGACAAAGGGGGAGGGGGGATTTGTATATGGTACGTTTATAAATGTTACATGTTATATAAACTTAACTAGGTGTTTGTTAATTAAACAGTGACTGATTTTCTCATTTGTCAAACAAGCGGCTAAACAGAAACAAAGAGGACTATAAGATCACACAATCCATCCAGTGTAATCACTAATGGGTACTTTTGTTTGGTCTTGTAACATCAACATGGCCAAACATCATTGCTATTTCAGATGGACAATAAAACCACCGACTTGCTATTATGTTCTAAGCTGACTTACCTAATTCTGCAACCAGGTAGGGACACTGAGTGGGACAATAGTCAGCCTATCACATTTTTTCATGACCTGAAATGGTACAGGAATGACAGGGTTACTATGTAATTAAGCTACAGTATAAAACCAGAGCAAAGGTGTGCACAAGACATAGCTTTCCTAGAATTTTACACACATCATCAAGCAGCTTAAACGACTCACAACCTCACCTAGCAATTAAAAACACTCAACCTATAACACCTAGTCCCTGTATGTTGATTGTATGACCAATAAACTGCAGAACAACAAGGTTTAGAAGCATGATTTGGAAGTTTTAAACTGTTAATTATACATTTAAAATCATCCACGATGACTTGAAATGCATATTTGATGTTTAATATATCATTGTTCAGTTTGTTATATCAGGACTGGAATGCATCGAAGAATAAACAGACAAACAAATAGATGCAATGAATCGAAATGTAATGTAAATATAAAAGATCAGTAAATACGTGTGCTTTTGTAACCATTAATTCCATTGGCAAATGACCCTCCAGCACCACCTACTGAGCAAACTTATTGCTAAGTGAAAAATCATAGCACGTAAAACACCTGATGTTTGGTCCTGAAATGTTGATCTCCTGCTGATACCAAGAAAGGTGAAAAACCATTAAATTCCAAAACACAGCACTGTTATTGCTTTCACTAAAAGCACCAGTAAATCTCAGTGACATATATGTAGTGGTACCTCGGTTCTCGAACTCAGGGAATGGGAAAGTTGTTTAGAATGATAGTATTCTTAATCAGGTTCTATTGAACCAATATCAGAATGTATTCACTGATGAGACTTCTGGCTAAGGCTGTCTGCCAAATGCTGTAAATGTAAATGTCTATATATTTAAACTATAAATGTAAAGTGCAACTATTGACCAAAGAGGAATTAGAACATGCTGTGATGTTCCAGTTTATTGATTGTGTACTTCTGCTGTCATCTGTGTGGTGATTTTTTCATTTTTTTCTTTTGCTTCATTTTGTTACATGTATTGAAGACAAAGTACTTTCTTTGAAGATGAAGAAGGCTTGACAGTCAGGGCCTGGGGCTTGGGAAATCATACTTTATGAGGTCACCATAGGATCATCTTAAAAATCGAGGGCTAGGTTGACAGTTTGCCAGACACCGTATCTGAAGATCATCTGTCTCGCTGCAGTTGGAGGGCAGAGTCAAAACACAAACAATTGCCGGTGTGGGAGCTGTTTCCCACATTGGGGTAAACATTAAAAAAAGTAATTGTCTATAAGTAAGAAAGGGGCAGAAGAGTGGGGCACATTGACTTAGAGTTCTTATCAGGGCTTGCAGTCCTTCAGTGCAGAGGTATTCTTATACGGTATACTGCTAGAACAGTCAAATCTGACAGGTTCATTAGCTTGAAATTTTAAACGACAATAGTTCTACTTTTAAAATATCGAGACAATAATTCACAAAGGTGAGGGCTTTGTGGTCATTGCTATATCGGTTCTCGTCCCGGTACAGATTTTGAAGCGTTCTCTGCCTTGGTTTTACACACTGCGCAGTATAATTGGGATCAGACCCCGCTAAACTCCAGGCCAGTAGGTGTCAGCAACACTCAGGGGCGACCGGAAAAGTAGACGAAGAAGAAGAAAGGTAGTCTGTACCACTGCCCATCCACTAAATCCTCCGTTTATTTAATTTAATTTTATTTTGTAGTATAAAACGTCCCTAGTGGAATCAAGATCCAGTGTTTATTACATATGAAAAACGTATTCAGAAAAAAAAGCCGGCGATCAACCCCCTTGTTACATTCTAACTTGTATACGATATGTGATTCATTGGCATTGTAACACGGCTCTTGTGCTGACGTGAGTCAAGAATACGAACGGTCTTGCTTTTGTTTTGTTAACAGGATATGGGGAAAGGGTAGCGATATAGTGTATGTGTATAGGTGTAGAATTAGAAGTGACACTTCATTTTATTAATGCATCTTGGCTGCCAATTTTCTTAGTTTTGTTTTTGTGGACAGGAGGATCATTGCGGTGGCTCTTGTGTTAGATATTTCACATATCGATTTATTTTATTGTCCCTCCCACTGAAATGCTTTCAGGACATGTCTGACCCCTGGCAAGAGTGTATGGACCACTGTATTGCAGTTACAAGAAAGGCTGGAGAGGTGAGTCGTGGTTAATTGTCACACATGCTTTGCTTGCTTTCAGCTTTTATTGTGAAAATGCAGCATAACATATTTTTGTTCTTTTTTTCTAGATAAAAAAGGTGAAGATGTTCACATTTTATACATTGGCGGACAGATAATTGTAAACCCATTTTGAAATTTTAAAATCAAATGCAATATTTTTTGGCTTATCGCACAAAAATGCCCAGGGTATAACGTGCCACACCTGTGCTCAGTCTCGTGGGAATATTTCTGATGGAGGTACAAGCATTTTCAATTCAATTGAATTCATTTAAAAAAAAAAAAAAAAAAAAAAAAAAACAAACTATGTTTGTTTCGGAGGGGCAAGGAAGGCAAACACGGCACTGTAACAAGGACACAGTCATGTAAAGTACTACAGTGCTTACAGTGTTTAGAAAGTTTAAATACAGGGACAGCATAGTTTTTGAAGAAGTGGACTAAAGAAAAATATTTTGTAATGTTTTTTTTCCCCCAAAAGATAAAAATCAAACATGCATAACAATACATTTCACATTACATACTCGTATGCAAACGACAGGCCATTTCGAGTGACCAGCTTGCCCAGCTCTCCTCCCCTGTACTGAGGGAGAAATCCCACCCAGGACAGGTGGCAGGAAGCGTTGGATCTGGACTCACAACATTAGAGGCATAAGGAAGCAATTCTGAGCATAAATCATATCTTTCTCAGTCCAGCGGACTCTTTGCAAAAGTCACGTTGTGCTCAGTTTAACAAGAGCAACAGGAGGTCATTCATATTCATGAGCATTTGCAGCATGGCTAGAAGCTTATGCAGCGCAGCCATTGTGAATCCAGGCTCATGATTCCGAATACATTTCATTGGTTCATGATTGGTAAAGCCGAAATAGCTTTTGAAGAATGTTTGAAAATAACAGTGACTTTATCTAGCCTTCTCCAGTCCTTCCCTCACTGCTTGGCAGCTAACATTTGCTCATGTCTTACTTTTGTCATTTGCTATTGTTCTGATCCTGTCAGATGATCCGGGAGGCTCTGAAGAAGGACATCTCTGTCATGCAGAAAAGCTCCCCGGTGGACCTGGTGACGGAGATGGACCAGAAGGTTGAGGCCCTGATCATATCCTCCATCAGAGAGAAGTACCCCAGTCACAGGTGGCTGAAAGCTGAGCTCAGTCTGAACATATCCATCCATCCATTCATCCATCCATCCATTCATCCATCCAACAACTTAACTTGTTCAGGATTGGGGGTGCCTATTCCAGGCAGCATGCTGCAGAGGATGAGGGTCACCCTCGACCGGGTGCCATTGCATCACAGGGCAGCCTCACATACACACTCAAACTCACTATCACACACTATGGGACAGCAGGAGGATTCTGAATACCTTGGCAGTTTGAGGCAACAGTGTTTTGGCAGCTTGTTCATTGCTTTTCGTCTGTCAGCAGCTTGTTATTTTTATAGACTGATTAATTATGCTCGTTCTCTTTCCTTACAGCTTTATTGGGGAGGAGTCTGTAGCCACAGGGTCACCCAGCATTCTTACGGAAAATCCCACATGGATCATCGACCCCATAGATGGCACCACTAACTTTGTCCATAGGTGTGTTAGACTAGTCACATATTTGGAGAAGTTGTTTCAAAATGATAGCAGTTTCCCTTCCAGTAGGCAAAAGAAGGCCATTGTTGTAGGATTGTTTTGTTTCCTTTTGAGCAATTTTAGAAGGTCATTTGAAATTCCAGTTTTCCCCTCCCATCTGTGACAATGAAACATTTCTCTTAAGAGATAAGAAGGGGGTTTCCATTTGTCTATGACCGAAATGTGTATTGGTTATGGGTGTATCAATACTCATGTACTCGTACTCATCCTCGTGACAATGCACCGATGCCTATAACCCATACCAAATGATATTGTATCATTAATGAGCAAAATCAACAGGACCACAAAATATGTGTGATGTGGAAGCACTTCAGCATGAACAACAAAAAAACAAAGCATATCAAACTGCAAACTGTGCTGTTAAATTTTCAAGAGGAGGTAAGAAAACACATTCAACAGCACGAGTAATCTAACATCTAAAAACGAAACACAAGATAGGGTATGAGAAAACTGCCACCAGCAACGAGTTGCAACCACCTAACAAGCAAACAAACACGGAGAAAGAAAATCAGTGGCAGTAAAAATAACCAAAGCTCTTACTTAGTATATTGTTCTAGAATCTAGATGATCTAATGTAATGTAGTAATAGTGGTAAGCAGAGAATATAATACTTTTTTAGGTGGTACACAGTGCAAAAATGCTTTAGATGGTTTTACATGGCCTGCAACATGTTTTTAGATTATAATGTTAGGGTTAGGGCTGGGTAAGGGTTAGGACATCACCCAGCCCTAATTGGTATCGGTGATTATGTACTTGTACTGGTATCGATGCATCCTTACTTTTGGTGAAACAGAAATTCATCTGTGTGTTCAAGGTCCAGTTATATTTTTATCTGGTAATAAAATGAGCTCAGTATAATGTTTTGTTTTTTTTTTAAGTCCATTTTTTGGATTTATGGAGAAAACACATTTGAGAGTAGGGTTTACAGGTGCAGAAGGTAACTTTTTAATTTAAATTTATAATCTTGTCTCGACATCTTTTGAATCATTTGAATTGCTATGGAATTTGTGTCTAAAGAATCATTTATTTATGTGCTTCAGTTACATTTGATATAAAATAGATGGGAATTTTAAAACGCTGGTTACACTGATCTGCAATATGCTGATTTTGTTTATTTTTTGTTCATTTTTTTCTCCTTAGATTTCCGTTTTTTTCAGTGTCCATCGGGTTTACAGTTAACAAAGAGGTAAAGTTGATTTGGCACATAGTTGCATGAAGGATTACTATCATGTTGTAGAAACGCATCCCTTTAGTGTAGAAAACATATATCCGTGACAGAATCAATATTACATTCAGACTGCAGCTGATTGCATTAGGTTTAGAAAGTCAGTGTGTTTACTGTTGTCTCCTATGGGGCTAATTGAGCCTTTTATTTCTGTAACAGTTTAATCATTATAGATACAATTTTTCATTATGTGTATAGACATCCTAGAACTTCAAATCTGGCCCTTTATTCCAAAGCCTGGTTTTCAGTTCTTCCAGGTAGTTTAATAATTACTGATTCTGATCAGTCAGAAGCTTCACGCCTGGCTCACAGGTGAATTAAGGCTGGAAAACCAGCAGGGCTTGGAACTTGAGGACCGTGATTTGAAGAGCCCTGTTGCTTAGGACTATTTGTATTTTGTAAATGTTCCTTGGGTGGGTTTGTGAGTCTGCGGATATAGCCTCTGTACCTGTTTTCAGAAGGTCAACAGCTCAAATCCCATTGTCAGCAGAGTAGGTACATCTCCATTGGGCCCTTTAACAAGGCTCTTAACCCTGTAAAATGCTCCAGTGGCACTGAATAAATGACTGACCCTCTGTCAGACATATATATCTATGTCTCAAAGGAGAGCATGATGGGACATGCCACAGCTAAAGGTGTCCCAGTAGCTGTTTTTGTACAAATGACAGATAAAAGTTTCATTTTTTACTGGGAGTCTGAGTAGTCACAGTTACGTATCTGTGGGAAATAAAGAATTCATGTGCACAGTGGGATTGGTGTAGACTTACTGGCCGTGCACAGATTCCACAGCCAATCATTTTCTCTGAAAGTGAATTTGAACGTGGACCTTTGTTCTCTCCGTCATGCACAGATCGAGTTCGGGGTGGTGTACAGCTGTGTCGAGGATAAGATGTACACAGCCCGCAGGGGGAAAGGAGCATTTTGCAACGGGGAGCCCATCAAAGTTTCAGGCCAGGAAGGTTGGTATGCTTTTGTCGTCGTTATTGTCACATGTTGTCGTACTTCAGCCATGAATCATTCAAGGCGCGATGCCAGGATTTCCCCCCAGAAGTCTGGTTACCGGGAGCAGGCCTGGGGGGGGTGGTCACTCCACCTTGTCTCCGAAATTAATTTGGTACCTGGGTCAGAGGGGGATGCCTTGACTGGTTCTATGCTTCATTTTCTGCACCTTCTTACTTCTCCCAAATCCGAGAGTGCTACTAATAGAGTGAGGCTAATATTTTGTAAAATAGTGTGGCGGTAGTGTATTGTAATACTTAATGAATTAAACTGCAGTTGGTATCAGGATACTTTTTTTCAGACATGAACTTCAACTCACACCTTTCAAGTTCACGTTTTATTTTCACGTGTTCTGAGGTACATCTTGTGCTACAGTTGCAGGGTAGAACATCTGGGAGAAGACAAATGGTATGATGCAAAACCTAAAAGGACCAAACCATGACCCTAAATGGGATAAGTGGTTACAGAAACTGGATGGATGGATGGATGGATGGATGGATGGATGGATGGATGGATGGATGGATGGATGGATGGATGGATGGATGG
>JAABNY020000001.1:24386811-24402893 GCA_015164015.2 Brevimyrus niger
GCGTGGCGGGCGCGTTGGTGTGTGTCTCTTGGGGTCTTGCGGGGGTGGCCGCGTGGTGCTGGGGGTGGGGGGCGGGGGGGCGCGCGGGGCGGGGGCGGGGGGGCGGGGGGTTGTGGTGGCCTGTGTGATACCTCATTCATATCCCCCAGTGCAACAGGAATTAACACATCACCACTGAAGAATAAAAGAATAGTTAAGTCAATTGGAGTATAAAATAAAGTTAAAGGAAAACTTCTATAGGCTTTTTTTTTATGAAGAGTAGCATTTATTCTTGGGCACACTGTAGCCTTATTTGTAAGCATTTGGGGATAAGTGGAGCTTATTTCCCTTATAAGTAAACTTCTCGCATAAAATGGACTATAAAGCAATTATCTGATAACCTGACCTGTTTTTTTTCCAGGCACAGATATGTAATTACATATATGTGACCATAAAAATCATAGATGCATCCATATATTTTCATATAATGAAAAATACTGGACAGCAGAGTAAAATGAAATGTTTTATTCCCATTTATGTCCACTGATTTAATCTGTGTAATGTTTTGCCTCCAATGCCAACACATTCCGTCTCTTAAGGAGATGAAAACCGAACATCTAAATTGTCTTGGTAACGCTGCCAATGTCAATGTACATTCATATTAACACTATAAAGTGGAATTAATTAAAGATTACTAGTTCTCAGATAAACTTATATATACCACTGCCCTAACATATTCTTTTGTAACTTCACACCTTTGTACAATCTTGCTTTTGATTCTAGATTAAAGAAAGTTAAATACATTCGCATAGCATGATTTGTCCAGTTTAAATTAAGAATGTTTGCTATGATAAAGTATGTCTGTCAGATCTTAGAGTATCTTCGTCAGATATGAATGGTTTTAGCTCTAGAGTGGAGATATAAATTTATTGTTGGGTCTTATTGAAAACAGTCCGCTAATGCGAAGAATTTATAGAACATGCTACATTATTTGCAACAGATATAAAGCACTATAATTACTATAAATATAATTTCTAGGCAGTTGAAGTTTGTTGGACTTGTTTTTTTGTTTTGTTTTAAATATCCAAGATAATTTTGGTTTTTGCGTATGACAGATGTGCCTTCTCTACAATTAACAGGAAATCGTGTTTTACAGCCAATTTCAAGTTTCCCATAATTACTACATCAATTGACACTTAATTGTTTATGTATGTTATACCTATGATGTAACGGAATCATAGATTTTTGTTTTCTAATATTCAAAGGATTAGGAAGACACAAGCTTGAATATAAACATTGACACATGCAATTTTTTGTGTCCAGCAAAAAAGGATTGTTTTATATTTTCACACTATAGATCCCTTGTGTCCTAGACTTCTTCAGTACAATAGTTTGTATTGAAGTTTGGACTTTAATAAAGAACTTCATAGTACCCGTTTCTGTTAGTACCCATTTTCTGTTAGTCATTGCAAAATCACCTTCATTATTTTGGTGCATTGATCCTTAACCTTTTTTGCACCATGACCCAATTTATACCATGTCAGCTCAGTTGCGCCCCTATATCAGGTATAGGTGTACATTAACATTATGATGGAGCATGTAGTGCATTCTGCAATTTGCGGCAGTGAGTGTGTATTGTATAAATCTGACTGGATGTGCCAGTGAATTGTAAATTAAACATTTGTGGTTTGGCTTCTTGGATTGTTGTTGGGTGTTCACTAGTTTTGCGTTAAGGATTTGCCAAGATCCATTTATATAGGTTAATTGTAGGACCAGGGCTGGGAAATCTGATCGTGAATCAGCATAGGAGCTTGCTGGTTTAAAAATGCTTACATTTCCAACTCTGCCTGTCAACCCTTTTGGAACTTGCCGTGACTCAAATTTGGGTTATGACCCATGGGTTGAGAATCTTGCTGTCTTAGTGTAAGGAAAATGGTGACTAAATTGTAGTTAAACCAGATTTTAAAGAACGCATAGCTGGGAAAAATTTGAGCAGTTTGCTTCTTCTTTTCTACAGATATCACCAAGTCTGTTGTTTTAACAGAAATCGGCTTCAAGGAAAATCTAGATCACTTCAAAACCATGATGTCCAACATCCAGAATATCTTGACCATCCCTGTACATGGGTAAGCTTGGGCCAAACAGCTTTTCTGGTTAAACTGGTTTGCCTTTCCAAAATACATCAATAATTAGTTATATAAACAATGTAATCAATTTATATCTGGTATCTGCTGGAATAATTTGCTCTAATGCATAGATATTTCATATTTGAAACATGCCATTTCCTAGTACAGTCTAACATTATGTAAATAGAAAAACTCCATATGAAATAACTTGTATTCTTAATCAGTGGATCTTAAACTGTGTGTAGAAGTAACTTAACCCCTTTACAGTATGTTGATGCCAGCATGTGGGTATTTCAAACAAGATATTTTGAGCATTTTCAATTTTTACTTAATTCATTGTTCAACACCCCCTTAAAACATGCCGCTTTAGAGAGTAAATAGAAGCCGTCTTCTGACTGACTGCACTCTGTGGAGAGTAAGTGTGGCCTGTGTTTTGATTGGTGGTTTGCATGCTCAGCATCCGCTGTCCGGGAAGTGCGGCTGTCAACATGTGTCTGGTGGCATGCGGCTCGGCGGACGCCTACTATCACATCGGAATACACAGCTGGGACATGGCTGGGGGCGCCGCCATCGTCACTGAGGCCGGTGGGGTCATCATGGACACCACTGGTAAGAGTTTTTGGTAGCTTGACACTGGAAAGATCTAGAAAAGCATCTGAGGACACACTGTCTGTGTTGATCTTGATATAACTTTCTTACTGTTAAAGTCAAATTAAAGCTTTCTCAGGTTTTCAGTCAGGTCAGTTTGATAACATACTGATATATTCCCGGTCAGTCTAGTAACACAAGACGCATTTCATCCCTTTAACCAGTTTATTACAATCAGGACCACGCTGCAGAGTTGTTATCCTAGCCCTCTGGAGTCGACAGCATCGTTGGCGATGCCGAGTATCTTTCTCGTGTATTTCAGTTCATGACTCGCTGAAATCTTAATATAGAAACATGAAAAAACACTGACTAAATCCATAATTGGTTTTCTTTTTAAAACGTCCATTGTCGGAAGCATTAAAGTTTTTTAAATTGGGTTAAAACGGCAAAAAAATAAACCATGTCACCTCTCTTTGTTTTACCTGCATCGGGGTGTAGTACCGCTGTCACCTGAAGATCGCTATTCACATTTTAATTAGCCACATTAGCGCATATTCAGATTGCACTCACATGGTAGTTTGATTAACATCGCAGTGGTGAAACACGATCCAGATACGTCCCCACCAGCGCCTTAAAAGGGGGGTAGGGACGTGGCCAGGTGACAATGGCTCATTCATACACATGAAAGTTGCTACATATTCAATGAAAGGAGCCAGAAATAGTGACATGGGTTAGCTTTCTTATTTATTTATCCAACTGAATGTTGTAACTACACCATTTAGCCATCTTCATGTAACCAAGACTTTGGTGATCAGATATGTGGGATCAAAACAAACTGCCAGCATTGCTTACTATGTACTTTTATAATGTGTCCGCAATTGTTCCAAACTGCATTTTGCAATGTCTATACTTCGATGTCAAATTACAGACTAAACATGAATCTGCCATATTTACAAAACACACCAAGATAAAGATGAGTTTAATGCTAAAACAAATATATAAGAAATAATTTATTTGCCATGAATTAAGTTTATGATATTGAATGAAATGTGTGACCGTGCCCCAGTCCGTGAAAATGTGTTTCCTACCCCAAGACTCCGGAGGGCTAGTGTAAGCTTTCATTCTCCCAAATATGTATTTTTTAAAATTCTACTGCTGTATGAATATTTCACATTCTTCTGTCTATACCTGTATATACCCTTAGATATCTTATATTATTACCTATGTCTGGCACCAGCCACCTAAGCAAACTCCTTGTATGTATCAGCGTACATGGCAGTAAACACTATTCTGATTCTGACCTAGAAGATTACATATAGAAAGTCTATAACATTGCATGTTAGCATCTTAAATGTGTCAAAATAAATATACTTGTTGGCTTTGATAGTTTGTTGTTTTTTAAAATGTATCTATACATTACTTGTGTTGTCTGATGTTGTGTCATGCCGTGTCTAAGAGGAACCTCCGTTATTTGGTAATAGACAAAGTTTTCTTGAGTGTTGAGTCTGGTTGGCATTTTTCAGGGTGCCCCTTCGACCTCATGTCCCGTCGGCTGATCACGGCGAGCAGCAGGTCCATCGCCAAGCGGATTGCTCAGCAAATCCAGCATTTCCCATGTGGTCGAGACGATGAGGAGAGCTCATAAGTTTTCAGAGATGCACATACACACATGTACAGCCATGCCACATCTGGGCCAAACCCTGAAGATGCACTTTCCAGTGTCGTGTCTGTCTTTATATTTAAAAAATTATATTTTAATTTAGATTATTTAATTTAACACTAAGTCTGTCTTCTGGCCAGCGATTTATGTATAAGGGCATTTTGGCAGGCAAGCACTCCAATACCTGACCTTTGTGTGAAGGTTTTAGTAGCAATGAAAGGGGCAATCAAATCATTGATAGTGTTGCAATTCCTGCATAGCTGATGTTAAATAGTGATGAGGCACTTTGCTTTAATTAAATGTGTTAAATAACATTCGTAAAGGTTCTACGTATATCAATGATTAGTTTATTCATAGCTTGTGATCCAATTTATGTTGGCAGACAAAATATAGGCAAATTTGTTTGTTGGAGAAATACGACTATTCACATGTTTAAAGACAAGATTTCCAGAAGTTTATTATATGTTTTGCACTGTCTTTAAGGCCTTTAAGAACCACTTAATTATTGACATGCTTCATGTTCTCTCACATTTATTCAAGAAAAGTGATCAACAGAGCCTTGGACCACTTAACACTACATTGCAGAGACAACATACATGATAAAATGCCTCAGGGTGTATATATCAGGGTGTGTGAAACATTAGGGTATGTTCAATATATTTGCTGAGGATATTCATGGAGATGGTCTTGGAAACCAAACATTTCATGTCATGCTGGATGTGAAGAAAATAAATATTGAAATATAAATGTTTTGTTTCTCTACTTAACATGAAAAGTTGTATTTTCCCTACCAAAAGCTTCTATATCATATTGTGGCTTTGCCTTAATTTTTTCTAATATTAGTGTTTCAATGAGTGTTTGAATGAGTAGAATTCATTGTTGCTCTTGGCTGGGTTTATTTTGAGACGTTTTTAATGAATATGAACTGTGGCAGGCTCTGATGTGGGAGATTGCCAAGAGCAGGACAGAAGCGCTGGACAGGAGTATAAAAGGAAGACTTTCAAAATTCAAATACAAAATGGAGCTGAACCCCTTGAACTAAATAGTAAATGAATCAAACAACTCAAGGTTAATAAAAATGCCACAAACTCACAGTAAGATTGCAGCACATGGAGTAACTCCCAAACCACTTCCTCTACTCTACCCATCTGTCCTCAAGCACTGCCCAGCTGCCTCTATTTAAAAGCCGAGAAAGTCATTTAGTCCAATCAGGGCCAGCTGGGATTCATTAATTGAAGAGTGCAGGTGCTCAGCTGGCGATCAGTCACCATGGAGATGCAAAAGCTCGCCCCAACTACAGCATCGTGCTTTTGATAACTCTCAGAACGAGCGTTATAAAGACAAAAATATTGCTTCATTTTTTGCCAAAGTTCATTTGTTTCGAAAACAATGACTCATGGTGAAAGTGGTGCCTTTTACTAAGTTCATAATCATAAACAGAACATGACTAATTCACATAGTTAAAACCTTTCTTTTTAGTATGACTGCACATACAAAAAAAAAATTAAAGCATACTTTGGGAAATACTATACATTGGTTACATTATTTTGTCCGTACAATAGTATGATAGATATCAGAAGTAGTTTAGATCAGTATAATTAATGAGCGTTCTATGCCTGAGTAGCTAATATTGATGTTTGATGGTGATTTACTAACACTAACAATAAGTATTTGTTTAAAGTAAATAACGATTAAAGATAGGTTCAAGATACAACAGGGTTTCCTCTTCCCTCTAACCCAGGACTGGAAAAACGCCAGCTCATGGGCCATGTCCAGGCTGTAGGGCTATTTTTATGCTATCATTAGTATAATAATGCTAATAATGATTGTAAAAAAATAAAAAGAAAGTTTTATGTTTAAGTTTAAGAAATTGTTCGGCTACAATTTTCTTTCTGTTAATAAAAAAATCTTAAGTTCTCCCCAAATGAGCTTGATGGGCCAAATGGCCTCTCATTTTTAAATTTGTAAAAAAGAAAAAAAGGGAAAAGTTAAACCTAACATGTCTAATATTGAAGCTTTCATAGGACATGAAGATAATTCATTTAAAATGGCCCCTGCTGACACGGTCAGGCTCAGATTCAGCCCTCCACAAGATAAATAAATAAATTGTTCAGACCTGCTGTAACCTCACTGCAGACCTGATGGAAGAGTAAGATGGCTGTCATCCCTCCTACAAGTCGATGCATTGAGAGGGCTGGCTAGCAGAGGCTAACTAAGCATTGCAGATTACAGGAAATATGAAGAAATGCAAATAATTTTCAACAACCAATTGTCTAAACATCCATCCCTTGATACATTTTTTCTACTTATGTGGTAGGGGGTCACAGTGAGTATCCAAATATATTTAAATAAAGACATAGTACACATTTTCTGGTCTAAGACCCTTTTTGGCAATTAAACTGAAGGGAATATTATGCTTTAGTAGGGACTAGTAATTGGTAGTAATGTTTGTGATTTTTTTTGTTTTTGTTTGCTGACATTTGAAGAAACAACTGAACTGTAGCCTATAGCAACTTGATAAAAAAAGTACCAGACCCCAGCAGAATCGATCCATGCTGGTTTGATGATTACGCATACAGTAAATCTTGAAGATAGTCTCAGTACATACTTCTATACAGTGTCGGTACCAGAACAAATCTGACAGGTGGACCTTAGGTTTTCACGGGGGGTAAAGGTTGCCGATCGGGGGCAGTTTTGGGTCAGTGGCCAAGCGCTGAGTAAGCAGATGATCACGCACCTGGGGCTGATCAAGCTTATTTGTTTTAGGATAAGTGCCGTTTCAACATTAAAATAAATAACGATTTATTTTATGCTGACGTAGACCCTGGTTTCCGCTAATTCTGTTGATCTTGTAATACTTGTTATACCCCTTAGATTTCAACGAGGTGATTACTCTTGTTTGGATTAAAAAAAAATCACAATGTCGCATTATTACTGCAATACCACCAGCTCCCAGTTTTACCTATTCTGTCGACTTTTGTTTTATCTTAAAAAAACTTTTAACTTTTTTCCATCTACGTATCTGGCATATTACCTCCCGTGGTGTCACACTACATATATTAAATTTATATCTGTCCCTTTTACTGTAAAACCTGAAGATCTGAGGCGCTTCTGCATATTATATGTACGGTTTGTAAATGGATGCTGGAGGAATTTTGAAAGGTTAAGAATGATCGGTACAATTATGAACAATAGGAATCACACTTGTACTCTGTTGTTATATAGTGACACTATTTCCACTTGGACTCAAAGAGTCTGAGGAATAGGGTGGAAGAAGTAATGGGATGTAAAATCGGGGCTGCTGACTCGCGCATCAGGCGTGACTCGCTTTCTGATACTCAAGCTCTAGCAAGAAATCTTACGGCAAATCTGTATTATTCCATTATATACCTAAAACTAGCGACATATTGGTGTGATTTGCAAACCCCAAATACTATTTATAAGGTAATAAAACTGTTGCATACATGTAAATACGTGTGCACTTGTCTCGAATTGAAACTCTCACTCCAACCAGCTGGCCAAAGTTGGCAAGGATTTTGGTATGGTTAATTGTAGTGGTTATGTGTTGGTACCCATAGCTTTGCAGTAAAGGAACATAAACGCACCCTTTAGTAGAGGTTGCTTTGCTGCCCGTTTTGGCTGCGTGGAAGACGCCCTTCACCTCGGCTGCCGGAATAATGGTGTTCGTAGAGATTGTGGAGCATTTCTCCCCCTAAGCGTCCTGATTAACCTGACCCACGATGTCACTCAGGAGTCCAATCTATCTTCAAAAGGTGTGGCTGGAGTGGCCATCGAACTTTGCACAAAGCAGTATGAACTGAGGGGGATAAAGTGACTGGCATCAGGAACGGAATTAAAATGTTTAGTCATTGTGTGTTAATAAATATAATCGTGATCAGGCATTTCCACAATGCAGACCTTCGTTCATTCCAGCTTCGTTCATGAAACTGTAAATACGTATGATTGTCTTGATTATAAAGATCAATTATCTGCTGTTAGAAGGTATAAGCATTATTCAGTGTAAGTTTTAATATGATAGTTGTGCGCGGTGGTAATTTTCCTTTTCAGGAAACAGCTAGAGGTGAAAATTGCAGGTAATTTATATCCTTTTCTGTCGTGTGGCAGTTTGTCACATCTGTTTTATCATCGCTGATGTGGCCATTTGTATCTTGGGTTTCATTACAACTGGAACATCCGGATGCCTGCCTCTACTTTTATTTGCTGTATTAATCATGTAGGTGTCGTGTGGGCATTGGCGTGATATGGCCAGTAGAGGCCAGTATTACACTTGTCATTGTATTTGCCTCAAACGCTTCAAATTTGTGATTAATTTTAACAGGAGACGACAGAAGAGGCTGTCGTGGTGGCTCGCTGATTAACACTCTTTCCTCACACCTCCAGGTTTGGGGGTTCGGATCTTACTTCTCTGTGTGTGTTCTGTGCAGATGCGGGTGTCCTGCTTTCCACATGCAGTAACGTGAGTTTTCAGTTATGTGGTGTAGTATGATAGCCTTGCTTTTTGCCCCATAATGCAATGGACAGACCCAGACCAGGATGGATGTGGGCTTACTTTACAAGAACAGGGAATCATTACCTATCAAATTATCAGCATGCCTCAAATACTTTTTCTTTGCATATTTTAAGGTTTCGGCTCAAACATAATAAAGAAAAATGCTCATAAAAAGATACAAAAAAACAGCAATTGAATGAATGGAGCAGAATGACCCTGTTGAGTCAGTGACAGTGCCTAACTGCTCAAATGGACCACACTACCGGCCAAAGCCTTAGTGTTGAGAACCAAGCTTGAAAGACACAAAATTCTTGAAAAATGCTACATAGTTGTAAGGTTTCAATTCTCATTGATACTTACTACCAATTTCAATTTATTACATTCACTTGAATAATGTTTTTCTTAAATATTAAATATTAGTTTTAATAATAAATGTTCTTTTTAAATAATGAAAATGTTTAAGCACTTAGTTATGAAAATAGTCATAATATAAAACTGGTTAAAGTGTCCTGAGGACAAACAACTAATTAAATGACAATGTATGATTTGTATGAATGTACTGGTTCGGGGTGCCACAAAATTTCTGAGAATATCCTATTTGCACCCTGTACAAATAGAATATGGCCTCATCTTTTTGTGCAAGCAGTAGCCACACCCCCTTTTCCAAACTCTTGCAGTTGATGCGAAACACACCTCCCCCCATTGCACCCCGACACTGGCCATCAGTCTCCATCAGGCCGCTACCTGACAGGTCCTCATCAAGTGTCACATGTGGTTAGAAGGCGTCCAGAGCATGCCTGAGAGTGCAGGACTGACTTAAAGAGTCATTAATTCCAGAACAAGATCAATGAGTTCATTGCCAATGCAATTAATTGCACGTTAAGAACCAAAACTGCTTATTAGTTGTGTAAGCCCTGAACTATGATTAATATCTCTGTAAGGTCAAAATCTATTTATTTATTTTATTATTATTATTTTTTTATTTCCAATGATAATACAAACTAATTCTTGGTTTTCTAGTTACAGCCATAAGTTGACAAACAAAAACAGGGTAAAACTGGAAAAAAAACATCTAAAAAGATTACTTCTGTTTGCTGGAACAATAGCCTTTGTCTGACTGTAAAGATAAAAAAGAGCTGATATCTTATGCAAACACCCACATACGCTCCAACAGGGTGCTATTAAGGGTGTTAATAACCTATAATGTTCCAGGAGAATGTGACCCAATGATGATGTGGTGAGGTATCACCAGAGAATGACTGTGATTTATAAAAAAAAAACCCTCACTAGTTCCGAAGAGACCTTATCTAGAGCACCTCTCTATCACTGGCTTCACTTGTGAATGGTGTCAGTCACCCTGAATACGGTGTCGTGTGGAAAATGGTAATGCAGATGGACACAGAATGTTCATCTACGCAGCCGGCAGCCAGCGCAATAGCAATCAGCATGCAAAGCTACATAGCAGCTAATTAAACAGCAATTGTGACCCTTATCTAAAAGAAAATTACAAACAAATACAAATGCTATTGCAGGCTGTGTCCAGCAGGTGAGGACCATTACGGGAGCAATTTTCTTTGAATCCATTAGTATCTGTGTGAAAAGCATAGACTGCCGAATGCCTCTGAACAAGGGGGAGAAGCACTAAGTTATGTCCATTTTTTGTTTGATTTGGTAAAGCTCAGGTATAACTTCCTGCCTCTTCATTTTCTTTCTAAATTGTCAAAGCCTGCTCACTAGCCATGCTTTTTCTTCCCTCTCGATTCATGCTGATGTATAATTTGGTCAGCGTTGCTGATGACATAACCTTAAATATACAGTCCAAAAATACAACTGATTACTAGGTATCTGATTGAAGCAGTGAGTAGACAATGTCATTTTAGTTTTTTAATGAGAGGCGCTACCAGTGAGTTGATTTAAATGAGACACCTACTTAAACTGCATCTGAGGTCACCTCGCATGCTTGACGACAGAGGTAGAAGGTGGACACAGGCTAGCCTAGCGCTACAGGGGCCGAGGGCCCGCACTGGCCCCCCTTTCTGCGTCGTGGGGCCTCCATGGAGAGTGCATGTGGAGATCTGTCCCCGCTAACCACAGCCGCTGGCCTTTGGCCTTCTTCCTCCTGGCTTCATGAAAGGAAGGAGAGTGATGGAGGAGATGCTGTGGGCAGTGCGCCCAGACTGGGGGGTGGCGGGCAGTCGTTAACCTTTCGCTTCTGCGACCACAGACGGCTGTGGTTCTGACTGCATTGCTGGGGGGGCGCTACCTGAAGGATCCACGCTACCCAGCAACCTGCAGGGGTTTCCTCATTTCCAGAGGATGTGTACAGGGGCAGGCCCACAATAGCCCAAGCCGAAAGCTAATTGGCCCCCAAAGTTCTCCCTTCCCCTGTCACTCATCGATTCAAAGCATATCATTGGCTAATGATAAGGATCATACATGCTGTACAGGAAGTTTGTCAGTAGTGTCAGCAGTGGCTGTCATACATACAGTAGGTACATTACAGACAAGACAAGGCTATAATGGTCTCATATAATTATGTTGATATATGTACAATATGGATGTGTGGTTTATCAATATAAGTATAATAAGTGCACAAGTGCATGCCAGTGCATCACATGCTGGATTAAATAAGCATGTACAATATAATAAGTTCAGTGAGGTCAGGCCCTTCTGTATGAATTATAGCTCCCCCCCCCCCACACCTTAAAACCATAGAACCGCCCCTACTTGTTTCATATGCACTCTGCCAACTAAAGCGCCCTGACTGACATCAATGCGGCTCTGACTCCAGCTCAGCTTTCCCTCCATTCATCTTCCATTATCTAGTATGGGGTGACAGTGAGCCAGACACCCGTGCTGGGGAGCACAGGGACCTAAGCCAAGCCCTGCGCTCACAGAAATGCGATTTAGAGATGGCGATTCGCGTGTTTTCCGACCGTGGGAGGAAATCGGTAGGGATAAGGGGAGAATGTACAGCCTTCGTGTACCACAGAGCCAGGGGTGCGGAGCAAACTCACAGCTCTGGGGGGCTACAGTGCTAACCACTCAGCTACCATACCAGCTTGTTTATTTCAAAATGTTTTCTCCATCTACATTTCACTCATATGACTGAGTGTTGCTTGGTGAGCCAAAGGAGTGTCTTATATAGCTGCAAACGGTCTCTTGCAGTGTATAGGTTATAGTTCATCAGTTTTTCAATCTCCATTCGGCTCCACTGCACATTAAGCTTGCAAGAAACCAATAAGCTGAAGTGACTCATTCGACTCACTTAAGAAGTATTTCAAGAAGAGCATATTGCATCTAACTTGTGTATTGCTACCAAATTCAATTTCCCTCCGCTGTCATCTGTTTGTCATGTTCATTTTTTCATTCCAAATTTTGGGCAATTTGTGTAACAGTTGTTAAGCAATTAAGCAAAATTGTGCCTTTGGGATAATGTGTCTCGCAGGCAAATAGAAAAGTGTAAAATTAAATGCAAAGACTTCAGAAACACATGCAATACCCACAGCACCATACCATAGACAAACCACTATCAAATACCACGAGTCAAACTGGGCTCACCATGCAGCAATGGCTTCTTAACATAGCAAAACACATTACCAGTAGCTGGTATGCTCATTTCCTGCTTGTCTGCTTGCCGATGTACTGTCAGGGGTTTCGGTAGATGGCCGATGAGACTTGACATCACTTAAAAAGCCCCAACAGATTTTTTTTTCCCTTCCAACCAAAGACGGCTTGCAGAGTAATGTCAGTAGCCCATGAGAGATTTGGGAAGGCATGACTGTTTTATTCAAGCTGATTTTTTCAGTTAGTGGGGAAAGTGTCTGTCACGTCCCTTGCACTCCCCCTGCTGGATATCGCTATGGGGACCAGTGGTATGTTAATCACATGGTAAATAAGAGGCGGTAAGAACAGTTCAAATTCAAGAAAAGATTATTTCAGCCCTACCATATTAAATTCTGGTGAAAGCTGCTTTGAATTGTACCAGTAACACTTGCATCCTTGTATTTCATTATATACTTTTTTTGTTTTAAGCTTATATTTATTTATTTAGCATACACTTTTGTCCAAAGCAATAAACATTTAACAGGTCAACCGGCATAATCATCCTATCTATTAATCCTGTACAAAAGATTGAGTCATTATAGTTAATACAAGTTCTTATGATTAATCTTGCATCAACATATCATCTAGTGGACAGTACTGACTTTTGAACTGTTACTTTGTTGCCAGCCTATTAATGATGATATAATGAATAGATGCTAGGATGCCGATGGAACAAATCAGAGCTGAGATGTGGCCTGCAGTGGTGGCTTATTTTCTGCCTGATCAACAATGACTATCTGTCCCCATGTGTGAAGCCTGTGTTCACCCCACATAAAAGATAGAGTGGCTTAAATACTTTTATATTTTGTTGTTATAGGATATGTATGTTGGGATAGCCAATGTTCTCTCAGGGAATATATGCCTGACAGAGTTCTTTTATTTTTAGCTTTCTGAGTGTGCTTGAATTTACTTTTGGTGCTCAGGTGCTAGGTTTGGTGCTTGGGGTTACCTGCAGGTCATTTGTTTGGGGGGGGGGGGGTCATCTTAGTTTATTCTAGGGAACTCGGGGATGTAAGAGAGGCTGCAATATGCTTGGGTGACTGGCTGATTGCAGTGCATGCTGACACAAATGAAGGACAATTTTACAGTCACTAACGCACCCAAATTGCTTGTCTTTGTACTTGAAGTTAGAGTGGCTATAAAACATCAGCACACCCTTATTGAAATTGCCAGGGATTTTTGAATATGAAACCAGAAATCAAGATAAATCATGTCAGATGTTTTTGCATCTATAATGTGACCATGCAGTCAACACAATTCAAGAGAAGTTCATATAGAAGTAGGACAAATATTTATATAAAAAAGCATAAAACACTCTGGTTATATAAGTGCACAGACCCTTTAATAAAGGGAGTTATAGTGTTCTGAAGTAACTACTCACATACAGTGATCATGTCCGAAAGGTAAGTAGGATGCAGCTACATTACATGAAAGCTTTTGTGAATTTGCCCCAGAGAAAAATCAAAGGTTACCGTAGGATTTATTTGAATCTTTGTATCACATCCTACTGCTATGTTCGTAGTCTGCAAGGAGGTGACAATACATCTAAACGATGCTATTGTTGAAGGGTGCCGATCAAGAGCACTTCAAAAAGCTGATGGGAGGCTACCAGGAGATCCACAGCTACATTAAAGCTGCAGGAATGTGTGGCAGGCTGTGGTCACTCTTTGCATGGGACAAAGATCTCCCTTATGCTGTATGTCTTTGGGCTGCGGAATAAGGTAGCAAGATGAAAGTCACTTCTTACAAAAAGGACACCCAAACACATCAAAATTTTGCATGTGGGAAAATGACATCATTTTCTAGACAACAGCACACATGCTGTGAAGCAAGGTTGTGGCGGCGTCATGTGTTGGGGCTGATTGCCTTCAGCTCGGACAGGGATTCCAGTCAAGGATGATGAGATGATACCTGGCTCCAAATATCAAGATATATTTACAAAAAAAGGACGAAATTGACCTCCCAGCATGATAAAGACTCAAAGTGCACACCTTAGTTAACCTAGGCAGGTTTCCGAAAAGGAAAAATCAAAGACTTGGAAAAACCCAGTCAGAGCCCAGACCTGAATCCCACATAAAACCTATAGAATGAACTGAGGCCGGTGCTCAGAAGATCCCCTGGCAGTCTGAGGGAGCCAGCAGGGAAGGGAAGGAAAGGGTGGAAGAAAACTGCCAGGTTTGCAAAGTTGATGGAGTTGATTCACATGAAACCTACAGCTATAAATGCAGAAGGTGTTCCAAAAAGTATTAGTTGGGGGGATGGGGGGTGCACATAAACAACCAGGGTGTTTGTTGATTCATTTCAATTATTTGTCCCACCAAGTGTCTTGGTTGCAAAGCCACAATGCAGATGGAAACATTGCTGACTTGATTCACTTTGATTTCTGGCTAAACATCACGAAAACCTAGTCACAATGATCTGCCCACCTGTATGGAGCCTGTCTTTACCAGACAAAAGAAGATCGAGTGGCTTAAAATGAGGGGTGTACGGACTCCTTTATATTCACTATAGCTTGTTGGTGTCTCTGATATGTTTTTATAAGCTGCACCTTCATTAGAAGCATACTAATGTTGTAGATTTGGAGGTGATTGTTCCTGAGGTGACACTGATTGAAATTTACAGGCAGTTTACACTGCAGCACATAACAAGAGTAACAATTGAGAAGATATATAGACATAACCAAATCTGTTTAACTACAGTCTCTCATCTGTCTAGATCAGTGGTTCTACGTCTATGACTTCCTTGATCCGTTGATCACTGAAAGCCAAGCCACAGATGGGAATGACTACCTATTGCCTCATTCAACACTTCTTAAACTCATACTGTATTATTCATGGTGCATCTAACTAAAACACTGAAGTGATCAGCATTTATGAGGAGGAAAGTTTGTTCTGTTGAAAGATGTCTAAATTAGCCCACGGACCACACTCTGAGAACCACTGGTTGAGAGACACAACACAAATTTGATGATGTTGAGAAATCAGATACAGTCCAATATAAACATACTTAACATGAACTAATGACAATGACTTTTTTATGACATTGCAACGTATAATACAGTTCTGATGTGCCATTTAACACTGTAAGCATTCAATATAAATAATATTTTTGCATAATTAGTTTGTAGTGAGAAGTGATTAAACGGGTTTATTTGTAATAGTATTTGAAAATTTAAACAAATCTTGTACATATCTGTTACATTAACACCTTTCAGTTCTGTTCTGCTGTTCAATTCATTCAACATTTCCACTGTTCAATGGCTGGTTGCTGAGACTGATGAATAATGGGCAATTAAACAAAGCATTTTCTTCAGGGTGCACAAAATCGACTCCTTTCACCACATCTGTGCGAAGGCGGCTTGTATCTTGACAGCAATTAACAAGTGGTACAATTATAAATGTCGTAACTTAGACTCCCCAGCCGTTACTGATAAAATAATTATTCTTAAACTAACTGTGCAGTAGATGTAGGTAAACTGACTTTGAGGGGATTGTGTTAGATTGTGAAGAAACTAGGAGTTTAAGGCTTGGGGGGGGGGGGGGGGGGGCCCCCCAGGCACTTTGGGCCCAAACAAGAATGTGGGGGGGGGTGCCCCAAAAAATCTATGGGTCTA
>JAABNY020000001.1:24404656-24417142 GCA_015164015.2 Brevimyrus niger
CGGGTGGGTAAGGTAGGCAGGTACTCAAGGACAGTGTCTTGCAAGCATAAGGCATAAGGTGGCCGACTCCCAGCTCACAGGAAGCGCTCCGGCAAAATTTCTAGCAGCTTTGAATTGGTAGAGAAAAAAAAAACCTTGTTTTGGGAACAAAAAGCAACAGCTAAGTAAAAATAAAAATAACGCAAACAAAAATATAGGCAATAAGAGTGGCTGTGTATCATGCTGTCGTTTTATAATTCCTGTAATTCCAAAGGACAGGAAAATGTCTTGGGGCAGCCTTTTTACCTTGTGACCTCTTGACAAAATGCATTCTGTTAGTTGTGATGGGAGACTGTTTTAGGTATGCAAGGCAATGCTTCCCCCATTACTAATGTTTGCTGGGAGCCTCCCGATAAGAATAGATTAGGGATATTCCAGAGCCCAGAACTTGTGCAATGTGTAATCGACAGCAGGCTAAAATTCAGTTCATGTGTATTAATAGGAAAGCTGTTTTCTATTTATGGCACCTCATGGTTCCCAGGTACAAATAAACAGGAAAAAAATATAGATAAAAACTCCTTGGTTTATGGTAGAGCAGTTTGCTGGTAGCAGTGTTACCCCAAGGGTTGCGGGTTCGAATGATGCCTCCTCTTGCGTGTTCTACTCCTGTTTCAGGCTATCGTCCTATGATGTGGAGTCTGGCTACACCGCCTAGTGTGTGTGAGGGTTGGCATGTATGTGCTCTGTGGTGGGCTGTTTCCCTGCTTCTGTACAATCCCGCCAGGATATGCAGTGCACCGACATGTCACTGTGCGCGCGACAATATAATTAATGCAACACTTTTGCGTTTCATCCGCACCTGGGTGCCTGCCGCTTTCAGCGGACCTCTCTTCGGTTGGGACGGCCCTGTAAGGGATGATAACATGTATCTCTCTCTGCACCTTGCTGTCGCAGAGCCTCTACCTGAAGTCCGGTTTTGATGCGGCGTGTAGAAATTTAAATGTAACGAGATAATATTCAGCCGAGGAAGCATAAATAGGAAGAGCCCCTGGGCTTGAAATATAGGCATTATGAATATCTGAATAAATACATTATACACTGGTCTAAGCACTGGTGCAGCCAAAGGGTTCTCAAAGGCAGTGACTTCAAAGGCGCATGCCCTGTATCTGCGTGTACAACTCAACCCAGGGCTGACTGGCATTTGTCCTAGGGAGCCCGAGCTGCGGAGAATCAAACAGCGTTGTGCCCAAGTTGTGCACATTCACCTTGTGCATGTACTGGTGTAGCAGTTATACGTACTGTATGTTAACACGCTGCAAAACCAGGATGCTGGGCAATGTGCACCGAGGCTTTCTGGGATTCATTTGCACATATATGTGTGAGATCTTGCATGTTCAGGAGTGAAGTCGACGCATCAGGAAGATAGTTCTAAACGTGGTTCAATCTGTACACTGTGTGTGCAAGAGTGTGAAAATGTTGTTGATGCGGTGCGAGAGTAAAGGGTATAAAACTCAGATCAGCTCCCATATCATTTACAGACTGTTTCCCTTCAATAAAGTTAAATTTGTCAGAATTAAATACAATCTAATTATGGCAAGTTATAGTCACAGAGCACTTAAAGTTCTAAGAGTTTATCAGTATCACAGATTGACTCCACAGAAGTTAAAGAGGTGAAGAAATTGCACAATATAAAAATCTCGTAAGGCATAAATGATAAATAGGAAACAAAAAAAAAACAGAGGAAATGAAAATTCAAAGAAACCCGCTAGCATTGTGAAGTTTAGAATCAGGTGAATATATTTAGTTGGAGGTAAATTTATCTGTGTACAGTAATTGTAATGATGTCTTCAGATATCTATTAGGACAACTATTGTTGATGGTCAGCATGTATAGCAGCCGTCATGCAGCAGTAAATGATAAAAATAGGGTTTTAGGAATTTAGAGTTGTAGGAAAGATGATATTCACACTATAACAAGCAAAGTCAGAAGATTTGTCAATGATAAATATGGCAGTGACATGACTAAATAATAATGGGTAACACTTTACTTGAAGCAGTCTACATACCGGTAAGGTGACATGTAACCGTCAAAAGAATGACATGACACATGTCATGTGCATTATTGACACATTATTAATGTTTATGACTGTTGCCATAAACATCAATGTTGTCATAATGTGTCATTTGGTTTTTGGAACTGAATGACACATTATGACAACAGTCATAAACATCAATAATGTGTTATTAAATGTACGACATGTGTCATGTCATTCTTATGACGGTTACATGTCACCCTTATGTAGACTGCTTCAAGTAAAGTGTTGCCGAATAGTGTAATGGATAGCTATCCATGTTTCTGTCAATCGGGCTCTCCTTCTGTCCATCCATCTAATACCAACTTATGCTAGTGAGGGTTACCAGATAATGCATATATATATAAATATAATATATAAACAACCTTTTTCCCTTAAAACTCGGTCTACTACCGTACTCTATTTCCCCCTTTATTTTTCCTTTTTTTTCCACATTATTATATAATTTTAATTGATGTCCAACTGATACATTTTTGCCCAAATTTTATAGCTTTATCAAAGTAAGATTTGTGCAACTTTGATTTCCTTTATAATTGAGATTGCTGTACTTTACTGTTTGATCATTTTCAACATACTGTATGTGACATTCCCTGCCCAGCACACTGTGATCCGTATATGGGATGTTATGATCTATTACACAGTGATTATAGAGGGTAAAATAAAAGCACCTCTCCATCTGCCATATTGCTCCATGCATCTGTAATCTATTTACAAAAAAAATGTGTTTGTACACAAACAGATACATTAATACTACATATAAATATATGCCATACAAATATCTAATAGTAATGGAATGATACCATCTGTGCTATGGAGTAATTTGTGACTGTGTCAGTTCGGTGCGGGTGCTCATTGTGGCTTAATGGGCCGGATTCAGACCAAATGGACCTGGTTAAAGTGCTCTTGTAATCAGGCCTTAAACTGACACACTTGGGGAAGAAGATCGTCAACCTTGTTATTGCAGCCTGATTACACGTTTTGCGAGGGACTTGAGCACTTGAACTGCCTTTGGCTTACAGGTGGCATGTTTTCTGTCAGCCTGGTACCAGCCAAAGGAGGGAAAAGTTGACATTTTTGATGATTTTTTTTTATTATTAAAATGATATGTTAGTGGGAGATACAGCACCAATTCCTCTAGAGAACTTTTACAGATTCAAGCACCACTGTGAAGACAAATGCTGGATATCTTAATATTGATACTCAATATTGCTACAAAATAGCTATAAATACAAATTGTATGTGAATAATGCAGCACATATTTCATAAAACTATTATGAGGTTATAAAACATATACTACATATACTGCATAATATTGAATTAAAATATACTAAAGCAGCCCTGTACTGTAGACAATAAATATCCTCTGTATCTGAGTGGTACTTTACAGTGGTTAAACACAGGATGATGTGTAGCTCCCTAGCCTGGGTGTGAGTGAATAGAGATTTTGGTTCCCATGAAAGCAAATCATTTGGGGCCCTTGAATTCATCTCAACCTTCCCCCCTTTACGTGTGAGAATGTATTACAGAGAGATGCATGCCATTTGAAAGAATGCAGTCTGTTCCCTTGGACACTGGCTAAGATGATGACTCAAATATAGTCAAGCGGGAATATACTGTGAGCCCCTCCCAGTGTGGGGCTGTATGTGTAGAAAAAGCAGCTCTGAAGCGTTACTTTCTATGCAGTTTTTTTTTTATACCTTTTCATTGTAAGCTCCCTCATTATTACTGGTACATTATAATAATTATACACTGACTCACTGTAAAAAAATATTTTTGTATCTGGGTAATAGGAGTTTATATATGGGCAGGGTCACAGGGTTACTGGCTCTAGCTGCCCCCAGCAACCTCCCCTCACCCATTCAAAACACATCATTGGCTAACCATAAGGTAGCCCCCTCTGGATGAATCACATCTCCTCAAAAAAATTTGAATTGTCACTGGTGGATAACCAGTAAGTTACGGACCGGTCAGTAAGAAATAAGGATCAGTCATCAATGAGTATGAATATTTCAAACCTTTAAAGGAAGCTGATTTGAAATATCTTCAGTTCATTAAGGAGAGTTGCAGGAGTAAACATGCCGTTACTCTGCTTGTTAGCTTTTTGTTTGCATAGTCACAGTGATTTACAACCCGGGTGGCATTTTTCAGTCTGTAGCAGAGCCTCCAGCAGAACATAGCCGAACCTGTAAACTGATTTAAAGGGATTTAAATTCCCCGATTACCTTCAATTCGATAATTCTCAAAGTTCCCAGGAATACAGGGGGCACAACCTAAGGCGTAGGTTGCTGACTAAGAGAAAATTAAAAATTGTGTCAGCTGCGCATTAATTCAGGGGGAATTCTGCTCTGGTAGGAGCCTCCAAACCGCTAAGAAATTCAAATTGTATGCTTCACTGCTTCAGTAACCATATTGACAAGGAAAAACTTTAATTGAGCAGCTGCATGGAAGGCGATGTTAATGAGAATTGTTTCATAACCACACCTGTCATATTTCCTGGATGCATGTAGTAACTGATCATTTTTCTGATCGATCAGCTCAGTTTATGTTCAAAGAATAGTGTCGTTTTATTGAGCTTTATGTTGCATACAGAAAATGACAGTTTCCGGAACATATTTTTCGAATTTTGCTACAAACTCCTTTGGAGAAACAATGAGCTGGTTTATCGGCTGTCTCTCTCACATTTGGGAATAACAAATGCTGCTCCTGAAATTCTCTAGAGGGAAAATCCCCAGGCTGGGTTTTAATGAATGACTTAAAAAAAAACATCTGTAATATTTCCTTTTTGCTTACCTGGCAGATTGTCTTATAAGCAGAAAAAAGAGAAAGCATACTGCATAATTTCACATGCACATTTCCAGCAGTTGTATATTAGGAAGGTAATGAAGAATGAATCACAATGGAAGGACTTTTCCTTAAACGAAAAAACATACAATGCAGGTCGTACAAATGCGGCGCATGTAAAGGCAAAAGAGGGGTCATAATTCAGCGTGGGTGGTATAGTAACAGTTATATCCCCTCTTCTCTCACAGCATCAGTGATGAGTTGTGCTGTGCAAAATAATAATTATAATAATAATATGCGGGTAAATGCTGTGAATACAGGTCTATGAGATACCTTAGGTAATAACTCACCTGATTTGTACAAATTCATGGTCTGTAAATAAAATTAACAGCATCATTATGAAGGTAAGTGGCTTGCACAGTGGAAACATTTTTAAAAATAATTTTTACCTGCCATTTTTAACTAGGTTTGCAGCAGTTAGTAACAGGTAAAATGGCACAATTTGCCAGAAGTATTACCAGTGCAAATCTCAAGAGTTTTACCACCGCAGAACCCTTCAGAATGAACTGTTCTGTTCAACTGTTAAAACACTGTTCTGAAAACAATGCCATTTCAGAACAGAACAGTAAGCTCAGCACTCAGAACACCAGGCCGCATGCCTGAAAGCCCACAATGCAATGCAAACTGAGACAGCACCTCCAAAATTCAACAACCATCTGTCTTGTGAATGTACGGGTACATTTTACTGAAGGTTTTAGGCACAGATCTTCTCCTTTCATGCTTGCAGATAGCAAAGCTGACAATCTGTGCATGCATGTATCAAAGCTCGAAAGAGGAAAGAAATACACCAGTTTCTGGAATCAAGTACAATAATTGATTACCACTCAAAGAATACTTCTATGTGTGTATAACACATTTTTAATTATTGCCTTTTGCTTCTGTCTCTGTTGGCACTTCATGAGATGCCAGTTCACAAAATTGCATGTTTATGGACTGTAGGGGGCAAAGAGTACCAGGAGAAAGCCTGTGCAGCATTGGGACAACATGCAAATGCAAACCAAATCAACATGCTTATCAAATGCATGGCGCTACAGCAACCCACGGCAGATGAAGTCGATGAAATGAGTCTCCCCGAGAGCTCCCTATAGTAACTAATTGAAATATGTAAATAATAATAAAACAGCGAGTAGTAATAGGCCATTCACACATCCATTGTTCAGGTTCACAGGATTCTGGAGCAATGGGGGAGGGGGGGGGGGGCATGGAAAGGAATATCTCAAGGTGGGATGCCGAACTACAGCAGAGTGCACACATCAATCACACACATCAATCACACACACTCACAGCGATGGGGAATTTCTTAACCCCAGCTCACCTTAGCATGTTTTTGGACTATGAGTACCTGAAGGAAACCCCACAACGTGATCGTAACAGAACCAACATAAAATAAATAAAATACACCCATAGGGGAGAGGGGCAGGTTGAGGAACCCAACCCCAAAATCACGATCATCTTTCCCCTTATCTATCCTCTCTGGCATGTACTGTAGCTCTGTCCAGATTCTCACTGCAAATAACCTTTCAAAGAACCTGTCCAGGTTAAATCTGTTTATCGTTATCAATCAATCACATATTGTGGGATGGATACCTGCTCTTCATATCAATCTCTTGACTTATTAGCCCTTAGTGTAATATGTACAGTACTTGTGACCCTCCTCAGTGTTTGGGATAGTTGCACTTAAAGCACGTGCCATTTTCCATGGGGGCGAGGTAATTCCCTGGCCTGTACTGTACATCCTTATCTGGTGTCACTCTCCTGTACATGTGCATAGTATGTAAACTACGGAAAGGTAAGGCACTGTCTTATCTTACTGGTGACCTCATGAAATTGAGATGACACCGGTCACAGGACATTTACATCACTTGCAAAATCAGAGGTGCTTAATTTATTAAATATGCACTGTAAAAATATACACTAAAAGACTGCCCCTTATCAAGTAAACTTTAAGATTTCATCCTAAAATCTTCCACTGTTGATTACTGAGCAACCATGCTAGTCAGCCTCACTGGTGTTAGTTGTGCTATATTTTTTGTGATTAACATACACGTAATGACAGGAATATTGACAGATTCTTTTACAGCTTTCTTTAAGTATGTGCGTTTGTCTATGAGCATAATTTCCCACTAGCAAAGCCCAATTAGCAAGATTGTTATTGATTGTGGTCTTAAGTGCTCTCTGCTGATGCTCTTCAAGGACATGCTCGTTCAACTGGGAAACATAACGAGAAATCCAACTTACTTACAGATTCGGAAAAACTTAAAAGTACCTTTGTTTGCCCTAGTGGATAAGATGAGAAACATTTGTACATCATTGAGATCAACATATTGTGTTTCTTTTGTTTGCCTCTTTAGGATATGCATTTTTTATTCCTGAAGGATATATGTAATTTCCCAGTATAGGATAATTCAGAGAAAAAAAGCTAGCTATTGTTTATTGTTGGGGATAGAGGGGACTGGAGTTTTAGAATGTATTTAATAATGCTTTTGTTTTGTAAAGCAAAAAAAAATCTTGTTACCGGCTGTCCTAAGCAAAAACTCAATTAAAATGGGAAAAAAATGGATATTCTGACACTAAATTATAATTAGCAGGGGTTACCCTTTATACTTTTGAGATCTGATTAAACAGGAGTTAATTAGAAGTGCACAGCACTAATTGTCATAAAACAGTTGATGGTGATTAACTATTCACTGATGGCAATTCTGATTCTTTTTAATTTCCATGACCAATTTCATTATCCTGCTTTTATCCAGAATGTTCTGTGGCTGTTCTGTGTGTTCAAATCTCCCCTTCAGAAATGATTCACTGGAGTTCTCTTAGATGCTCTAAAATTTGTAAAGGCTATTCATGGTGAGATGCCATAGAGAGAGAAAACGTAAGTTTCTGCTGCACCTGTGAAGTGAGTAATTTGTTTTGGCACTAAAAGGGTAAAGAAATATATCCTTTTAATGCACAAAATATTCTTTTAAGAACAAAAATTATTTTGTCTCATACCACAATGTTGCACATGCATAATTTATATAGGGGACCCAGTCGGGATATTGAGGAGCCTGTACGGATATCGGGGAGCCTGTAGAGATATAGGGGAGCCTGTAGCATGGTTTAAATTACAGGGGGTACTGGGGGGTACTGTATCCCCGATCAAGATCCAGACCTTCTAAGGCCAGTGTTCTGTCAAGTTAAGCTACTTTTTCGAGGTGAGCTACGTTAATGCTAATTTATAGCCCTAACCATAGCTTACCTCGACAAAGTAGCTCAATTTGACACAACGCCAGTACAGTCAACTTCAGTTACGTTAACTAGCAAGATGATGATGAAAACCCTTTATTGCTGTTGCAATAAGCTAAGTTCTCTATTTGAACCTGGCTTATTTGGTGAGGTAAAAATCGATCATGGTCATTTTCCAAGGGGATGAACTCCCTATGTTTTCATTCTCATTTTATTCTGAATAAATTGTGCCTTCCTGAAATTAATTTGCCTGTGTGATTTGTTATTAGGCTAATGTTAACACATAATGCTCTGAAAAAACATTACTATAAGTGAAACCTATAGGGGCAATGTAAAAAAAGCGAGCTAGCAAATAATAAGCCCTATTATTTGAATTTTAGTGGTATCGATTCCATTCCACAGTTTCATAATTAGACATTTTTAGAAGCTTCATCTGATAGCCCAGATACGGTTTTGTTAAATATATATTAGATTTTATTCACAGACACACTATGAGGAAAAGGAAAGATGGAGACACCAGACCATTTTTTTGGTGGTAAAAGAAGAGTAAGTAGGAAATATTAGTGTTAAGAGCTACAGAACATTAAACTGAAAGTATAGGTGCAATTTCGCAAACTGTTAATGTATATGAAGGAAAGTGATGGTCAGCAGAAGATAGGAGAGGCACAGGAGCAGGCAGCAGGGAGATGGCAGGATGAGGACAGGCTGTTGGAGCTGAGGGGACTGAGAGGGCAGGAATAACACCAGACTGCTGGACCAGACCAGGCTGTTTGTAAATGTATAGGCTTATTACTGTTACTAGTATACGTCTTCTAGGATAACTCCTGGGAGTTATCAAAACCAAATTCTTTTGGATGGGAATAAGGATAATGAGATCTTCTGTATTGATTTTCATTTTGTCGAATGTTCAGACCATGATGTTGTGTTGCATACACGTTACTAAACACCCCTAGCGCATCTTGCACTCTTAACATTGACCCTGGTGGCAACTATTCGTATTGAAGTGATAGCAGACCATAATGGTCATAGAAGTGTTATGAAGACAGTGTCCTGCAATTATGGAGGGGTAATTCGCACTATGGCCTGTAGGGATATCAGGGAGCTTGTTAGGGATATTGGGGAGTCTGTAGGGATATTGGGGAGTCTGTAGGGATATAGGGGAGCCTATTGATTATCTAAAGTCGATCTCCCCCCATGCATGTATACTGGGACAAGGACAGTAGTATGATTAATTGGCATAGTCAAGCTTTAACCGTAGCTGGACTTAGCTGTGCATGTAAACTGATTAACAAGGGAGGGGGCACTAGGGGGGCCAATCAGCTTTCAGTTGCCAATAGTGCCCCTGTGGCCACGCCCCCTGTCTCTAACATTATATAAATGGGGTGCACTGTTGATTTCAAAGAGGGCAGCATTGGGCTCTGGTGGGTAGAAATTGAAAATTTTCCCTGTGGTTTGTTGGGGTCACAGCGGTCTTTTTTGATGACTGATTCTCATTGAGCAAGGCTAATTCACCTAAATGCAAAAATCTCCATTCAGAAGATTTCAGGGTATTTTACAAAATATCAGACTTTTGTTATCCTCACATAAATTGTTTATGCCTTTATTCATGTAACATGGAAATTATGGGCGGCATGAACATGGAAGAGGTGCACCTGTGAAAATGGTGAGGCTCATTTTACAGATCAGTGGCCTGTACTATGAAGTGAGGTTACTGGCTCATTGGGGTAACTTGTGGGATTTAAGGTACCACAGTTGAAATGGACTTCATATTCGTTCACTTACATTTTGCCCAGACTACCTTAAATCCAACAAGTTACACCAATAAACCAGTAACCCCGCTTCATAGTATAGGCCACAGGGCTACTTTGGGCTATAAACTGTCTGGCAAAAATTAGATTTTTAAAGTTATAATTTGTTATAAAAGACTTGGGTGAGCAGTTTTCTGGACCAAAGGATAATCCTTGCAGTGGTTGCAAAAAGGTCTAGAATTGTATCACTTCGTTAAAGATGGAGTGTTATTAATGATATATGTTGCCTGAATAGAAATATGTCTTGGAATTCGCTAGGTTTCATCAAACAATTTAATAATTGCTGTTGCTGGCCACAGCCATGCCTCATGAGCCCTTCAGACTGCTAACTCACACAACAAAGACAGAGAGATGGAAAGAGAGAGACTGCACCAAACACCCCATTATATAGCCCTCACTTGGTGACGCGAACCCCCAGGTGCTGCCCTCTAGGGAGACCCTCGAGAACAGCAATAACAACAACATACTTTAAACGACGAATCCTTTCAGAGGCACTACAAAATATACATATTATATAATATCCTATATACATATATTAAAATTCTTGTATGAATAGAACACCTATGCATATCTTAATTTTTTTTTTGTACTTTAATTAAAAAGTTCACGGGTGCTAAGATCAAAAAGTATAAACAAAACTTTAATGATCATTTGCATTGCCGAGCTAAGTTTATGTAAAAAGGATGCATTAGAAGTGTTTTCAACAAGCAAACAAGTGCTTCCTCTCCACAAGCAAGTGACAGTTATCCAAATGGGAGCTGTCGTTAACAAACACATCCTTTCCAAACACCTCCTTTAATCACGGAACCGAAGGTGCGGCGGTAGTGTCCAGGCGCAAAGCTACTCTCTGTGATATTCAAATGACTGGGTGGTACGGTGCATGGAAACAACAACATCAAAGAAGGGTATTCACGGAGAGGGATTAACATCGCTTTCTGCTTAGGATGTTTATCGTTCCTCTCTATTAAAAATGTGGTGGGGGAAAAAGTTACGTAAAACTCGCTGCCGTCACTGAAGTATTGGGACGCTCCCACAAGGTTCCACATCTGAGGATGAGACTTCTGATTTCATTAAGGGGACTCGGAAATCCATCACGGGATATGCAAGGAAATCTACTGGGAGTTTAGAGCCATTTGGAAGGTAAGCAAAAGACTTAGAAGTAATAGTGCGGCAAGTCGATCACAACATGCCGGAATAAAACATAAAAAGACTAAGCAGAACTTAATTGTATTGCATCTTGTCTTATTTCCCTGTATGACGTGGTATTGGGAATACAATGCGACATGCATTTTATTACTAAATAAGCACATAAGGAAAAAGTAAACAGTGATTCTAGTATATTGCTTTTTAACATCACATTTTTATTTTTTGTTTAAATGAAACAAATTCATATGTTTAAAAAATAAAAATCAGCTAATTATTTTTGTGATTTGTAATCGGCAGTTAACTACTTACCTAAACTAATATCATACTGTCGAAAGTGCTTCAGTTAAACTTTAGTTCTTATTTTATTCTCAGGTTTTGGCCTTTCTTACAAATTGGGTATCATCATAGATTTCAATATCCAGGCCAGGTCCTGAAAGACTGCGCCCATCAGCTCTGAGAGGTATGGACTGTCGTAAACATATCGTAAAAGTGGGTCACCTAGCTATGCTGCAGGTAGAGATCGGGCATAGATGGGTCGGGATTTAACCACCCGTACCACTCGTACTAACAATGCACTCGCACTGCCCACCGTGCCCACTATACGCATAGTGGGCACACACACTGACAAGCTATGTACACTAATAACCTTTCAACACTATATGTGACATAACAACACAGCACATTTATCTACAACACAAGCGGCTGTGGAGAACAAGGCTGGCATCAGTCCAATCTGCTGCGCTGCCCGCAGGTACCTCTGTGCTGCACAAACCCCCTGCACTCCCCCCTAGTCCCCCACCACCCTGACCAGTCCCTGCTGCCGGGGTACTCACCACTGGTCCTGATGATGGCTGCTCCATGTGGGCTAAGGGCTAGAATGGTGCCAGGAGGTCGGGGTGCAGTGCAACTGTCCTGCGGTACTCTGGCATCCGCACCCTGTACACCACCTCAGGGATCCGTTCCAAGGCCTTTCCAAGGGCTGTCGAGCTTGCGTGACCACCCCTTCTTCCTGATGGGGCAGTACACTTGAACAGGGTCCCCAGGCTGGAAGGTCTGTCCCTGGCAGCGGACGTCATTCATCCTCTTCTGTCAGGTCGTGGCGGCGCCTCGATGGTCCCTGGCCAGCTCATGCACGACGCCTACGTGCCCCCTGAGCTCCCGCAGGTAGTCCAGTCCCAATGTGGCGGGCAGCCACGGCCCAGGGGGCCGAGCCGAATGCCTGCTCCACTGGGGTCCGCAGCTCCCAGCCACACATGTGAGAAAACGTAAGTTTCTGCTGCACCTGTGAAGTGAGTAATTTGTTTTGGCACAAAAAGGGTAGGGGCGGCATGGTGGTGCAGTGGTTAGCACTGTTGCCTCACACCTCTGGGACCCGGGTTCGAGTCTCCGCCTGGG
>JAABNY020000001.1:24421922-24435391 GCA_015164015.2 Brevimyrus niger
GGTCCCCACATCATCAAAATAAGTTTTTATCTATTATTTTAGGTAATAAAAACATAACACACACACACACACACACACATTCACACTCTCTCTCTCTCTCTCTCTCTCTCTCTCTCTCTCACACACACACACACACACACACTCTCTCTCTCTCTCACATTCACACACACACACACACACACTCTTTCACTCTCTCACATTCACAGATACACACACTCTCTCTCTCTCTCTCTCTCTCTCACACACACACACACACACACACACACACACACACACAAACACACACACACACACACAGATGTGCAGAGGCATACACCATAGAGACACCAGTTAACTTATTAGTTAAAGTATCTGCATCTTTGGAACTGTGAGAAGATACCAGAAGTGACAAGTACAACATATCGCTTCTGTCTGGAGAAAAACGTGTATCGCCAAAAACCCATTATCTTATGCATGTGAAAAAAATTCACAAAATAAACGTAAAACAATGTAATGAGCACCACAAATAGAAACCTTTACACATCTGTCAGTAAACACTTTAAGGTTTTAAATGTGAATTATTGTTAGTAAAGCAAATATGTCAGTGTCAACAAGGTACAATACAATCTCACTTTATATTCACAATCACGGGTTCAATATTAATTAGCAAGCTATCTTGTGATATAAAGTAATCCACACAAATTACTATCATGAATACAAATGTTAACTAGTTCAAACAAAAATGCTAGTTAAAGAGATTCAACCAAGAGATCAGACTTCAAAATGTCTTTTCATAGGTCAATTAGATATCAAACACTGTCATGTCAATATACAGAAAAGAATACCTGAACTATAATATCTTCCAATTTGTCAACTCAGATTTAGTCATCTTGTTTATCTGGATATGTGAATATGGCAAAACAAATCTTTTAAACAACATACTCGAGTCATATCAATGCACAGAAGTACAACATATACAACAGAAACCAATTTGAATAAACTGGCACTTTACACAACTGCAGGGTTCATGTGAAAGCAACAGGCCAGTATCTTCTGCTAATTTGGTACCATGAAATAGTAATAATAATCAACATTTTGAATGAATAAGTCTGCTTCTTCTGGCTAATTTTAGGGAAAAAAATACAATATAGGTATTTAGTAACTGATCGATCTCTCTTGTAGCACGTGCCATATACTATTTACGGCACATACATTGTGTATTTTACACACTGGCGTCTAACCTGAGTTGTTCCTCTACCCTGTGCTTCTTGAGACATTAACCCCATACTGGGTGAGAAGATTGTGGATGTACTATGTATTTACAGCATGTTCCAAAAATCCACCACAACTAAAATTACCACAAGAAGCATCTTTCCCAAAATTCCCCTTTAATTTTTTTTCCTATTGGTAAAAAATGGATCGCAGCCTCACTAGCTAAACAAACTTCCAGCATCTGGCAGAAGTTCTGAGCCTCATTCGATTCCTTCATACGCTGCACTTTAAAGTTACTCTTAAAATGCTGGTCGACAGAGGAGTGCATATTAAAGTCCTCCATACACTCCACATGTCAACCATAAAGCTGTTTGCTAATATCTCAAGTATCTCAAGGGAACAGATTTTGAGCCCCCCCCCAACAGTACAGCATTACCCGTGCAACGAGCAACTTAGGATGCCTTGTGATGTCATAAAAGCAGGGGTGCCGTAAGGGCAGGGTGGGAATTAGGGCAATTCCAAGGGGCCCAGTGTGATTGGCTTGGTCTAGGTTGGAGGCCCAGTGTGATTGGCTTGGTCTGGGTTGGAGGCCCAGTGTGATTGGCTTGGTCTGGGTTGGAGGCCCAGTGTGATATGCTTTCATGGGGCCCAAAGTCTCAGTTCAGGTTCCTTGACACATCCTTTATTTTTATTCTTAAACAAGAAACCTTTGAAAAATATTTGTCAAAGGAAAAGTCCCTAAGGATTTTCAGCTGGTGAACAGTATCCATTTTTGAAATACAACATGTATATGTAATATAACTCGTTGCTGGATGGAGAACAGTTTCTGGGTCTTTCCCAAAATAACCCAGTATAATTGTTGTACATTTCTATACGCCTATCCATTTTCAATAACAATGCATTTGCAGCCACAGTATTTTTCACTTATTATGGTCATTAAATGATAAACCCGGCGTAAATGAGAGCTCCTTGGCCAGCAGAGAGAAGATGCTGCCTTTCAGTTAAGGGATCTTGCCGATTCTCTGAGGAGTTTGCAGAACTTCTTCCTGTTTGTTGTGGGTGTCTTTACAGGTATGCTGCTTTATTTTGTGGAAACGTGCTGTTCAAGTGAATTGATGCCTGAAATGATTTTTCAGGAGTGCATGTCTACGTGTCCTGCCTGGGGTGTCCGGTGTTCTGCATCTTTTGCTTATTCCTGGGATAGACTGTGGATTGCAGGACGGAGAAGACATGGATCTTAGCAACGAATGGCTTGATGTGAACCGCAACTGACAACAAAGAACAGCCGTGACTTGCCAATTACCGTCCTAGATGGATGAGAGTGTTTTTGAAAAACAGATGGGAGCTGGCTGAATTATCATATAACCACCAATAATTGAAAGACCTTGAAAAACGATGCACTGAAAATGAGTCTCCTATAAATGTTTCCAACTTATTAGTGCTTTCAAGGCGACTTAATATAGGAGATGAGAAAAATTGGAGTTTGCAACCAAAATATAATGGCTTGAATCTGAAGTGGTTGCATGAAATTTTATATATAATTAAACGCACATGCACACTATTATTTTATATTTTGGACATTTTTTTGTGTAATAACTGTATAAAAAATCAACTTATGACACTTTGGGTGACACAATGGTCAGTACAAGGGTAGCACTGTTGGCTCACACCTCTGGGACCAGGGTTCAAGTCTCTGCCAGAGCTCCATGTGTGTGGAGTTTCTAGTGTGTTTGTTGTCATCAGAGGGTTTCCTCTGGATACTCTGCAAACCCCCCGCCCCCCAGAATCCAAAAATATGCTGAGGTTAATTGGAGTTACAGTACTAAATTGCCCACAGGTGTGAATGGTGTGTGAGTTTGTCCTGCGATGGGTTGGGGCCTCATGCTGGGTTGTTTTCTGCTAGGCACCCATAGACTCCAGACCTCTGCAACCCTGAAAAGAACAAGGAGCTACAAAAAAAATGGATGGACGTATGTCGTGGCACTTGTGTGCTCAGTATTATTTAAGGCTTAAGAATGGGAACAAATAAACTATCACCGAAAGGAAACTTGTAGGTCAGTTTGGAATTACAATTAAGCATGGCAAGTTAAGTTAATATGTATTAAATATATTTTCTGTACATTCATTTTTATGCATTTGTAATATGGCTTGAGAATACACAAAGCTAAAACATTCATATTCATTGTATGTCACTGATTGAAGGATTCAGGCCAGTCAGTACTAGAATGACTGCCCTCTATTCAGGAGTAAAATGGTCAAGGTGATTGTGGGGGGTGAATAGTGTCTGTGACCAATGAGATCAGTGCTTTAATTAAAGGCCATGAATTAACAAATGGTGTCCTCTCCAATACATATATCAGTATAATGGGATGTATTGTAGTTTAGGAATCTGGCTTTTTCTGCTCCCTATTTATAAGGCTCTTTCTATCTTTCTCCCCTCATCTGTCTGATCTCTTGTCCAGTCAGCCCCTCATACTCTATAATCTTCTGTGCTCCTTACTGTTCCTCTCCACAAACTCAACAGCCTTATCTGCGGTCGCTCCCCATCTCTGGAATTCACATCTTGCCTAAAGACCTTCTTCTTTCCCAAGCTTTAAGGTTCCCTTCGCTCTATGTTCTGTGCTCTCTGCGCCCCGCTATGATAATCTGTTGTGCTTGTTCCTTTCAGTACCTTTTCCCATCCAGCAGACTGTTTGCAGTGAAGCCATTGTGTCCCAAGGCCCTCAGACCGGCAGCTGTCCCAAATGCTTGCTTCTTCTTGCAGACTGAAATTTTGTAGAAGTGGGAGCTGTGATGTCTGCTCCACAAATAACCCCTTTATATTTCTCACTTTTCCTGGATTAGTTGAAGACAAATAAGATTAATGTTACCAGATTAAAGGGGTGCTGTGCAGGTTAGGCATTTTTGTCCATGTTTAAAGGGGCAGACTGGGTTCAAGCATGGCCTTTAACTGCTCCAAGGATCCTGGCAGTTAGCAGATGCTTTTGTCAAATGTGACATACAACTGAGTAAGCAGGGTCAGACAGTCCTTGGAGCAACTGGGATTAAGGGCCCTGCTCAAGGGCCCAATAGTGACATCAGCCACGAGATTTGAACCAATCACCTTCAGATCACAGGCACAGCCTTCTAACCCACAGAAATGCATAGCCACCCCATTTCACATCACAACACAAAGGTGGAGAGGCTCTATTGCTGCATCCGAAGTGGTACCTTGATCATCACCTATGAAATCAAGGCACGGATACTTTAAGAAAAATGTGTGCTACATTTCAAAATAAAAAATAGCTTTATTCAATATATCAAGGAAGTGCATTATATAATGAAGTATCCTTGAAACCATGCTGCTTGTTACTGTATTGCATCTGTTAATGCGATAATTACATTTCAGTGTGTTTGTAAAACTGCGTAATCATGCACAGACTGAGTCTTCCGTAGCAAAGGGGATCTGAAAGGTTTATAGTTGGTTTTCTACAGCCACTTGGAGGCCCTGCTGATGGGCGGCTGCGATTCTTCACTAATTGGTTGGATGTGTCATTTTTAACCCGAGGGATTATTTTGGTTTGATCCAGGGCTGATAACAGCTGATAACAGCCCGGCATGAATTTGGGGAGACTACAAAGTCCATCAGAAACCCTCTACTAATCACTGGATTAACCTGTTTATTTATTGTCATTATTATTTAGTCACTAACTTATGGTTAACTGCAGTTAGCTCAAAATGACAGTGAAGGTACTGCATCACCCTCTAAGCATGTACTTGCTCTTACTCTACTTACTCTTGAAGGTGAGAGGCAACACGACTTAATCTTTCTGAGATACTTGTGGTTAACTTACTGCGACGTACGTAATTCCCTTTGCTTGTGACCCAACAAAGGAGGAAGAGGCAAAAACTCTGTTTAAGGCATTTAAGTAGCAGATTGCAAAGAGAAATATTGACTGACATTCATTAGAGCTAAAACTACTGACAAATTGTGTCATGTGGGAATTTGAGGACTGACAGAAGATCGGCTCCTTTGCCTACTGGGCTTGTTTCCTTTGTTTTGAATTGACTAACATAGTTTCCTAACATGCCTGTAATTTTTATTAGAAATGCCATGTTTGGGGTATTGAGCGATGTTTAATCCGTTCTTGTACTCGTAAGATTTGGCTCATCCGTAAGAGATATATTTACATTGACTGCGTACTTTACCTACAATAAAGGGTGACAGTATTCTTTTATCCAAAGCAAATCAAAGCTTTTGTAATTTCACTGAAGGCTTGAGTGCATTTTTTAATTTCCCCATAGTGACATTCCCAGGACCTGAAGAATAAATTAGATCCCAGAACCACCATAAAGGAGCCGCAGTCAAATTTTCTCTTTTTTTTATATTTCTGTTTTTTTTTGGCTGCTTTTCCTGCCAAACAAGCTGTTAGAAAAGTTGTTGCTCTTTGTTGTTGAACATTACAGCTCCCAAATGGGGCCACAGAAATTAAAAAAAAAGAAAAAAAGTAGTGCATACTATACAAACCCTCAAATGTGTTTGCAATTATATACAATAAAAGTGTGTCTCAGACAGGTAGTGTGACACAAAAGCAGCCATAGATTTGAGTTGCATTTTGATTAAAATAGGTAATATCTGTGACAACCCATAACCTCCCTTGTTCCTTATGTTTCCTGAGAAGGTTCAAGGCTCGTCGTCACCGCGTACTGAATATATTTATAGAAGACGAATGGATGGAAGAGCAAATTAAGCAGTCATACTGAACCACAATAAAGACGGGCATTCTTTATAAGTCATATGTGGAAATTAATTGGCCTAATGCATTGGACACATCACCTATGCCATCTTTTTATTTAGGAAGAGGATATTTTTTCAGCATTTTATAAAATGTGAGTAAAGATTAATTTAAAATGAAGTCAGGCACAACTTGAGTCATGCTGAGAATCAATATTCAGAAACTCGAGCAATGACACAGAGGACAAGGACATTGTTGGTAGATCGTAAAACACAGCGAGGATTCCAAGATCTGCAAAAACAACAGAGACAGGGAGTCAGTCAACACAATTACATTCATCCACTGCTTCAAAATTAAACTTCCAGGCTGCCTCCTACACTCACAACAACTAAATATGATGAAAGTCTTTGAAATGAGTGGTAATTAGTCTGTTGGTTGCAAGTATGAAGCCTACAGATAAGAGTAATTACCAGTCATCAGCAGATAGTCAGATTGGTGAAAAAGGGGATTGTGAAAATCACTTCTTAAAGGCACAGGGATGAGTTGTTAGAGGAAGTGAAAAATACTGTCCTGGCTGAAATTGAGACATATGACTGAACCTTATAAAGCACTATTTAAAAAAGGCTATTATGTAGCTATTAATATGGTGGTGAGAGGGGGGGGTGAAGTCATGTGGCAAGCACACTCATTTTGAGTTTTCGGTTTCTCTTCACACCAGCAAAGCTGATCCCTTAGTCTCTCCATAGCGTGACTATTTTTGTTAAACCCGTCTCTGTTCTAATCTCTAAAAAAGGGTCATATTCCTTTCTCCAGTCCTCATGTCATACTCTTCTATGCGCCATCCCTTTAGATCGAGTCGTGAAAGCCCTGCAGACATACTTTCTACTTCAGTGCTGTGTGTGAAGATATACTTTGTAAAGCTGCTTTAATAATAGGGTAATTAATGTACCATTTCCTAAGGAAGGCACCTTAAGCACATTCCTGGAGCCCACAATTGACAGATTTCCCATAATGCTTTGGGATAACAACACTTATATTAGAAGACTCCCATTGGCCCCACAGCTTTATGGGGAAGGGGAGTGCAATTCCACACGTGTTGCTTCCATAACTCTGTCTTCAGCACTGTAATGTCTGCCCTGCCATTAATATTGCACTGGGAGTCCAGGAGGAACATTATTTTGCTTCACTGTGTATTGCACATGATTGAGATCCTGCTTACATGAAGAAACTGATGATTATGTATGCAAACAAACCTGGGAAGCATGGTGGTGAGCAGGAATGATGGCGGCAGCGAGGTGAAGAGCCACCAAGAATCTTGATGCACTGCTGAGTGAACATTTTACAGTCCCATATAATGTCCACAGAAGGTAAAACCTTCACAGCTTCCTCACTGAGGTGTGATATCTATGTACGTGTCTGTAGCATCTATATTCATCCATTCATCTTCTATATCCTATACAGCAGGACTATTCAAGGGCCGAGCCCTGCTGATTTTCCAGCATTCCTTCACCTGTGAGCCAGGTGTGAAGCCTCTGACCAATTAGAATCAGTAATTATTAAACTAACTACCTGGGGAAATTGAAAACAAGGCCTAGATTTGGAATAAATGGCCTCAATTGAATAGCCCTGTATACAGCCTGTCCATGAAGCAACCCATCACAGTGCAAACACACATTCACACCTATGGACAAACTGGGAGCTGTGTGGGGAAAATGGAATACCTGGAGGGAACGCACAACACTTGGAGAGCATACAAATTCCACAGAGAGCTGGGGCTGAGATTTGGACCTCACTGGTCTCCAGAGCTGCCCTGTATATTTAAGGACTTTATGCTGAAAACCAAGCTATGGCCGAGTGGTATATTGCAATCTTATTTTGTTTTGTCATACAGTATGTGATAGACTGATGTCTTTCAGGCTGCACAAGAAACATTTCTGCACCAGCATGCGATTCCCAGTGTTGGGTGGACAAGAGGTGAAATCACAATAAACTGTGTGGCATCTGCTCTTTTCAGCTGACCCATCTTCAGTCGTCGGCGAGCTCTGATGAAGGTCCAAAGAGCCACATTCCTAAATGGCTGTCTACAGGATAAAATAAACATTGGTAAATGGTGACATTGGGCACTAAATTATTTTCCTCGCGTGAAATTAGAGTTGTGACCTGACCTGTATCTACCACAGGGTATGAGGGAACACCAGATGACTTCTGATCTTCTGTACCCTGCACTACAGTACAGTATTTACACCAGCATAAAGGTTAGTGGAAAAAAATGATTTTTTACAATGATTGTCAATCAACTAAGGACATGGCAAATAGACTTAAAAGGGTACTCTTTAGAATTAAGATTTGCTGATGATTTATTTCTTTAAAATTAAATTTGTCCCTTAATTAGGTCATGTTTATTAGTCAGAAGCAAGAAGTGCATATGGCACCTATGCATATGTTTGAGAAGGTTTTCTGAAATCATGCTGTGAATGATGGAGGTGGAACAGGCCCTGGGACAGAACCGTATGTTTGTAGTAGGGTATGTACAGTAGAACAGCCCTTGATTTTGATTTTTAACGAGAAAAGATAAGTCAAAGCCATTTCGCACTTTTTTCACCATCAGTGACTGCAGATGAGTGAACTTACCCACTTCTACGAATTTCTGCAATTGTATACTTTATTATTTTATTCTGTATGTGAAATATGTGATCTTCTTTATTACCTAGTTCCTGGACCATCTTGGCCAGAAACTATTATAGCTCTTGGTCTATTACTGTCCAGTAGATCGATCATTCTCTTCCACAGAAAAAAAAAAATGTAATGTTATTCCATTAATAAGCATTGGCAAATTTCACCATTGATATTAGACAAAAAGAAATTGGTTATCAAAATTTTTCAGCGAGGAAATATGGAGACACAAGCAAAAAAAAAACATCCATTATTGCATTTAATGTAAGTGAGATACACATCTGCTCAATTCTTGTTCCACTAATTCTGTTACTTCTGTACTTCTGTGTTTGTGGTTAATCAATCAGCAAAGTCTATTGCTATGAGCCCCCGTAGTTCCCAGTTGAGTGAAAAATACCTACTGCGGAGTAGGGACTAATTAAAGTTTTGGGAACTACCTCTGAAGATCTACAGTCAGTCCAAGTTCCTGTACTGGGAATGCGACTAAAGGGGCTGGCACCTGAAAAAGTTCTTTTGAACAGCCTTAAATGCATATGTGTGGGATATCTACACTGTTTTCCATCCATCCATCCATCCTCCAGCTGCATGTCCATGTCAGGTTAGAAATGACAAAAAAGACCGTTTTCTTTCCAGTGTGTAAGTGACATGTACAGTAGCAGCATTTTTCTGCTCTGGCAATTTTGATTCCAAAAAATAAACTTTGCACATATGTACTAGCTGTTTAACTGCCATTGCATTGCAAATGAGAAAATAAATTATTTGTTCATGCATAAAATAATTCCATATCTACATACATGTGTGAGAGAGGTCTAGGTGCTGTGATCTCTCAACTTCTGTTTAAATGATTTTTAATAAAAAAAAATACTTATACAGTCTTTAATAATGAAAAAGGAAGAGGAAAAGAAAGGGCAGCCTGCCATGCCTGATCCTGATTTTGACATCTTTTGCTAGGATCCTACTTGCCAGTCATGTGACGTTATGCAAAAAAAAAAAGAAAAATGAAGTAGTGGGACAGAAATAAAACAATGTCCTCATTTTCAAGAAATCCAAAAGCACAGCTCTGCAACAGTGCCAAAGCGACTGCACTTAAGTCTCCAGTGAGCTTCTACATGTGCTCATGTGTGTGTGTGACCTTGAATATGTCGGGAAAATGTAGTTCACTCTAATAGAAGCTTAGGGTCCCATGCATTACGTTTTTATTGGTTTATTTGGTGCTTCAAACAGACCAAGCTACTTATAAAATCAAGATTTTACTCAGACAGGAGGGCAACCCATTATGCAATTCGGACACTGAAAGCTCTGGTCCGATGCCCGGTTCCTTCTAAGCCACGATGTTGCCCACACATGCCAGTCAAGCCGGAAGTCCGAGAGCTGTCCAAGATGCCACCTCTCCTGGGATCATTTCCTTTGTGCACATTTCCTTTTTCTTTCTTAAAAAATGCCTTTCATAAATGGATTTCATGCTATAATAAAACTGAACCATGTAGCATTTTTAACCCTTTGTTTAAAAAAAGGCATTAGATAAATCAACACAGCAACAATTTGAGCGTTTTCCTAAGGAAACCATATCTCCAAAATTCCCAAAAGCCCCCTTAGCCAGACACAATAATCACTGCCCCATCCCTTTATTTAAGAATATTTTTGCTGGCTATATGAGACTATATATATCAGATTCAAAGTAGCTTTATTGTCATTTTCAGGTATGTGATGCATGAGTCATAAACTAGATGAAATTTCGATCTTGGTTGGTTGTTGCAGTGCAAAGGAACCGTAATAAATAGAAGATACACATATAATGATTTAATGATGTAGTGATATCATGGTACTGTGACCTGGACATAAGACACAAACATACAGTTAAAAAATACATTTGTGCACATGGGCAGTGGAATCGAATGATTGTAAGGTGCGATAAATACATTTTGGTTTCAGTGTTTGGATTCCACACTATATATCAACACAAACCCAGGATCTAATAGCTTAAATAAAAGCAAAAATCAATGCCCAGATTTCATCTGCTGTACCTTATGTGGGACACGGGGAAAAACGGTTCCAGGACAGAGATCTCTGGAGAATAGGCAGACTGGAGCCACACAGGACGCTCACAGCACCCATGATAATGTGCTTGTGACGCCTGTACAGTAAATGATCCCGTCTAGCACGTGTGTCAAATTTCCTGACCATTATGTGGTGAAAATTACTTCTTTGAAATGTCAAATATCCTAAATGGCATCTTTACTAATGGCGACAAATGACAGGAGACAGTGTGGACACTGACCGGGGATGAATTTAATTAGTGTGACACTCTAATTAGGGAGACAGAGATAAAACAGAAAAGCAATATTGTGACGTGCATAATGCAGCCTCTACTCCCGTTTTCGGAATGGTTACTATCTTTTGGTGAGCTTTGTTGGTGATTTTGAGACTGCATTTAAAGTATGAGAACCTCTTTCCCTGAGGAAGTGTAATAGTTGAAAAGGCTGTGGTAAAAGCCCTTATGGACAGTAAATCAACCAAATGCAGTGCAATGGGGAAAGACTCTGGTGCAGAATGTTTTTAAACGATTCCACTATGCTATGCTGAGACAGGGAGCTGTTGCTTTGATCAAACGACTTCATTTCCGACATCTGCAGATAACTATTTTCACTGCAGCTAACCTGCTCTAGTTATCACGAGTAATAAAACAGAATTGCTGGATTACCTGACATATGCTATTTATATCAACTTATTGCACCTTAAAGGAAAATAAAAAGTTTTGTCCAGTGCCTATCAACTGGATTAGCCTCAGGACCTCACATTATTATTTGCCCCTTAAGTGAGTTTTGGGGGGGGGGGGGGGGGGTTGGGGTGTCCGGCAACGGTATCTAGCAAATGTTTTTTTCCATGACAGCAAAAGTTACTTTTAAACAGACAAACAAGGAAACAAATAACCCACACTTCACAAAACCTGCCAATTGAAAAACACTGGTATAGTGGGATTAAAGTATTAACAATCACAGACCCCCTCACACCTGGGCCACAACCATTTAGAACTTCTCCCCTCCGGGAGGCGCTACAGATCATTGTTTGCCAAAACAGGCAGGCACAAGAACAAGTTATCGCACTTATGAACAGCTGACCCAACTGCCTCAACTGATAAGCTCAACTACCTCACCTCCACACCTTTAATTAGTAATACCTTATTGTTGTAAATAACTTACTGTTAAGTTATTGTATTGTATTGTTACTGTATTGTTTTGTACACATTGTATTTATAGCCGCAGTGCCGACGTGCGCTCCGCAGTGCCGACGTTCGCTCCGCAGTGCCGACATGCGCTCCGCAGTGCCGACATGCACTCCACATCCACATTGTATATAACAACTGGACTATATTTGATCATGATCTTGTCTTGTCTTGACTGTTGATGAATCTGCAGTATGTATGACAGTAATAAGCCATGGTTCCCTGTATGCATGAACTTACCTGGCCAAATAAACCTGATTCTGATTGAGATTCAATGTCCTTGTTCTGATTTTTGTCCATATTTCAGGCACCTACCGCACATTTTCCCCCCTAAAACAGATCAAAAGAAGAGGAAAAAATGGAACATGAGTTGAAAAATCTATTCACCTTGTTATGTTGTGTGTAAATTGCATATCACACATGTAAGCCTCTTGATTAAAACTCCTGCTAAACAGGGAGTGAATAAACCTGAACAGCAAAAATTTGAGCATTTTTCTGAAGAAAGCATATTTCCAAAAATCCCAAAAGCCCCCTTAGCCAGACGCAATAATCACTGCCCCATCCTTTTAATTAAGAGTATTTATGCTGGCTATATCAGTCTACATAGATCAGATTCAAAGTATCTTTATTGTCATTTTCACGTATGTGATGCATGAGTCATAAACTAGACGAAATTTCGATCTTGGTTGGTTGGTTGCAGTGCAAAGGAAAAGTAATAAATAGAAGAATAAATAGATACACATATAATGATGATAATGATATCATAAAGTTAAATACATTTGTGCACATGGGCCATGGAACTGAATGATCATGAATGTGCGATAAGAACATTTTGGTTTCAGGTTTTCAATGTAAAAAATATATAAGCATATTTTGTGCCTCTTGATTAAAAACCCCACTGAACAGGAAGTGAGTTAAGACATGAAATATGAAATAGTTCTGCATTACTAGTAAAAATAAGTTACAAATAACAAATTACCGGCAGGCCAAACAGGACTGCTTCGGGTGTTGCTGAGGCAAAAACTCGGGCTTGGGAGCAGTTTGGTAAGGCCATGGAAAACGATTTCCGGACGGCTTCGAGGAGATTCTTGTCCAACATCAACACCATTTAAGGTGGGGATGGGGTGCTGCTGACTTCAACCCGGGATGTTCTGGGTCGGTGGAGGGAGTTCTTTGAAGACCTCCTCAATCCCACCGACACGCCTTCCAATTTGTAAGCAGAGTATGGGGACTTGGGTGTTGACTCTCCAATCTCGGGGGTGGAGGTCGCTGAGGTGGTTAAAAAGCTCCTCGGTGGCCGGGCCCCGGGGTGGATGAGATCCGCCCGGAGTTCCTCAAGACTCTGGATGCTGTGGGGCTGTCCTGGTTGACACGCATCTGCAGCATCGCTTGGACATCGGGGGCAATACCTCTGGACTGGCAGACCGGGGTGGTGGTCCCTCTCTTTAAGAAGGGGGACCAGAGGGTGTGCTCCAACTATAGAGGGATCACACTCCTCAGCCTCCCTGGTAAGGTCTATTCGGAGGTTCTGGAGAGGAGGGTCCGCCGGATTGTCGAATCTCGGATTCAGGAGGAGCAGTGTGGTGTTCACCCCAGCCATGGAACAGTGGACCAGCTCTATACTCTCCACAGGGTTCTGGAGGGTTCATGGGAGTTTGCCCAACCAG
>JAABNY020000001.1:24435491-24458373 GCA_015164015.2 Brevimyrus niger
CCGGGCTTCCTTTTAAGGGCTGTTCGGTCCCTGTATGACCGGTGTCAGAGTCTGGTCCGCATGGGCGGTAATAAGTCAGACTTGTTTCTGGTGAGGGTTGGACTCCATCTGGGCTGCTCTTAGTCACCGATTCTGTTCATAACTTTTATGTACAGAATTTCTAGGCGCAGTCAGGGCATTGAGGGTGACCGGTTTGGTGACCTCAAGATTAAGTCTCTGCTTTTGCAGATGATGCGGTCCTGTTGGCCTCATCGGACCGTGACCTTCAGTTCTCACTGGGACAGTTCGCAGCCGAGTGTGAAGCAGCTGGGATGAGAATCAGCACCTCCAAATCCGAGACCATGGTCCTCAGCTTGAAAAGGGTAGAATGCTCTCTCTGGGTCGGGGATGGCGTACTTCCCCAAATGGAGGAGTTTAAGTATCTCGGGGTCTTGTTCCCGAGTGGGGGGACAATGGAGCGGGAGATCGACAGGCGGATCGGTGCGGCGTCCACAGTGATACGGGCGCTGCGCTGGTCTGTCATGGTGAACAAGGAGATGAGCCAAAAGGCGAAGCTCTCAATTTACCAGTTGATCTACGTTCCTACCCTCACCTATGGTCATGAGCTATGGGTAGTGACCGAAAGAACAAGATTGCGAGTGCAAGCGGCCAAAATGAGTTTCCTCCGCAGGGTTGCTGGGCTCTCCCTTAGAGATAGGGTGAGAAGCTCAGTCATTCGAGAGGGGCTCAGAGTAGAGCTGCTGCTCCTCCGCATTGAGAGGAGCCAGATGAGATGGTTTGGGCATCTGATTAGGATGCCTCCTGGACGCCTCCTTGGTGAGGTGTTCCGGGCATGTCCTACTGGGAGGAGACCCCAGGGAAGGACACGCTGGAGAGACTATGTCTCTCGGCTGGCCTGGGAATGCCTCGGGATTCCCCCAGAGGAGCTGGAGGAAGTGGCCGGGAGAGGGAAGTCTGGGTTTTCCTCTTGAGACTGCTGCCCCCGCAACCCGACCTCGGATAAGCGAGAGACAATGGATGGATGGATAGATAATAATTAGTCTATAATCATGCATACTTGTTTTGCGATGTGTGAAAAACCCTATCAGTTTAAGGAATACGGATTTCATCCATCAAACATACTGTAACATTTACGCCATATGTAACTTGTCAAATGTTATCTCAGTAAAATATTTACAACATGTATTCTTGACTGTTCTCAGCCAGTATATGTGTTTCAAAAAATCAGGTGTCACAGTTTATTAAAAGACAAGATCTTTTACTTTCCTTAGTGGTTTCAGATCTGGTTACTGACAGTCAAAAAGTAGTACATCCGAGTGAAATTTTATTACTTACATCAACGTTATTTCTGCCGACACCTAATACAGCATGAATGATATGTAGAGATTCTCACATCCTTCAGGAAGTTAATGTATCCCCAGCGATAAAGCCTGGGGTTTGACAATGACAATATGCCAATGAAGCAGTCTTTTGACACTGGAAATTTCATGGCGTCACTGCAAACTTGCAGCGTTCCACTTTGTATTAAGAACTAGCTAAGGCACATTCCCCACATTTCTCTCCAACTGGTGCAGCCCATCCAATGTTTGGAATGACAGCTGTAGGCCTGTTCAAATCCCAGGATTGCAGAGTGATGTCACCATTGGGCCCTTAAGCAAGGCTCTTAGCCCCCAAGTGCCCCCCAGTCATAATAATATAATAATTGTAGTACTTAACCTGAAAGGCCCGAGTTTTCTTATTGTTTGCTTATTGTTATCTCTGATTACTCTGGTGTATTATTTGCTGATGGAGCTTTTTATTTATTATCCAGATTCTTGGTGAATAGGGTACCACCCCAAAGACTGATAACGCAGCAAGCACAGAGCTAGTATTTCAATATTATATTATATTTTATATAGCAAAAAAAAATGCCTTCCCTTCTCGTGGGGTCCTACAACAGCTCACTAAGGGTAACAGGGGATTGGCTGATTGCTATATTTCATTGTATGTGGTCTGTGTGTACTGGATACCATTATAGCAAAATACCTTGCAATGTCTGCAAAGAGGCTCAGTACGTACAGACTGTCCATTAAGTGCTGCTTTGAATAATCCCACAACTACTGCTGTGGAACAAGGTTAAGCTCTTTTAAACATTCGAGCCATTCTGCTTGGTTTGAGCATAATACAGAAGATGCATAATACTTTCAGAATCACACACATTGGTCAAAAGGTCTCCAGTAGAATTCAAGTTAAAGCTCTCATGTATAATGCACTATAAATACCTTCATAATGCATTATAATAAGAACATAAGAAATTTACAAACGAGAGGAGGCCATTCGGCCCATCGAGCTCATTTGGGGAGAATTTAACTAATAGCTCGAAGTTAAGAAAATCTTATCTAGTTCTGATTTAAAGGAACCCTGGCAGGAAACCACTAGCAGGAAGACTATTCCATACTCTAACTACACGCTGGGGTTTGCTTCCTAAAATTAGTTTTAAAATGTTCTACCGCTAATTTCCACTTATGGCCATGAGTTCTATTATGTAGACTAATATTGAAATAGCCATTTGGCTGGACCCGTTAGAATCTTATAGACCTGGATCATATCCCCCCTTAGTCTCCTTTGCCCAAGGCTAAACAGATTCAGCTCTGCTAAGCTCTCCTCATAAGACATTCCTCTAAGACCAGGAATCATTCACATAGCCCTTCATTGCACCTTTTCTAAGGCAGCAATGTCCTCCTTAAGGTATGGTGACCAAATCTGCACACAATATTCTAGGTGGGGTCTTACCAAGGAATTATATAAACGTAACTTAGACTTTACCTCCACACACCTAGAGATACAACCTAACATTCTATTTGTATTATTTCCCCACACTGGCGAGAGTGGGACATGGAGGCATCAACATACACACCAAGATCTTTCTCATAATCAGCTTCAGTGGAACCCATAAAATATCTGTACTTTATATTTCTGCTCCTTACATGGATTACCTTACATTTATCTGTGTTAAATTTTATCTGCCAAGTATCAGCCCAGTCGCTAATTAACTCCAGATCCTGTTGTAGCCTCTCTGCTGCTAGATCAGTATCTGCTACACCACCCACCTTGATGTCATCTGCAAATTTAACCACTTTACTGTATGTATTTATGTCAATATCATTATTGTAAATTAGGAACAATAGTGGTCCTAAAATTGAACCCTGCGGTACTCCACTATGAATGCAGGCCCATTGTGACATTGTGCCTCTAATAACTACTCGCTGCTTCCTGTCAGTTAACTAGTTTTCGATCCAAGCTGCCACAGTTCCTAAAATTCCTGCACCTTTGAGCTTTAGCAAGAGCTGTTTGTGGGGGACAACATAAACGGCCTTCTGGAAATCTAAGTAGATCACATCATAGGCCTTTCTGTGATCAATTTCACTTGTAGCTTCCTCGAAGAACTCAAGTAGATTCATTAAACAGGATCAACATCTCACTAAATCCATATTGGCTATCCCTCAGAATGTTATTTGCATCCAGGTAATCTACCATTTTCACTTGGATTATAGCTTCCATTATTTTTCCAGTAATGGTAGTTAAACTGATTGGCCTATAGCTTGCTGGATTACTTCTATCCCCTTTTTTGAATATGGGTGTTATATTAGCATGCTTCCAATCTGAAGGTACCACACCTGCAGATAACGATTTCTGGAATATTAAAGTTAAAGGTTGGCTAATAATATCCCTCATCTGTTTTAAAACTATAGGTAAGATGCCATCAGGGCCATGCGATTTATTTATTTTGAGTTTAGCCATGCTTAGTACCACATCAGTCTCAGTTATACATATATTGGTCATAGACGATGCTGTATTCGTACTAATTGGTGGTAAGTTACTTGTGTTCGCTACTGTGAACACCCGTGAAAAATAATCATTAAACTCATTTACTATATCAATTTCATTTTCAATTACAAGGCCCTTACTAACCTGCTAATTAGTGATTTCAGCTTTTAGAGCTCTTTTGGAGTAGTTGAAATATTGAAAGAAACCATTATTGTCGTCCTTAGCCTCCAATGTAATTTCTTTCTACATCCCTCTTGGATAGTCTAATGTTATTTATTTAACTCTACCTGTAGACTTAGATACTCCTGCTTAATTTTGAAATCAGTTATTTTCCAATTGTGGAATAGAGCCCTTTTCCCCCTAACTTTATTCTTAATTTCCTAAATAAACCGCCTTGGTTGTCGTTTCCTAGATTTAGTTTTGCTGGAAGCAGGTATTAAGTCCCCTTGCACTTGCAACAATGTGCTTTTAAAAAATTCCTATGCCTCTTCAACTGTTTTGCTATTTAACGTCCAGTTTACAGTTTCTCATTTCCGTCTCATCTTAAAGTTAGCCTTCCTAACATTGTATACTTCTAATTTCAACTTTGCTCTTCGGACACTAAAATTAACCTCGAATTTAACCATGTTATAAAATAATATAATGCGTCTAAAACCTCAAATTTTCCAACCCTATCCTGGTTATTACAGAAAACAAGTAGGCCTTTTACAGTGCCCAATTTCAATATTTATTTGGGCTTTTCGTCTCTCCCCACATAAATTTGTAACTAACCTCCCTGCCCCCCCAAGTCCCTAGTTTAAACATTCCTCAACTATTCTACACATACGCTTCCCCAACACACTGGTTCCCTTATGGTTCAGATGCAACCCGTCCAGCTTGAACAGATCCCACCTGTTCCAGAAGGCCTTCCAGTGCCCCATAAACCTGAACCCCTCTTTCCTACACCACCATTTTAGCCACACATTTAACAGCCCTCCTGCCCTCTCCTATGTCATTGTTGCCAACATGCACCGCGACCACTGGATCCACCCCGGCTGGGGCGGGACCCTCTATCATGGGTGCACACATAACTATCTACACCTCTGATAACTGAATCCCCTACTACCACAACCTCCCTCTTCCTGGACGTCAGTGGCTCCTTAGTACCAAAGAGCCCACCTGCCTCCTCAGTCTCTTCTGGCTCTATAGCTGGAAGCACCTGAAAGCGGTTAGACACCGTCACTTCAGGTGATGCCGGCTCGGAATTGTGTACGCCCTTTTCTACATCTACGACCTAAATTCATCCAGCTCTCTCGACCGACCTGTTCATCATTCTCCCCCCTCCCCGTTTGTGATGTACACACAGTCTCCCTAGAGGGCGTGTTAACTCTCTCCTTTAACTCACTTTTATGTTGGATGAGAGCCAGTTGCTCCTCGAGGTTAGGAACCTGGACTATGAGTGAGTCCACTAACTTACATGACTTGCAGACGAAGTCCGACTGGACGCAAGCATCCAGAAGGGCAAACATCTTGCAAACACAACACTGAGCTGGCCCCATAATTACCTAAGTCACTATGACCCCATTCTTTACTCCAAGCCCAGTATATTAATATAATCTATTTAAACTTTTAGTTGATCTAATTAACGTATAGTTAAAGCAATAAAGTGCCAAGTACATGAAAACACTAAATTGACACTTGCGCTAAATCTGAACTTTATTATAAATTATCCGGCAGCGTCAGCGATAACAACCTGTAAATTAAACTTTTAAAATAACGAAATTAACAATTACTTACCTGAAACTAACTTCCTGCTGAACCACGTTTAGCTAAATTAAAGCAAAGTTGCTGAAGGGAGGCCGAAAAACCACAAAAAAACCCTCTCAAAGCAGGCTATTAAGACGTGCTATCGAGCGTTTTTGCGCATGTGCTGTTCCACCGTCTTGGGATTAGGGTTAGGTTTTAGGGGTTATGTTTAAGGTAAGGGTTTTAGGGGTTTTTGGGGGTTAGGGCTAGGGTAAGAGTTAGGGTTAGGGCTATCGATTAGCACTATGGTAAGATGTTTTGATAAAGTAGGACGTTTTGTCAGAACACCGGAGCGAGAAAAGTATAAAATGTCCCCCCAGCCCCGACCGGCGACTGAGCAAAGCTCAGGAGCAACTGTCCTTTCCGAATTAATGATACCGACGTTAGATAATATTAGCCACGGGTGTTTGATGCGAAGGACGCAGACAGAAACGCCGCTCGTGCCCGCAGCTGTCGGTAACACTCACGCTGTCAATTAATAAGGACAGACAAGTACACACGTAGACCAAGAAAAAAAATAAAAGTTGAAATGAATCAACAACCACCCACGTAACCGTACTGGCACACAAACACTCAAATATACTTCCATATAATTCCAGTCAACCGCTTCAGCAGGGGCACAACACAACACAAGTGCACACAGCGACTACACCACTACACCACTCCCGCACAGTGCAGCAATCCCAGCAGATAATGGCTTACACTGACCATTATAATGTATTATGAAGGTATATGTAGTGCATTATAGATGAGCTTCACAGAGCATTCATAATGCCGAATAAACATGGCTATACTGTATTATGCCTTGTTATAGTTATAGCCATGTTTATAATATCTTATGGATGCATTGTAATGCATTATCAAGGTAAGTATACTGCATTATGATGACTGCTGTAAAAGTGTTACCAAAAAGAAATATTATCATGGTTAATGATTTCTTTTTTTATAAAGCACGTAGAGGCTTAGCTTGCAGGTGGACCTGCATGAGGGTGGTAAGGTTTTGGAAGGCATTCTGTTTTACCCTGTAAGGAACAAAGCTATCACAGGAGGTCCAGTTTACCTCGTCAAAGCTAGTAGGAAAAATATGGCACAGACAAGACGGGCTATGAAAGCCTAAGTAGCTTCTATGCAGCTAAGCCAAAGGCAGGAGTGGGTCTCGCTGTTAGAGGAGCATTTTTAATGAACAAGCCAACGCTGGACAGACCGAGATCTCGGCCTGCGTCCGCCTCTCGGTCCTGTTCATTAAAGTCGGCACCAATGCCGCACCCCCCCCGTTCCCGTTTGCAAGTCAGGCTGTATTTATTACCCACCGGCTTCAGTGATGTCAGTACAAAACATGGTTTTATGAGATGAGTCGTGTCCGCTGGAGGCGTGGGGAGAGAGACAGAGCGAGAGAGAGAGAGAGAGAGAGAGAGAGAGAAAGAGGAGCTGCCGTTGAAGGCGCCGGTCTGCTTCACATCGCTCCTCTCTGGGAGAGATAATGAACCAGCCGTGCGAAAATTTGGTGCGGCATCTGCTAACGAGCTAATAAGTGATACAGGGATAAAAGCCAGCTAGGGGATAACCAAAAAACAGGGGAAAACTGATTAAGGGAACGAGTCTCTTTTGGGCAATTTATTTTTTGTGTATGTTTATGTTTGGGCCAGATTGTGGGGTGGTGCTCTGTAATGTGGACAGAACAGAGACACAACAGCGCCATGCGATGCAAAGACTCTTATTAATGTGACGAATGACTTAGATGTAGCCTCCTTGAGTCACAGGGGTCCTGTAATGGAACAAATAAAAAAAAAAAAGCCAGACTGAATAGCAATTAGCCGAAGATGACCGGACACAGTGTTAAATGTTATTTATACGAGTGATGAGCTTTGGCCTCCGGTTCCGCCCCTTAGCAGTCTATCAGTTCATTAAGCTTGACTGGGGCTGATATCAGCTAGGCAAGTCAATCAGTGGTAACCCAGCCCTCTGCCCATGCGCTGCCCTTGCTTCCTCGCATTTTACTCATTTGAAAATGGGCTGTCAGGGTACACTCTTCCAACCCACACAATTAATTCTGTACACAGGGCATACATATCAAATTTTCAAAAGACTCTTCTGGGACAAGCAACGTTTTCAGTTGTTCCATTTGTTTTGTATTTTCTATTCAAATGCACACCATTGGGAAGCTAAAAATAGCTAATCGGGAGATATGGGGACAAGGCTTACTCACAAAGCTTATGTACAAGACCTGCATTCAAAATATAATGTTTCAGATGTACTTATTTACAGGTAAATTTGTGTTTGAAGAAATGGAATTAGGCCTTTAAAGGGAAACAATTAAGTTTTCTGTGTGTTGCATCATCAATATGATGTAAACAGCCATTCAGAGATCAGGAGTGCTAGAATAAAATGAGACGGGAATGGGACATGAGTACAGGTCAGCCTGTTACGAAGAGATAAGAAACACTAACATTCTGAGCTCAGAGTTAAGCTTTGCTGTTTTCTTAAAAGTAACAAAGGCTCGAAATGCCATTGTTCTAAGTTTGCAGATTAGCTAGACGGGGAATTGTAAAGTTCAGTTCTAGCTATGACCTTTTTTCCAGTTCGGTGAATGTGTTATTGCGTTCATTGCGGGGGAATGAGGATATCTAAGGGAATTTCAATCCGCAATTTATTGAGGTGAACACTGCGATCCCTGTACAGCCCTTTCCTCATCGCCGGTCCCTTGGGTGCACGCCACTAATCTGATGACGCTGAGAAGCCAGGCCGTTTTCGAAGCCTGGAAAATGAACACAAAGGGAGCGTGGATGTAGCTGCAGACGCGCCTGGATGAAACCAATGCACTTTTAAGGATGTGTCAGAGAAAAGTATAGATGATTTTCCAGAAAATGAAATGTCTTTGTCTTCACCCATTTAAACATGGGAGAATGTGAAGACTGACTTTTAATTTAATGTTCAAGAAGCTCCTGTGGTAAAATATTATATACAATCATCGGAGCTTGTTAAAAGAAAAACAAAAAAAAACATCATCCATGTCTCACTCATGTTTAAACACACACACACCATTTAAAAGTATATTGCTAAAATAGTATATTAATAATTTATAATACTGTGCTGAATATTAAGAAGTCCTGCCAGTTCCTGCATAAAACAGCTAAAGTAAAAGCAAGTTCAATTTGTTGTGATTTCCCTGTTCTTCCTAAGTATTTTTTGAAAGTACTCTTATACATTAGGAATAATATGTGGAAGCAGGCTGTCAGACTTTTTTTTTAAATTGCTAAGTAGTTTATACCATGCTTTTTAAAATGACTAGAAATATTTTATTATTTTTCAGTTACTTATGCTACTCTGCTACAGAACCACCTGGGTTGTTTGATGGGAGAAGGTACAGAGTAAGTTACCCCACCCCCATGCACCATTCTATCCATATCACAAATTCCCTAATATACTGCTATTATGAGAATGGTGTATAAGCAACCACAGAGAAAAATATAAAACATTTTTCATTGCTGGTGTTTTTTGCATTTTTTCCTTCTTCTTTTAAGAACAGAGGATAATGCAGCTTGTCAGTGTATATCTTCCCAAGAAACAGAGGAAAATCAGCCATATTTAAGCGTTTATTTTTAGGAAATGCAACTGGCAAGCTTGCGAAAGTTCACCAAGACTTGGGTGGGTCCAGTGGCAGGATGGAAATATTCTGCTTGTTATGCAACCACTTGTTTTGTCCGACCAAATGGTTCCTGTTTAGCACAGCTTATCAGACTGGAAATGTGGTGTGTTTGAAAAATTCTGTTTTATTTCTGTGTGCGACTGTGTGCAGACAAACCTATATAATAATTCTAAAACTCTAAAATTCTAGCTAATATTCACAATGCACGAGAGCTGTATCAAGTAACTCATTACATAAACACATATTCAGTCATAGAAACAAAATTGATGTAATTGAAGTAATACGGCACTGATTACTGATACTTTAAGTAAGTATCTACAAGTTCATTCTTTATTTCAGACTTTAACATTAGTGTTAAAAAGCCAATAGTGTCTGCTGCAGTGATTGTAGGTGCGGATTAAAGAAACTACATTCATTTAAAGTTATGTCATTTATAGAATACCTTAGTTTTCATTTTATTCCCATATCTTAACACATCACCCGGGCATCCCTTTTACCACATGTGTGGTGGGGGCTTAGGGTGGGTCTGGAGCCTGTCCCAGGGCATGGTGCCCATCAATCGCAGGTCACACATAACCACACATTCATTTAGAGTCACACTTCCTGCACAAATGCAGGAAGAGCAGTATCTTATTACATCTACAGAAATAAATATGCTAAATCTAAACTATCAACATTCCTAAGCATCAATTTAACAAAAAAATCAACAATTAACTTGAAAAATACCTTTGTAAATAATAATAATATGATATTAATACTGTACTAATACTGAAATGAGCAGCAGTCAGTATGTGCATGAAACTGAAAAAAAACAGGTATATTTAAATGCGATAGGCATTGATCTTGAGAAATACAGCCTATCTGACTCATATGTCTTGTCCCCATTTGAGCAGGAGGTGTCACTGGCCATCCTGCTGCCCCTTCTTGTAGCCCCTCAGGTCCTAGTCTGCTAGTGTGTTCCCTACTCCCTGGGCCACCATGTGCCTTAATCGGCTGTGCAGTCGTTGTGGATTCGAGTCTGGCCAGCCTCAACTAGTTGTTTTTTTGTTTCTCTGTTATTTTATGTCTTATCTGTTATTATATTATAGTGTATGTATTCCATTTACCGTCCTTTGTTTTCTGTTCTCTGGTTGCACTGTGCTCCATTTTCCTTGTTTTACTTTCCCCTGGTGTTTTAATCTTATGTATCCGTTAATTGATCTCACCTACTCCTTGTTGCCTGTGTTCCTTATAGCCCACACCTGCCCCTTTTAGTCCCTGTTATCTGTGCATTTAAGTGCCTGCCTTTGTTCATTTCCTCAGTCAGTCATTGGAGATATCACTGCATGTTTTTAGTGGTTACTAGTTTTACTCTGTTCCCTAATGTGTTACTGTGTGGTTCTTTTATTTAATTCTTATTTTTCCTGTTCTTTACCCCTTGTGGTCCCTATATTTTGTGGCTTATAGACCCTGTTTGTTTGTGAGCAGCTCTGTGGATCATCCCCCTTTTCTCTTCATACCCAATGTAACAATGTTAATATTTTCAATAGGTCTTCCACATTTCTGGAATTCATGAAACTTCATGCTAACAAACCAAATGGAGAAATACCTACACAAATTCTAAACATTTTTGTAACCCGTGCTTTGAGATGGTGGCTTCATTAAAGATTATTTTTTTAAAGTTCAGACAGCACTCTCCATGAGACATAACCTCAATCAGCGTAACCTTGTGTTTTCATGTAGAAAGCACTGCATTTTAATATACCAAATTGCAGTCATTTAAAAAGCTAACTGCTGACGCACAGTCCTCAAGGCTCTAATACGAATAAGCTTAATTGTTTGATGGGCATTCAGTGCTCTGGCAGTAGTAAGAGGTCTATGGGTGAACTCATTATTTTACAGCAAAGGAAGCCAGTAACAGAGGGAAGAAGGAAGGCATGAATGATGGGATGCTGATGAGGAGGAGATTGAACTAGAAGAACAAGTATTGCTGATATATTTTTTAGACTGGTTGACCACATTCTTGTCCATTGTACAGTGATGGAGAGATAGTATTACAAAAGTTGATACTCTTCCTTGTTCCTTGGACAATCAGAATTGAACAAAATTTCCAAAACTTATTCAGTTCATGCTTTTATGTTGTTTTAGAGATGTGACTGCTAATGACTTAATCCTCATATTATGTTACATTTTTGAGAAGCAAAATTCACTGAATCCTCATGTGGACCAATGATTGTTTGGTTTCCAAAACTCACTGCATCCCCAGAAATGTTCTCAAAATGTATCTGGAAAAATTTTTGCTTCCCAATGCTGCTAACATATGATAAGGATGTCGGTTATTGCTGGTCTCATTTCAAAAACAACATAAAAACAGTGGACTGAGTGAGTTTTGGGAACATTAATTTGCACATTTGAAAAATATGTAAAATCTTTTACATGTAAGTACTGTATTCATCTGTGTTACCTGTCCTTTGATCTCCTACACTATGGAGCTGTGTGAATTTTTGTAATACACAGGCACTCTGCATTTCACATGGCCAACTTTGGAGTTGTATTCATAAATACTGAACAAAGGAAACAACAAAACAGTTGTTTCTCTTCTTTTAATTTAGGCAACAAACAGCTGGTGGTGGTAATCAGACGATGTTATCAGAAGATCATTAAACTGTCATTCTAAAAATGGCACTAGCAAAGAATACCATTTGGATGTATGGGTAATAAAGCAATTGAGAAAAGTGGCGTTTGTCTGTGTATTGATCAGTAGGTAAGTGGCAGCTATTGATCACATTTTTCAACAGACGAAAGAGTTCCATTTAGAGGAATAGGGAAAAGACAGAGAGCTCTGCTTCCGCTGTATGTAATTAACTCTTCATATTTGCATTATAGGGTACTCTATTCAGGGATGTTCAATGTAGGCTACACAATGGCCTGCTTCCACGTTTCACAGTACTTTGCAATAATTTTGACTGTGGCGTTTTCTTCATGAATTTAATACTGCTTCTGCACTCCTTTCCGATAAAGCTGAGTTTAACCTTTCCGAGAGGGAAAAACGGCCACTGTGGGCATCCCAGGCCAGGGTGGAAGCGATGTAATTTTTTTAGGCTGTCGTCAGCACTACGGGGTCCTCGGCTGCCATGCAACGCTTGGCCCATGTGACACGAGCCATCTGCTCGCATTCCTTGATGGCCTACGAAGCGATGGTCCAGCAGGGGCTGAGGGAGGCAGTGCGGCCCGAACAGGCTTCTCACCCAGGCATCTGGAGTAACGTCATTTCCCATCGTTTATGTACGAGGTCTTATAATATATTTATTCTAGCCTGCTCACCTTAAAACAAAAGAGGAGTCAGTGTCGGTGTGGTGTTGGTGGAAGGGCTGCGATGTTACGGGGGAGGTTGGTGTTGATGCTGCGTTGGAGGTCTGCCAGTGCTGGACGAGGCTTTCGCCCCTGACCAGGCAGGGAAACCGTTCCCCCACATAGACGAAAACCTCCGGCCTGACCTAGAAAATCGGGAGGCTGCAGCCAAACAATCATCCAAAAAACAAGCTGCTGGAGTCAACAGACTTTGCCATTCTTTATTTACAATGACTGCATGTTCCCTTAGTTTAGCTTTGGCATTTTTACTTCAGGTTGCTTTTGTCTCCTCACTTTCTCTTGACTGTTGGCAAGTGTTGAAGGCTCTGGTGTTTGTGTGCTTTTTTTATTGACAAGCTCACCACATCCTCCAACACAGCTTACATAGATTACAGCGGCATATTGCCACTATACGCTGACAATGTATATGGTTACTGATTCATTAGAAATGTTTATTGATCAACAGTAGAATCTTTTCGTTTTACAACTTGTCTGTGCTGGTTTAAGCAAAAGTCTCTCTAGGAGAGTGACTCACTTTTTGTGCAATCTTTTGAGTCGTAGGCCAGTGCAATGAAAATTTTTTTGTTCATAATTTTCATAAATTGGGTTGTTCAGTGATGAATCTGTTGTGGAATCACAAAATACAGTTTCTCTGTATCTATAATTAACATATGAACTGCAAATACAGCTACGTTACCAAAAGACCTAAAATCCTGTATTGCTTTATATAGAATTGGTTTTGCAGTTTTGACTGCTTATGTATATTTCATCGAACACTACCTCTGCTCCAAAATATCTCAACACGTTCCTCAATTGTACAGTACATGCACTTGTCCAAACCACACTTTTCCAGCAACGCCATGAGCACATTTCTCGCAAAAAAATAAAATAAATAACACATCAAGTATGAATAGAAATTCCACTTAAACACACAATAAAAACACACTTTTTCCCCAGCGGTAGTGGATATACAGTTTGGTTGTGTGGATTGCCCACAGAATGTGGCCTTTGTCACACGTAAGCTTTTACTAGGACAGTCCTATTTTATTGAAAATGAATAAAAACACCATTATTTAAACTAAAACTAATTAGCATGCAGTTATTTGGTGGGGGGTGGGTGATGGTAAAACCCCCTATAAAGCAGCCCTGGGGATACTTTTGGTAATCACATATCATCAAAAGGTAAGAGGAAAAAAATACTGTGATAGGTCAGTGAAAGGAAAAACATTATGAAAGGATTAGGAGGGATATTTTATAGTTCTCAGCCCAAGTCTGAACAGCCTTTGCGAGCAGAACACTGAGGTTTACTCCAGACCTGGGTGTTATGTAGGACGCCTGTTTTGAAGGTTTTGGTAGCAAAGTCGGGCAGGGCTTTGAGAAAAACAAAAGGAGAGGCAACAGACATGTTAACATGGGAACATCTACACTGGCATGCTGACCAATGATATCTTCTTCTTCTGTTTCCTTTTTTGGGTTAAATCCTGCCTCATTCACTGGGTGCTAATATCTGTTAGCATTTCGCAACAAGCTGAAGTGCTTTACAAAAACGATCAGCGAGCAGCGACTGAACACAACAGTACCACATAATATGCTTAATTTGTGGAGAAATGAGTACATTAAGATCACAGAATCCCTGACGTGCTGATCTGTATATACTTCTGCTTCTTTGTTCAGGTCAGTGTTCCCTCAAAAAGCGACTCTGTCTCACTGCCGTACCATTTTTCATCATAATCGTGCCCACGTGTGAGGAGCTGGCTCTTTGAACATTGCTGGAGCACATCATCATGGAGCACGTCCCTCCTGATTTCCCTCAGTCTGACAGCATTGTCTGCCAGTACCATATTTACCACAGTGAAGGGACATCGCCTCCCACTACTACAAGGTCATGTCGCAACTCGGCGAGAGCACACATCTTAAATCTCGACGCGACTCTCCATTGTTGCGACGTATATGACAGCAGCCGTGACAGCACATACGTGTAACGGTGAGCTCTGAATGTGCTAACAATACCGTGTCACATGACGCCTTGGAGTGCACTACATACAAAGCAACGGTAAAATAACTGAAGTGTGACTCCGGCAGCTGCAGCTGTTCCCTTTGCCAAACAACTGAATTATGGATGCTTCTAGAAAGAGGTTCAGGTTGGGCCACAGCCATTAAGCAGCCTCCCATATGCTCGACCCATAGCTGATTGCATGGTCGTTGTAAGACTTGCTCCAGGATGGACGTCAAACAGAGTCACATGATGCATGGTTGGGAGAAGGGAAGTGAAACTTTATTTAGGAAGCCGAGATGGGTAAAGCAGTGGGTGGATGAGGCGGATAAAAAAACGAAGACGGACATCGGCATGTGGAAAACAGTTAGTGTCCGGTTGGTCAGTCATGTTGATGCCACATGCACATCATAAATCTGTCAGCGCACTTTATCAGCCACTGACTACATATTGTCTAGTTTTGTGCTGTTTTGTATTGTTTTTGCGCTGCCTTTTATTGTTTTGCACTGTTTCATTTGGTCTCTTTGTAATCAAACGTGGCCGAACAAGCAAGCATCCCAATGCATCTTTTGCACATGGCCAATAAAGTCTTGCGTCTTGGGTTGTATAAGGGCTACATCTAGGTGTGTGGTCAGGCAGGTTTTTGGACACATGGAGACCAGGGTTGGAACCATAAATCTTTCATAGTGATAGGAAATGAGAAGCAGGGGAACTGAATGCTGCCTTGCAATGAGCTTGCATCCTGTCCAGGGAGTCCCTTGCCTTGTGCTTCCTGGGATGAGTTCCAGGATCACTGTGATCCTTTACTGAATAAACAGTTATGGTAGATAGAAGGATAGATGGCCTGAATGCCTGTGCTCATCACCTGTCTTGCAGGCTGTTATTGTTGCCCTTAGTGAATAGCATTTTCCTCCTTGGAAGAGGTGCAAACGCGTCATCGGGGTCAGTGGTATTTTTGACAAACATGGAATGTCACCCAGGCAAGGCGAGTGCAGTGAACGTTAAACGGAGCTCTGAATCACACTTCCGTATGCGCAGGTGCGCTTTTCATAAATAAATCACAGTACGGGCCAAGCACGGGTAATGTACGTTATTCACACTGATGCAAATATTACTCCACAGTTCTACAGGAGTACATATTTATTGATGAGGCCAGGATTTAACCTGAATGGGAGGAGACATCAGTCCAGGATGCTTTTGACCACAGGGCAACTTTGGCTGCCCAGAATGGGGTCAATATCACAGTGTGTGCACCTATCAGCAAGCTATAAGAAGCTGGCATAGTGACATTTGCTGTGCATGATGCCTTCTACTCAACGCCAACTTGATCTTGTTATTCTCATTCTATTTATACCTCCGGCACATTGTTTGCCCCAGTCATCATTGCTGTCTGCACCTTTGACATCAGCAGAGGGACCCATGTGCTTCTTACCTGGATGATTTAGCCATGTTTAGCATTTTAATGCATGTATGCTGTACATAATGAAGGTGCAACACAGGCACATATGATGTGCTTAGATATAGAACTGTAAGATTCTCATGTATTACACCTGCAACTATGTTAACACACAAATCAGTAAAATCTATTGTTTTTCATATACATATATAAATTAATTCTGATTAAGGGTATGGATCTAAGTAATGTAAGAACGTATTCATACTTTGAACTTCTAGTAAGTATATAGTAGCACAGTATTGTGCAAAAGTTATAGGCAGTCAAAGGAAATGTTTAAAGGATCTTCATGTTTGTGCCTTTTGAAGTGTGTCAGCTTAGCCATTTCAAAACCTCTCCTAAAGTCCCCATAGTACAGGCAGCAATCATCCAATGGTGTTTTTGACTCCACCACTAGCACACCTCATATAGCTAATAAATGCCTCATTGACCTTTTAAAACTAATTAAATTAATTAATTGAGCTAGTGGTGAAATGTAACAAATACATGGAATGGCTGAGTTGCTTCTGAGGAGAGGTTTGGGAACTGAAGTGGTGTCAAGCCATCCAACTAAATATCGGTAACTTTTTGAAGAACAAAAGACATTCTTTCTAGTTTTTGTGGTGTTACTCTTAATTGTCATTAGTTCTAATGCTAAACTGTACTTTTTTCTCTGAGCAAAGGTGCACTTACTACCCAGATAAATAGCTTTAAACACTTTTTCTGACTGGCTTAGACTTTTGCTCAGTACTGTATATATAGTAAAGGCAGGAATTTATAATTTTGAAGATGGATAATTGGTTTTGACCCTTGGTGTCTAGCTGTTTGGATGTGTGGTTTTAATTAGCACTGAATATGTAAGGTTATATGCAAAACTGTTTGGTGATTGCAAACTGTAGTGTTGCTTTAAAAATAGACATTTCAATATCTGGAGGAAAAATAACCTAATACTAATTTTCACAGCCTGAGATTTTACCATACATATGTATTTTAATTTGTTCCAATTCAATGAATAATAATAAAATATATATTAAGAGCTCTATCCCTGAATAAATTATCTCACATTTGGTTGTTTGTAGCAATGTAATTTAAACGGTAATTTTAATTTTAGTAATCACCAATATGAATTAGAGCTTCAAGGCAAAGTAAACATAAATGTAAAATATATCTGATAATTATGCATAACTAATGTCCTCGAAAAAAGATATTTGTTATTGGACTGTTGAGGTATACACGCATATGTTAAATATTTTGATTGCATTAGAAGACTTTGAAAACTTTAGAGTTTAAGGCTTGTTTTAAATTTTTTTTAATGATATTTGGCAAGAATTCAATAGAAAACCTGTAAATAGCAGCTCAGCAGGAAATCTTCCCTTGGTTTGTTACATGGCTGAGTTCCAGACATATGGGAGAGTGGAAGAGGAGTCATGTAAAAAATCAACATCTCAGTATTTACTTCAGTTTCACAAAGTGGCCATGTATACCACCACTCAACACATTTTTGTGGGCCCTTGAGGTTTGGCCCCTGTTGGCCACAAACAGTCAGTACATTGGAGGGGCCTGAACTGACTTTGTGAGTGGGGCCCCAGAAACAACAATCCGTCCCTGTTTACACACACACACACACACACACACACACACACACACCACAGCAATAAAATAAGAGAGAATAAAAGAGATACAACTTATCCACAGGTGAGATATCCACATGAGACAGGATTAAGCATAACCTCACCTCGCCATTTTGAAAAGCAGTCAAGCACATTTAATCAGTTACAGATTTGGTGGTACGCTGGCTTATGCCTCTGGAGGGGGGGGGGTTAAAATCCTTGAATCCCGCCTCCGCACTGTGTATGGATTATGCTTGTTCTTCCCATGTGGGTTTCCTCCACATGCTCTGGTTTCCTCCCACATTTCAAACACATGCGGTTAAGCTGATTGGCACCTCTAATAGTGTGTGAATGTCACTGTGTGGAGGTGTGCCCTGTGTTTGCCTGGTGTCCCGTCCAGGACATACCCCTGCCTTGTGCCCTATGGTGCCAGGGACAGACTCCAGGCTCATCCTGATCCTGCACTGGATAAGCCTGCGTGGATATTTTTATCCACAAAATGCTTATATACTTATGCTAAATTCAATAGACAATAGATCAATATTTATAACCCCAAAATGACACTGACCAGAATAAGTGGTTAATAATTTCATAAATTCTCCTTGACACTTTTCTGGGTATGGATGGATGGATGGATTTCATGGAATATGTTTCAGTGCTTTGGATAATGAGGCCTTATATTTTGAACAATACTGCCAAATCGTTATCATTTGACATATGTATTTATACAACTTTTTTTAACCACAATAGCTTACATACATTTTTTCAGCATATGTAATTAAATGCTGTTATAATTCAGTAGCCATACATACGTACCTACATTTGGCATGCTTGTTAGACTTCACCAGAGTCATGTGGGGGATCGAGCAACCCTAGTCCGTTTTACTTTGCGCATTTTAATGGGCAAGCCTTCCCAACTAATTGGAGATGGGCGGGACGGCTCGCCAAAGAGAATTTCCCACTCTGCAAAGCCGCAAGGTTCATCAGCGAGTTTCTCCGAGCAGAGAGCTAAAGCCCTGAAGCAGGAGAGCCTCGCTGCAGCCAGCGAACCCGGATACACAAAACAGTCCCAAAGACTGCGGACTCAGACCTATCTGCATTTAGCCACGTGAAAATTGCTGTTACCCGAAGTCTGTATTTCTTTCTGAATGTCATGTTTAATACGGTTTAATGGTGCTGTACCGCTATTAACTAATGACAGACACCTCAGTGTAGCTGAATATTTTCACCTCACTAAGAAATAACTATTGGTCTCTTCTCTATTACTATAGAATCCCAAAATTTAGCACAACATTAGTGCAATAAGTAGTTCAGCAGCACATACAAATATCCATCCATCCATGTTTCATAACTGCTTACTCATTATCCCTGGAAGCACGGGACACAAAGCACTTAATCACTGGGCACACACAAGCACACAAACACACACAAGCACAGAATCAGACACTATGCACAATTTAGAAACACCAATTCACCTAAAGTGCATCTCTTATAACTGCAGGTGGGAACTGGATCTCCCAGGGCAAACCCTTACAAACACGAGGAGAACATGCAAACTTAATACATAGAGGGTAGGATCTGAACCCCCAAGTCTGCAGATTTGAATCTGATATCCACTTGGTCTCCTTATTGCCTTACAAACATGTATATAAATAATAAAATATGGAATAAAAATGTAGCAGATTAATTTGTGCATTCTTGGTGTATGAAACCAGTCAGGCATCTGCAGGAACCTTGATGCAAAGCTCAGTCACCTTGCCTGGGGGCAAATTATGGCTGAAACTGTCATTATGAAAAATGCTCTTTAATGCCACATATATTAAGACATGGAGACATGGATAATGCATAAGAGCAAACATGCAAAACAGTTCATATCAGACCAACCTCCTGACGAGGGGCTAATGGCTTGAAATTAGCCTAGAGGTAAATATTATTTATTAATTTAATTTCGTTAGAGTTAAAGGTTTTTTTTTTTTTTTTAAAGCTCGGCTTGCAGAATCCTAAAAGAGGAGTTTTATTAGTACTGTCACTCGATCAAATCGCATTACATGGTAGGTTGCTTTAAACAAAAATGATTTATGGTTTTATGAGGCTTGGGATTTTGTACTTGTACCTGTTTACATGCCTTTTTTAAACAGGCAATTAAATTTGAGAAGCTTAAGTGAAAGAACAAGGCAGCTTAACACAGAGAACTTGTGTACAAATAAAAGTGATGTAAAGATAAGCTGTTCTGGATTTATCTATACTTAGTAGGGGGTGTTTTTTTACAACTTTTGAAATAATACCTTATGGGCCTCTTATGTGCCAGCTTGCTACCGTGTGACTTTGACATGTTTACACAGTTGTGAATGCAAACTGAGTCAGAATAAGGGTAGTGATACTGAAGTTTGCCCCTGTCTGCCACAGGAGGATGTCTGTGTTATTTAAGGACATAAGAAATGGTACCTAGGGGAGACTGCTTGGCCTATCTGCAGTGCTTACATATTTAATATCTAAATTACTGTGCAAATGTCATCAGGCCATCAGTGTTTAAATAAGTGATTTTTTTGGCTAATAACTAACTGTCATTTGCTTGAAAAAAAAATAGCATAGAATGTATTCAGTTAAATAGTAAGACAATAAAAATGTATTCTGTTTTTCCAAATTGTTACTGGTGTCTTGTTGGATGGCTAGAAGAACATGGCTTCAGTTCCCAAAACTCTCCTCAGGAGCAACACAGCCATTCTTGGCATTTGTCAAAATTTACCACCAGCTCATGTAATTAATTGACTTAATTTAACCAAACATGGTGTGCTTGTGAGTCAAAAAAAATACACGCTGGATGGTTGCTGCACATAATGGGGTGACTTTGGGAGAGGTTTCAAAATGGCTAAGCTAACACACGTTGATAAATATAAAATCAAGGTTTTACACTAATATGAAGGTCATTTAAACAATTTTCTTCGGGCAGCCTAAGTCTTCTGCAGAGCACTCTGTGTGTGAATTACTGTTATGGATGGTCGTTAGATGAAAATACTTTATTACTCCAAACCCCCATTACGTTCTATATGTGTCTTTTTTTTGCTCTCTTCTAAAATATTTCCAAATTGACTTCCATTCCTCTTGGACATTTAAATGAATGGTAGTTTGCCTCATACTGTCAGCTGACCCTTGTTTACGTATACCACACAACTGTTCAGATAGATTTATATATAGTGGTAGCGAGTAGCTGGAGAAGCCAGCAATAATTCAGCTTGTTTGGCTAAAAAAGCTCAGGTGCATTTAAAGTAGCTTGGAGTTGGAATGATGATTTAGACAGTCCACGTATAACTACTAGAGGTTTTTGTTTGTGTTGCTGTTTGCGATTGGATTTTACCGTTTGTTTAATTATGAATCAAGTAAACTTTGAATGAGCTCTCTGCTGAACTGCACCTGATTGCTTGTGGATCTGATATCCAGCAAAGTGTCACTGTAGTTTGTGAAAATTGTTCAAACATTGTAATGGGGGACAAATTATTGTTTGAGTTTTGTTTGAATATACATATTTGATTTATCCTCAGTTAATAACCACATTTTCCTGCATGTCCACCATTCAGATAACATACAAAAACAACAATTAAAGAAGAACACAAAAACCATCATGCGTGACAACGCCGATGTCACCAGCACTAGGTCCCCTCTTTAGATTTCATCACGCTTGTTGCCACACTGTTGTCACAGCACACCATGTGCTGCTGATGTTCAATTTCGCCTCATTAAAGCTTCCTTTCATCTTAGACTGTCACGAGCATTTTGTCTGACTGGATGCTGCGTTGCCATGCCTACATCCGGGAGTGTGATGGGATGTCTTTCTGGGGCTGTCATAGTTAAACAAATGCCCAATTATTCTGACATGTAAAGAAAGAAAGGAGAGGTAATTAATGCACACATACAATTTATATTAGCTCGTTTATTCGATGTGCAGCAGGAATTCTGCTTTTACTACATCATTTTGCGTTTTCCCATTTGCAATTACTTACCTGGAATTAAGAATTACTAACCTTACATTAGTTACTAACGGTACTAAATATGCTAAATCAGCCTATACTGGTCATGCGACTTTGACAGATGGTTTTCGGTTTTTGCTCTTTGGTATGGTCTTCGACGGTTTATAGATTACCAAAGCTGCCCAAGCACAGGCTGCATCAACACCAAAAAAACAAATGCTTCGCTAGCTCTTCAGGGGACTCAAAAAACAGCAGATAATCAAAAACATGCTATGAAGATTAGCCTCCCATTACTCCTCTGGACTGGGGCCTCGATATACTAAATAAAGTCACCTGTAGCCTTTTTGAAGCAGTTTGGAGCTATAAGGAAGACAGGGGAAGGAAATGGCATGTGCGCCATTTTAAACAGTTTATACAAAATCTGTTTCATATTTTTTCAGTATTGGAAATACAAATCAGACAGAAATCTAGTTAAATATATATTTCTTACAATCTAGGCGGTCTTAAGCAAGAAAGGGTAATGCAGTTTTAAAATGAAATAGCTAAAATCGTATCTTGTAATAGTACTAATTAGCATAGTTTGTATTTGCAAAAAAAAAGACACAAAATGATATTTAGCAGCAAATAATTAGTATTAAATATTCAAATTATACTCTTACTGGCAGGATTATTATGCTCATTTTCTTAATAAGCAACAACTAAGAAAGGCCTCTGACACATTATGACTGTTATTTGCAGCCTTTTAAAAAGGCATCTCTTGGTTACCTTGATATAACCCTTAAGATACAAACAGTAACATTTTCACTAATCAGAAGAATTCAGGCTCCAAAAGCTGCCTGTTTTATACATTTTCAATAAAACAACACTACTGGGAAAACAGCCTTTGGAGGTTTCTTTTTGTAACTATTTAGATAATGAAGCCCATAATATTACCTTTCCATTGATTATAATGTGCTATTTCCAGACCACCCATCTCATACATGATTATGATATTCTAATTTGAAACACTTATGTCTATTTTCAGCTATAGCATTAGCTATAGGCAGATAGACACGTTTCGTGGTGTATCCATAACATGATCTGTTAATGGAAAAACTGGTTAACAAAGAATTCTCAAGGTTAAAATACAAATGAAAAAAAAAATATTTTGCAAGAATTAATTTTAGTAAATTAAACATGTAAAAGAATTTGTGTGACGGCTCCGGACCCGGATGGGCGGGGCTCCACAGGTGTTCCGGTGATGGCTCCGGCCCTGGATGGGCGGAGCTCCCCAGGTGTTTCCAGTTACCCGTCGTCAGCACTGACATAAAGGGA
>JAABNY020000001.1:24474960-24496110 GCA_015164015.2 Brevimyrus niger
TTTTTTGTAAGTACTTACAAGTTTTTGTTTTTGCTTTGAATGCATATATACTGATTCTGCATTAAAATCATATCTCAAACCCTCTTCTCTGTCCATTGGGGCTCTTTGTAAATCTTGGGTCAGATATTTTGGATAAAATGGCTTTTTGCTTTAAAAAAAATTACCGACCTCTGATCTATACTTAGTTATATGACTAAGTAATATGTAATATTTAGCAGGTCAACATGCCAATCTGTTGTTGGGCTTGAGTTTTTATTAAGTGATGAAGGGTTTCTGATGACCTTTGGGCAATCTTTGTTCCTGTTTATTGTTGGTAATTGATTTCCAATAATAAATGCATACATTTGCATCAGTCATGCCTTGCAAACTCTAATATTGATAAGAATATATTAACACCTGAAAAAATCCCTTAATGGTAAATGTTGAATAAATTCATGATTTAATTTGCGATTAATTTGTGATTAACTATGGACAGTTGTGCGATTTATCATGATTAAATATTTTAATCTATTGACAACCATATTAAAAATACAGAAATATATATTGTAGGGAATGTTCCCATTGTCGGCTTGACTTGAGGGAAATTCAGATTTTGAATGCAAGTCAACACTTTTTATCTGTATCAGTAATTCTCAATCCTGTTTCTGGCACCCCCGTTCATTCCAACCCTACCTTAATCAGGCTTGTATGGTCCTTAATAGGCTAATAATTACCATGGCAGGTTGTAAGCATTGTGGGTTGGAAGAAAATATTTTGGCAGTGGGAAGGACCTGGAACAGGATTGAGAACTACTGATGTAAAGCACTGTTACAGCTTTATATGTTTTTATAATATGAAATTTTATGAGCAAATTGGGCAGTAGGAGTTGTAATAAAAAAATAGTTTTTGTGATTTTTTTATGACACTTCTAGAGGCACACAAGGAAAATCAGGGAGGGTGCACAATGTCCCAATCACCCCCCCGACCCAATCGTAAACACATGGTACTGTTGCTTGGTAATTAAACAAAAAAAGCTTTCCTACTATACTATCTCATATAACCTGAGACAGATAATTAACTAAGAAAATTTAAAGAAAACAGCATTGAAACCCTAAAACAAGAAATCAGAGCAAATATTTAGACACAAATACTCTGGCACATGTCTGATCCCTCTCAGTAAACCCAAAGCAGAGCTGTAGCTGCAGGCAGGCTAGAATTTCAAAGCATTTTGCAAGGGCTTTATTGCTAAACACTTACACAGGTGTTTGCAATGGCCAATTATCAATCAGGGTACCCCAGCTTACCAACAGGTTCAACATGTGCATGTATCATGAAGCGGGATTTTTGGGTTAGGAAGATAACTTGTCAGATTTAAGAAATTCTGGGGTAAATGTAAGTAAACCAAGTCCATTTAAACTGAGGAACCAGATTCAGATCTCTGACACAATACCGTAAAACCAAAAAAAACAAAAACAAACAAAAAGCAACAAAATACATGGGAATGTAGCATGTGAAATGGAAATTTACAGGATTAAATATCATTGTGACTATAATACAGTGGTACCTCAGTCCTCAAACTCATTAGAACTCAAATTTCTTAAAAGTCGAACCAACCAGTTAAAAAAAAATTATCTAGAGCTCGATCTGAATCTCAGAAGTCAAACCGTGAACTCCAACCTAAGATAAGATATGTACACGTGGGGAAATGAGTCACGCGGCACATCTCTCAGCGGAAACAAAGGGTAACGCTTCAGTCTCAGTCTCACATTCGCTGTGATAGCTTGTTTACAGCTCTGGTTTAAAGCAACGCATTTTGATCCTGACGCAATGCATTACGGTTAGATGCATTGCGACCTCTCACCCGGCTACACAAACTGGAACCACCTCTGTGACGACTACCTTTGCTCTTATTGGCTGAAGAGTTTAGTTACATGCATGGTGCTTCTTTCCCAGGCAGTTCCGATGTGTAATCTGCTATTTCTCCTGAATATCACATAAAGCAGTGAGAACTGACTTTCAGTTAATTTATCTGGTAAAATAAAGTTTAAATAAATTACATAAATGCTCTAGTAGTACACGTAAGTTAGTGGTTTATTTGTAGTTAGTTACTGTAATGTTGCGTTGTTTTATTTGGTTAATCGTCGTCTGTGAAAAAGGTATTCAGGAAGAATTGCATTGTAGTATGACTCATTTCCTGGCGTGTGCAATTAATTCAGCTTTCAGTTTAGGTCAGCATTCACGGTTTGACTTCTGATATTCATATCAAGTACTGGTTTGTTCGCCTTTCAAGAAATTCGAGTTCTAGTGAGTTTGAGAACCGAGGTACCACTGTAATTGGTTTTAAATAATTTCTTATGGGGAAAATTTGATCACAACTCGAACTTTGTAATTACTGAACGGATTAAATTCGAGTTCTGAATTACCACTGTATATGTATTAAAATACATTCATTATTGGGACTCGTATTCAAAATAGTCAACAAAGCAGTGAGTTTTCTGATTTGATCTCTTCACTGCTGAAACATGTGTTTTACTTCCTATAGAATTTCGTAAACCACTATTTGAATAGGTATTCAAACAAATAAAATATCAAGTACTGCGAAACACTTTTTGCAAGGAGAGTAACAAACATATGGATTTCTGCCACCATTTAAGGCGTTGTGATGTGTTTTTTATTCTGAAGACTTCTCTGATGGTACTGCAACAACACACCTTTCTGACAGTTTTGATTCCATATGTGAGCCAGTAATTAACTTTATAAAATTTGAATCCATCCATCCAACACCAGAACCTCTCCTTGCCTCTCATATTACTTTAAAAAAAAAAAAAACTCCCCGGACCTGCAGAGAAAAATCTGTTTTCTCAAAGTGCAATGAATCCCAGCCAGCCCTTGTTAAACTGAATATCTTGAACTAGTAAGCTGAGCAGATGTAAAGTGGATTGTTGAGGAAAAGATAGGGATTGCCAATGGGATGCCATCTCCATATCTTGACTTACTGTAAGCTAGCTATTTATTTATTTATTTTTTTTGTATTTATGAGTATGAATGCCTGCAGTGTATTACAGTTACATTTAAAGCTTTTATTATATGCTAGTTGTTTCCACAGATGTCCAATTTGACGGAGACATATTTTGATTAGGAATTACTAAAAATGAATGGATGGGGGAAGAATGGAGTACATTCTCCATACATCAATACTCATTTAGCTATGAAAGTAGTCTGTCTAGTTTGTATAGCTTTATTGACCATTTATCGTATGTAAATGTGTTTATAGCTCATATTATTTGAGTATACAAGAAACCATTTCATACCTGTTGAAACTGATTTTCAAAATCAAATATGACAGTGCACAACCAATGTGCTGTAATTAGATTAGTATAATTTGGATGGCTAATATGACTTATTTTGCTTCCTGTGATTTTGATGCTAGGTGAAGTACATTGCAGCTGTGCGCCTGTCATTAATCAAAGACGAGATGTTGGGCAGGTGGTTCATTGTATGCATTTACACTGGAGTCTACGAGGGAGTTCATTCTCCATAAGACCTGAGAGGGAAATCGTTCCCTGGGGTGCTCTCAAAGTAATCTGCGTCCACACCCCAGGGTGGTACATCAAGTCCCAGGCATTGGCATTGACTTTCTGCTGTGCATATTTGACATGACATACCAGTGTCACCTTTCTCACTCTATATCAAATGTGACCTCATCTATAAAGAAAAGGCTGGACACTAAACATGATCCGTCGCACAGACAGACAGAAAAAGGACAAAGGGAGGGCATGTTTGAGCTTTTAGCGTCACAGCTTTAGGATAGCGGCTAATTCCCTCTCCCTCCGTTTGTGTGTGGGGTTCGGATGTTTTCCCCATGCTGCTTGTTTTTTGTTTTTTTTGGGGTACTACAGTACTGTTGAATTAGTAAATTAGTCTGATTAGCCTAATTGCAGGGCAAGTTCACAAAACTCCATTCATTGTTTCTGAGATGAGACCATCAGCAACCTAAAATCAGGCTTCCTCATGGTACGTCACAGCAATGGGAACACAATGTCCCTCAGTGCCCATGTAATCCAAATCAAATCAAATTTAACTTCTGTTAAATTTCCAAAACTTGCTAAGTCAACAGATTTCTTTTTTTTTTTTTTAAAAATGTATCCTCTGGACTGAGTGAGTTTTGGAAATTTGCACCTCTGGATTTCCCATAATGCATATGCAGTCTGGGACAGACTCCAGGTTCCCCTGCAACTCTGCCCAAGATAAGCTGTTGAAAGAAGAATGGATGAATGATTGCTTTGCTGAAAACATAGCTGTATATATATGGGAGCATTCTTATCACAAACCTCCGTGGTTGGGGTTTCAAATCTTGCCTTCAACTTGATATGTATGAATTTTGCATCCCCCATTCTGTAAGGAATAGGCTCCAGGCCCCCATGACGCTGTACTAAAAATAAGCAGCTGGAAGGTGGATAGATGAATGGATAGGTGGTGTTTTTTTGTAATTAATTCCAAAATACCAACCACTTATTGCACCTGTAAGACAAAGGAAATTTGTGGTTCTTCATCCAAGGTATCCAGACTATTCACTTCTCTTATCTTCTTCTTGGAAGCTCACAAAGGCTCAGCACTGGAAAAACTTATTAAAAAAATAGATGGATCAATGGTCATTTTTAAATATAAACATTAATGAAAAACAACAGCTCATGTAGCTTGAAGAGAAGTGAACATGCCTTGTGTTACACATTAGTTATTTTCCTTCAGATGGGTTTCAGAGTCTGTGAGTTACAAACTCCCCTGCTGCTTATACAAAACAAAAAAAAAAAAACATCCACATGAAGGCCAATAAGCTTTGGGAGACACTCATATTCCTCCGCAGCATAAAGTTACAGCTTTTTTCCCCAAGCTTTGCTCTAGTTTCTGGTGTTTTGTTTTTTTGTCAGTATCAAGAACACCTCTGCTGTAGTACTTCGTAGCAGAATTTACAGGAACCTAATACCCCACAGTGTGCCGAATAATAAGGTCTTTCTGAAGAATAATTGATGTTTTTGGACAGCACAGTGCTGTGACACTGCCGCATTTTTCATACTGTTGCAATTGTGCTTGGTTTTAGTCACGTGATTGATCATTTTTCCTGCGGGTGCCATAAGTGATGATAGACTGAGGCTTTAGCCAAACTTGTGTTTGAGAAAATGAGACAGAGAAACTTTCAAAGCTTTTGGCTAGAAAAGTGGTTATGTCTAAGCTATGAAATGACTGAAATGTATAGATATGCTGTGTAATATCAGTATAAGCAGGTCAGTGAACATCAAAAGTCTAAGGTTTTCATTCGTAGCACAACAAAATCTATCATTCTGAACTCGCTTATAAGATATTTAATGTGAAATTCACATGTTCACTGAAGTCTCAATGATGTTGCTGCTAGCCAGAAAGCTGGTATAGTAGCAACAGCAGCAATATTCTGTGCTTTACCAGGCAATCTATTAAGATGGCTTTTATTGATTCGTATATATATTGTACTATTTGTGTTTTATGCAGTATTTCAGGCCTATAAATCTGGAGATAGATGTAGCCTCATGTCTCAAACCCATATCATGTTTCCATGCCAATTAAGAATGTAAACCCCCACCTTTTTTAGAGAAATCATTTTGTCACAGATACTGTGGCGAGCATCTGACAGAATTCTTTCATGAGGAGCTTCACATAACAAATCAAGATCACTGCATGTTGAGTACTCCAGATGTTCTCCTAACAGCTTAAAGCAAATAGCTGGCTAAATTTACTTTACATCTATCAACCAACTGAGACACATCTCTGGAGAGGTGTTGGGAGTCAGCGGGAGGATGTGCAATAACAAGAAACAGGGATAAACTGAGCCAATGTGTATTCGTAACTATTTATCTCTAGCCCAACTGACCCTGATGAGTCTCCTAGCTTCATCTGGTTCAGTCGGAGGTGTTTAAGGTGCTATTGGTGCACAAGAATGTGGGCATATTGTTCAGTCAGGGTTTCTTTTTTTTAAACAGTAGTGAAGTTTTTTCTTCAGCCCTCCTTTCCATTTATTTTGTTTCACTGTTGTAACATACTTGTACCGCAGTAAATGCCCTATTTGTCAGTGAATGTAGGTAGATTACTCCTACTATGGAATGTATCCCTAAGTTTGGGTTTTGCTCTTTTGGCATAGAGAAGTGATTTTTTTTCCTTCATAAATTCATTTTGGAGGGGAATTTATAGAATTCTGAGTAAATGAAAGAGCCAAAGTGGGTGTGAATGAAAGGTCATTGTCATTGAGGAAACCTGCGCCAATTCACTGGTGCTATTGGTAAGTAGACCATCTGTCCAAGGTACAGATGAAGGGAGCCCTTGGAGGATGGGAGGTGGAGCCAAACCAAAAGCTGGCATATGTGGGTGGCCCCCGCTGCTGACATTTCATACAATCTAGGCATCTATGAGCCCCCCCCCCCACCTTCCCATTATTCAAAAGCTTTACCGCCCAACTTCCAGCAACCTCGGACAAATGCTGTAAACTGCAGCTGATTTTAGTCATACAGCATCGTATGGGATGACAGCAGGAATAGGAGTTCAAGTTAGCGACTTTGTTGCTTTAGAGGATTACTCCTGGGGGATAATGCATGAAAAATTGGGCTGTGATCTAGAACCACGAGAAGGATACCCATGACCAGCTGACTCACTTATAAAGGGGGCTGGCAAAGCTAAGAAAAGATTTCCAAAGCTCCTCCCCGGAGAGGTGCCAAAAGTGGAGGAGGGAAGCTGGCCGGGTATCAGTATCAGTGGGCATGGTTCCAGCCTCTCCCTGGAGCCATTCGGGGGCTAACTGGACTCCTACCTAAAGACATCCAGTCTTAGCAGGTGCACACCCCATTTTTCTGGCTGAAACGTAAAGCAGAGATGGCCTGTTACCACAAGCTTTTTTCTGTGGAAGCGTTCCTAGACCCAAACCAGTCGGATGAACTTCGACAGACACTCTACAGGTTACAATGGAGTTCCATTCTAATAAACCTATCGTAAGGAGAAAATGCATTTTAATGCAGTACACATAGCCTAACAAACATCGTAGTCTACCCTAGCGTCCCTTTAACATGCTTAGAACACTTATATTATACCGTCGTAACCCGGGAAGCATCTGTACATGCTTTAGGATGGTGGTGGTTCTAGCTTCTTGGGGTAGTACAGAGGAGACCCATGTCTAAAGAAGAAGAGGATGGACATCTTACAGCTTCAGATCTGTGAACAAGATCACCCCCTGCAACCTCAGCACTGAGAGCTGAAGTGTACAACTGCCACAGACCTCCAGGCAAAGCAACGTTATAGTGTATATCCCGATCTGGGGGTACCCACTCTACTGAGCTGGTATTCCTGGGACCAATGTGCTGAAGATCATAATGATAATTATGTTCAAAAGGGGAATGCCCTCTCCATTTGAGGAGGATGTGGAAGCTCCATTTCCCCTCTTGGTGGACTTTCAATGAAGACGAGGGTGAGAGTCTCACTTACAGTATAAGGAGCCGGACATAGGGGCCAGGATGATAAAGGGTCTGGATTGTAACCACTCTGAATCCTGGGAAACTGCTTGTCAGGCATCCAGGCTTGTTCCTCTGTCAGTTGCCCATTCAAGCTCGTAAACTTCTCCACTGCAAACCACAGGTCTTCCAAGCCACTAGCCTGCTCCTCTTTGGCTTGCAAGATGTCAGCGTTGAGGTGGCTGTGCAGAAGATGTTGCCACCCAACAGCACAGAGGTGACCATCTAGCTATTGTTAGTTTCTGTCTAGGCATAGTTTCTGCCTGTTTTCTGGTAGGTATCTTAGGGTTACTTGCTCCTGACAGAGGGTAGGCATTCAGATATTACCCCCCTAACGGTCAGTTGTTCCTTTGACAGCCATGTTCAGATTCCTACACTGTTCTTAACCTCAGTTGTGGGCCACCAATCCAAAGCTGTTGAATGGTCTAACCTATTTTGTATAGCTTGGAAAGAAAGGACGATCAAGTGGACCAGGAGTCATTTAATGCTCATTTAATCCACCTCTTCTTTGTGTGTAAACTTGGTCCTGCAGCTGGTACTCTTCCTATATTCTATGCCTGCGACTTGAGCACCTTGTTATTTTCTTTGTTAAAAGCTTGGATAAATAGTTTTCTTTGCCCAGTTACATATTTATGAGTAAGTAATTTACTAAAAGTCTTGTGGTGTTCTTCACCTTGTCAGAGAAATATTTCTCAGAAAGTTCAGCATTAACCACCCTTGTCCTTCACAACACTGATTCAAAGGATTCCCTTCCAGACCAGAATCTTTAGATAGCTTCAATTTACCAAGTGTCATTGTTGGCACTTAATAAACGGACAAAATACATTTTATTCAGTAAATAGAGAAGAACCAGAATGTAGTAAATTGTACAGAATGAGGCAATATAAGTCATAGTAAGCAAACTATGTAACAGCTGTGTTTAAATCAGGAATCCGTAGTTCCTAGCATAGATGATTTATACAATTTAAAAAGTAAATGACAGATTTTGCATCACAGATAATTGAATCCAAACCTGACACATGGCAAAGTGAATTTTCCTCCAGTTGTGACAATCATACTGTCAGAAAATCTTATTACTCCTTTTGCAATCCAATCCAGTGAGGCTTTAAATGGGCATGAAAAACATATGCACACTTTTCCAAGTGCTAACTGACAGCGACTCAGCATGTGACACAAACAGTTAATATAATGCTTTATTCGGCATGTAACTGCAGGAGATATTGATTATATCGTGTCACAACATAATAGTGCAGCAGAATGCTATTCAGATTTAAATTAAAACTCAATTCATTTCCTTTTAAGTCAATCAACTGAGCAACAAGCTCAGGCAGCAACTAAACCCCTTCAGAAAAGCCAAGGTGCATTGAAAATAAATAAACACAAATAACATTAATAGTCAAAAAACAAATAACATTAAAGGTCAAAATGTAATATGACAATTATTATTGCACACGAATGTTAGACCCACTGCTTTGTTGATGTGAGTCATTTTGGATTTTGTTAACTTTGAATTGAGAAGTCTGCTGCTATGTTTGTTTTCATTCCTTGCACAAATTGAATTTTTGTGACCTTCATGTGGCAATTTTTCTCTCTGCCTTTTCAAGTTTTATTTGTTTATTTATTCATTTATTTATTCCATTCATAATCAATAAGTGAATGTCTAGTCACGATCACTGTGAGAGGAAACAATGTGGCAAAGCCTCCTTACCAGATCAAAACAAACGAGCAATCAAAAAATGCATAAACACACAAACAAACAAATGAAAAGAAAAGAAAAGAAAAGAAAAAAAATGAAAAGAAAAAAGAAAACTGGCATGGCATCCAGGGTGTGCTCCAGCTTCATGCTGCCTGGGACAGGCTCTCCCCTGTGACCCGGACTGTTTACTCTAGTAGTCTCTTATGACATCATACATTTGTGCTGAAGGAAAGCAATATTTGAATGTATTATAAAATTTATTATGCCCTATACACCACACCTACGTCTCCAGAACGAATAATCTTCAGTTCTACTGGACCAACGTGCAATGTGTTGAGTCAATGTTAATGCATTTATTTGCATAAAGTGCATAAGCAACATACATCAGACAAAATGCTTGCAAATTCACTTTCATAGAGCAAAAGATGAAAATAGAGAAAGTATTTGACAGAAGTGCTGAAGTTTTTGTTTTATTTTATTTATGCAGTGTTACTTATAGAATTTTGTTTCATAAATGAGAACAGAACCAGTACAACTCAATATTAAGAGAATATAAGTGCATTGCCTCCAGAAGAAAATTATTTGACTTTATATTCCTAATAATTATGTGTATATGTGTGTATGTGTGTGTGCATAACATTTGAAAAAGATAAAAAAAAAACAAAGATGAAAGCAGAGAGACTGTAAATAGACCGGTAGTTATCCCTTAGTCTTAATTAGTTGGCATGAAATGAGTTGTCAGTAACGGGATAGTGTATTGTCTGCTCTTATCACAGTAACCCATCAAGGAAACCCAATTAAAAGATGCGCCCAGACAGCTGCAAGTAACAGTTGCTCATTCAGTTAATTTACGATTGCCAATTAAAATAAAATAGCGTGAAAAATTGTAAGGCTGTTTGGACCGGAGGGTTCACCTGCCCTTTTCCACTTTGAATGATGGCTGCTATAGCTTTTACTTTCCTGCTTATACATCCCCAAGGCTGTTGTAACCGAATAAACATTTTTGTATTCACACCAGCACCAAGTTTTCAGCAGTTGGCTATTACGAGTATTCCACTGGTTAAAATTCAGAGGTGAGCATGAAACATAACCAGCAATCACTGGGGGGAGGCAGTCACTCAGAAGTTTGGTGACATTAAGCAGAAACAAACATAAATGAGACTTACAACACTGCAGATAAATGAAAGAAATATTTCCAACAATAGCAATACAACAGATGTTAAACAGCTAAACTAACTGCAATAATCAATCACAGTTTTATACATACACATATCAAACAAGGAATAAAATGTTTTTGGCTCAGACCAGCTGGCTGTTTAAACTCTCACAGATTTAATGGCCTTTTGAAATCTTCCTGCTTATTATTAATTAAGACCAATATACAACCATCAATAAAAAACAATTTTCTTATGCTACTGAAAAACCATAGTTTGTAGTGACATTTTAAAAGGTATCATCCATATCTACTTATCCAGTCTAAGGGGACCCCCAGACAGTTCACAGTTTTGCTCCCCCAAGACACCTGAGCCAAATAGTAAAAGAATTAACAACACTGAATACCTAGAACAGCTGCGTTGGGATCTGGGATCTCAAACAGGAGTCAGGGATGGAGTCCCCCAAGGTAAATTATGCTTGGTGGTGGGGATGGTCCTTGATAAATATTGTGTGGCAGGGGACGTTGGGGGTGCCTTTCAGTGGATTTTGCACTTAGAACATCTAAATGGGCTAGTTTCAAATGGGTGCTGAGGCAGCATAAGGATAAGACTGAAATGAAAATACAAACCTGTAGCTCTGTAGAAAAGCTGTGGATTTTGATTCATATGTTATTTTTTTCACAGCCACGAGACAGATGCTGACATACATAAATCTTGTCTTAAAGCATGCTGAACATCCCAACACATATGCCAGAATGTTTATTGATGCATAACAACATCAATTCAGTGTTTAATATCACCCAACCCAATGAATCGTTCATTTACTTAAAAAATATGGTTATCAAGATGAGATTCTATAACAAAGTGCACTCTGGTGGTAAAAGTTGACAAGACCCTTCCACGTCCCTTTCTCCTAACACAGACACCCCCTCAAACAGGCTTCAGTTCTCCCATTTTATTTGCCCTTTACCCTATTGAATAATTGCTTGATCCATCTGAAACATGTCATGTTTAAAGAAATTATATTCATATATGATATATTGTCCTTAGGTTTTAGCTATTGTTAGAGGATTTCCTGACACCTAGCACCTGAAAACTGGGGAATAGGAGTCATCATACTTCAAAAGCCAATTTGAGGCCAGATTTCATACATTTGAGGAGGAAGTTCAATGGATGTTGCAGCTAAAAGATAAAGTACAACTTTTGTAATGCTCTACCCAAATAATGCTGGTCCCTAAACTGGACAGCACCTTACGCTTTTGCAATGACTGCAAAGTCAAATAAGGTGTCTCCTTTTAATGGCAGCCTGGTACCTAGGTCTTATTGGCTCATACAGAGTCTGGAATTAGCTTAGTCCATCTCTAACTTGGACTTCACCAAGGGTTATTAGTACTGTAGGTGCCACTCACAGGCCCGGGGGAAAGCCCTACTGAGCACCCATATTGGACACTGGCAGTACACAGTGCTCCTTTTTGGGCACTGGCATTACACGGTGCTCCTCTTTGGGCACTAGCATTACACGGTGCTCCTCTTTTGGCACTGGCATTACACGGTGCTCCACTTTGGGCACTAGCATTACACAGTGCTTCTATTTGGGCACTGGCGTTACACGGTGCTCCTCTTTGGGCACTGGCATTACACGGTGCTCCTCTTTGGGCACTAGCAGTTCACAACGCTCCTCTTTGGGCACTGGCATTACACGGTGCTTCTCTTTGGGCACTGGCATTATACGGTGCTTCTCTTTGGGCACTGGCGTTACACGGTGCTTCTCTTTGGGCACTGCCGTTACACGGTAATCCTCTTTGGGCACTGGCATTACACGGTGCTTCTCTTTGGGCACTGGCATTACACGGTGCTCCTCTTTGGGCACTGGCATTACACGGTGCTCCTCTTTGGGCACTGGCATTACACGGTGCTTCTCTGTGGGCACTGGCATTACACTGTGCTCCTCATTGGGCACTGACATTACACGGTGTTCCTCTTTGAGCACTAGCAGTTCACAACGCTCCTCTTTGGGCACTGGCATTACACGGTGCTCCTCTTTGGGCATTGGCATTACACGGTGCTTCTCTGTGGGCACTGACATTACACGGTGCTTCTCTTTGGGCACTGGCATTACACGGTGCTCCTCTTTGGGCACTGGTATTACACGGTGCTCCTCTTTGGGCACTGACATTACACGGTGCTTCTCTGTGGGCACTGGCATTACACGGTGCTCTTCTTTGGGCACTGGCATTACACGGTGCTCCTCATTGGGCACTGGCAGTACACGGTGCTCCTCTTTGGGCACTGGCAGTACACGGTGCTCCTCTTTGGGCACTAGCAGTTCATGATGCTCCCCTTTGGGTTGTTGCCAGATAAATGAGATCTTGAGGCCACACAGAACCTATGATGCATAGTGTACCCTTTTCAGACCTTACTAAGGTCAACTCAAAGCAAGTTACGTCAAGTCAAATGAACTTCATTATTGCACTAATCATGTTTAGTACTACATAAGGGGACAAGAAATACAATAACATTTTATTAAAGCAAAGTAAATAAAAAATAAAGAGAAAACAGATATTAGAGATATAAACAGATATAAAGAGAAAACAGATATTATTAGAGTGTGATCCTTAGACATAGAAAGCAAAATAGCTGTAAGCCACTCACTGTCATTTAAGAGGATATCGTTAATTGTCTGGTTTTTTAAATGTTGTGGGTAACACTAAAACAAAAGAAAGTGTTTGAAGATTTACAAGTATTTTCTTTATATCTGGCTGGGTACAAAAACTGAATATATGAACCAAAATATTTTGGTACAGTATATTCACAGGTAAGTACAAGTATACAGGCTTATCATTCATCATTATTATATAATGTTTATCAAACTATTATTTTTGCCCTGTATAGGGCTCTGTCCTGTAGTGTTAATGTTACAGTACTGTGCTTGTTGTCATTCACAGGAAGTCTGGTTCGACTGCACATAAACAAATTTGTTTTAAAAGTAAATTCTCGATCGATATATTTTATTGTTGGATATGTGGCTTTCATTTAGCTGCAGGGACTGTCTAAGGTGTTCTTTTTTTTTGCTTTCCTACCTTTATGTCGGTGATGATAAACGGTTGTGTCCCATGATCACTGATGGTGCCCATTCAATGTTGGCTCTGTCATACATTATGACTGGTTTGTCTAAATTGAAATTACCTTTGGAATGTGTTTTCATGTCATACCAAATAATTTTATGTAATAAGCTTAGCTTTCTTAATCAGGTGACAAAAATATCCATGGAATTGTTTGTATTCATGATCGGTTACATCTGTCACCATAACCATAAACAGAATTGCGATCATAAAATACAGTAGTGTTGGCATCCTAACAAAAACTAAACCGATGTTCAGCAACTAACAAAGATCAGTACAGTTATCAAGAGTACCAAACACATGTAAACACCAGCCATCCATCCATTACTGTAACCACTTAATCCCAACTGGGGTCACAGGGGGGACCAGAACCTAACCTGCATGCTAACTCAAACTTGCCAACCAGCCTACCCTGCATGCTTTTCGACTGTTGGAGGAAACCGGAGCCCCTGGCAACAACCAATGCGAACATAGGAAGAGTGTGCAAACTCCACACAGAAAGGACCCGAGACTGAACCCAGGACCTCCTCACTGTGAGGCAGCAGCGTTAACCACTGTGCCACCATGTTGCTCATCAGCTGCTTTTTCAGTGTTATGCTTACCATTGTCAAAGTGATCTCCAGAAAGTCTGCTGCTTTTAAGGTTCTTCTCAGTATGATCCACTGTGTAACCACTCTGTATCACTGTTTTTTTTTTTGGGATTCCAATAGGATCCTTTATCTTTGTCACAACACTACTATTGTTTCAGCTGACGACGGCACAGATGGACATGAGCAACACAGCTAACATCCATATCAGAAAGCAGGCAGGCAGGTAGGCAGACAGACAGACAGACCAAGATCTTATTAATTTCATGTAACACAAGACAGATCTCTTTATTTCCCCAGTTTCCCAGTGTCAGTGGTTATGGTCTGCACTGACTTTGCATGTTGTACAGGAGGAATTCTGCTTATAATGAAAACAGAGAAAAACAATTAGAGAAACTGGAGAGTCAGGTAGCATGTAAAAACTATAATTTAACTTCCCATCTTTGTAAATAGCAATAACGTGATGTTTCTGTTACCAAGCTAACAAGATTGCAACTCTCTGAACAATCCATCAGCTCTAAGGAACCACAGTACTTGATTGATATATTTTTGTTTGGTGGTTTCCTGGGTAATAACCTTTTCTACCACTGTGTCGTTATTATGATCAGCAGCGGCTTTCCTAAAATAGTCATTTGGACTAGGAGCTTGAAGTGTTATTTTTCAATTTAAACGGTGATTAGATCCTTTGTTCCAATAGGAAAGTCTTAACCTTAGTAAGGCAGAGAAATTAAATTAACTTTTCCTTCTTCAGTAAGGTCATTAATGTCCATCCACAGAGATGCTGAGCTGACATGGATCAAGAAAGTGGGTTGCCATGCTGTCAAGATATTAAATGTTCCTGGTGATATTTGGCTGGACCTGTTCCCTACATTAAAAATATGGGCTGTTGGTCTGAAATAAATGAATAAGCTTTCCAAAAAAAAAATGTTAAAAAAGCAGAAGACGAATGGAAAGCTCCGTCAAGAAGATTGATTTGAGAGAAACCTTCATGGTCACTGATTCAAACAAGGGAAAACTGTCACAGAATTCCTTTCTTTTGTGCTCAGTGCAATGAACTCATTGTGACATTTAGATAATGTCCCTAACACAGGAAAGGACATGACATCATGTCTCCTTAAATTAAATGCATTATTTTGTGAAATTAATATTGACCCAAAATTAGCAAGTGATTTTTACAGTTAGAATAAAAGCTTTTTGTTTGTTGTTCTTGAACATTGATTCATTTAAAATTTCTAATTTATGTTGAGTAATAATTCATCGTGATCCTGTATTCAATATTTATCTGGAAGATGGATGGATGGTCAAATATTGCATATAAAGTTCTCATTGTAAACCTACAATATACTTCTACTTTGTGAAATCTCTAGACAATTTTCAAAAGATAATTTCATTTATAAAAGGAACGTTTTAAGGAGCATTTCCATATGTTACTATATCTGCATTAAAAGATACAACGTAAAATACATGACAGCTTAATATTTAATTTTCTCAAATTTGCTTTGTTAGTGTACAAAGACCTGACAATATCCATCCATCTATCCATCCATTGAATACATCAATCAGTCAACCAGTTTAGGATGCTGTGCATGTGTTTCCAGTTGAAATTCCTGGGTCGTCAGAGTAATGTCACCACTGGGCCGCTGGGTAACCGGCAATTGCTCCAGTATCTGACCCTGCTTTACTTAAAAGTACATCGTTTTCGATAAAGTGCTAAATAGTCCCCCCTCCGTAACAGAGTAACAGGGGCCCTGAAAATATTGCAACGTTATTGGCTTGGTCTAGGTTGAGGACCCAATATGATATGCTTTCATGGGGTCTAAAATCTCTAGCGGCACCCTAGGTGCTGGCATTCGATTATATCACACAACTCATTTTCTGTGTAATCAACCTAGGCTTCTGGATCTGCTTCCTTTAATACTCTGTTTACACCTGCTTGACCCTTACTTGGCTAACAGCTTGGAGAACTGGATTTGTGTTCGGGCTGTTGGAAATAAACTCAATTTGGATTGGATAGCTACCATTTGGAGCCATTCCTGTGTTTTAATACCCTGAATGAGATGCCAGTCCCAACATATTTGAATTCAGCAATTATTTCAAGCAGGTTGTCCTGAAAATAGTAATCTCCACTGGTTGTACCTCTACAAAGTGTTAAAGATGAAATAGTATGTCTGTAATGGGCAGGAAAAAAAATCTTTGCTGAATATCCTGAAAGCCGGGATTGAATGCAACAGGTAACTGAAATAAATAGAAAATTTAAATTGTTTTGTAATTGACTTTAAATGTCTCTCATGTCTACAAATGTGTTTTCTACAACAGCCTGTGTGAAGGGGGGTGTATTTCATAATTTCACTGATCTTAGTTGACATGAAAATTATATCCGCTAAATATTTCTAGGAACCAACTGATGTATCTGGCTGAAGAAAAACATTAAAGGATCTAAAAAGTTAGACAGTGATTTTCTTTTATTTAAACCATTATTTTAACTATTATTCAAAATGCATCTCAAAAAAGTAGCTTTGAAGGAAGTACACAATGTTATTTGTTTATGATGATTGCAATTATGCAAAATGGCAGTTTGATGAAGGAGCCCCATGTAATATATCTTGCTTATGTTTTGTGACAGGTATACAATTTCAGTTAAACATTTATTTTTAGGCATTCCATCAGAAACATGCATATGAAGAAACACCCGTCAACATTACAAAGAATATTTAAGAGTATTACCACAGAGTTGCAAATAAAAATCCTGAAAATGTGCAGTAAATAGACCATGAATGGTAACGACTGAAGTTTCTGGGTCAGACATATTCAGCAGTGAAATCTTGCGTTTCTAGCTGCCCGCTCACATTCTATAGTGTCTCTGTTAGTCATAAGGGCTCAGTCATTATTGTAAGCAGCAGAGCTGATAGGGTTTGGTCGCTTCCTTCTTCTGAATAATACTATGACGTTTCATTTGCTTAGTGCTGTGGCGTATTGTTGACACGCAGTGCCCTGATTTTTCTTTTATTTTCTTTTTTCATGAGTGAGTAAGAATGCCCAAGACACCTTACAAAAATATATTTTTTCAGATAAAAAAGGCATGTGTGTAGTCCATCCACACTGTACAGCCAGCACACCTGTACCGGGTATTCAGTGGTCTTGATTGTTTGGTTCAGGTGTGCTGGGAGCTGGGAGGAAGCAAAAATGTGGACTGACTGGGGGTCCCAAATGACTAGTCCAGGAACCCTCATCTAAACTAAAATAATATTGGTCTCAAAACAGAATAGACTTTTCAGCACAATGAAGATCATATGTGTTGTTTCACTGGGCTATTCAGCTCTTTACATTGAGGAAAAAATCAACCATTTTCATTTCATCCTGTTTTTCCGTGTTCTGCTCTTGGATGGAATTTGTGTACTCAATGTCATTAATTAATTGATGCTTAGGGACTGACACTTTCATTAGCATTTTAATGGAAATATGTCACAGGAAGACAACAAATATGTAATAATGACTGCAAAACCTTTTTTAATTAACAAGAAAAACATAAATGAACAAACAAACAACCTCTGTAAAATGAGAATTTCACAGGCATACTAAACCAGACATAAGATTAAGCTACCTAAACAAAAGAAGTAATTTTGGGTGGCTAACTTAAGGGAAAGTTATGCAGTAGGCAGAATGTAGTCTGTGAAGTCTGCAGCATTTCCTAATCATCAGTGTGGATGAGAATGGAATGGTACCCAGATAACATCCAACATTCTGAAGTGTGCAACTGATAGATGCTTGGTCACTGGATCTGCCTCAAGAGACAATGTGTCATGATATGTAGGAGGGACAACCCAGATGCAACCAAAATGTGAACTGAAGGGTTTTATTTGAATGTTAGCACACAACCAAACAGAAAGAAAAGGATCACAAGGAGGAACAACATGGAGAGTCTAGGGCCAGTCTAACACAGGGTTGAAGACAGTACGGTATGGGGCACACTAACTGTGGAAGGGGAGCTGAGATTTTTATCAACATGGTAGGAGTGTCATAGAAAAGAGAAAACAAATATCCATTTGTATAATGGATAAATATGTGTTGTTGAACACATATTTTTCTATTGATAGGTTTTCAAGTTCAGGATCAGGTTATATAACAACTGGCTAAATCAAGGGGGAAAAGAAACAAGCTCCAAGCAAGGTATTATGGGTTTCTATTAGTAAAAGAAGGAATGCATCTTTCTTTGTCTGAGTGTATACGTGTTGATAATCGACACACAAACATATAATGCCATCTGCCTTTCGGACCACTACAATCCCAGATAGCAAAAGGTAACTGTGCCAGATCTGGGACAGATATTGCATAGAATTCGGTACAGATCTGCCAAAATGGTCAGTGCTGGGGTCTTTCTTTCCAAAGCCCCAATACCAGCATTGATTTGGATTGGGGATCAGGAACAGACCTTGGCCAGTAATGGCCCAATACAGTTATTAATCCTATGATATGTGGTGTGGATCTAGGCCAAATCTGTGACTCAAACTTTAGATCTGGGGCTCATCTGGCCCTCGTCTGTGATTGGTGATTAGTTTTTTTAGGTACACCTGGGTCAAAATGGCCCAAATAAATCCCCTTACATTTCTCGTCTTCAAAACAGTTTCTTTTCTATCTTTTTACATTTCCAAATCTCATCCACAGAACACATAACATTATTTTATTTATTACAAAAACAAAAAATGTAACAAAAATATTGAAAAACATTGTGACAAGCTTGCGTGAAATAAATTGTTTAATTCAATATCCTTTGTATTTAAAAAAAAATGATCCTGAAATAATAAAGAAAATATATAATAATTAACAAATTTGTTTTTGTGCGGAGACCAAGTGTCAAATGCAAGACATTGAAAATAACTTACATGACAGTTTGAATGGTTAAAGGAAAACAGGTGATCAGCAGAAGTTTGAGTGCTGTGGAACCAGGTACAGGTCTGTGAATGTAAAAAATAAAAAAAAAGAAAAGTACATTTTCTAATCTCTGAATATATGTCGATCTGTGTTTGTTTGTATGTGTAGAGGTATCTTACTTGGCCAGTCACTGAAGAGTAGGAAGTAGCACTACAGAGTTTTCAGACTATGTGATAGAGGAGGAAAGGAATTTCAGAACATCTGTGCTGATGATACTAGCGGTGCTTAAAAAGTGTCATTTCTAAATCTTAATGTGTTATTCGACAGGGCATCAGGTGGAAGTAAATGTCAAGCAACAAGATTCAAAATCAGCGTGCGGGTGCATTCTGTGTCTCAAAATGTGACTGTGTATATGTGATATAGCTGGTTACCTGCAGAAGATGATGGGCGGCCTGACCTTAACTTGACTAGAATCAGCAAAGGGAATGGAACAAAATCTGGGGCACAGTTCAAATAAATAGGAGACATTTAGCTACTCAAAAAAACTGCCACAAAAATGAGAATCTGAATTTGAAATTAATGAAAAGTAAGAAACTGAAAAAAAGGGGGGGGGAATACACTTAATGTTTCACCTTACAGATAAAATACACTTCAAATATAAATAAACATATTTGTTCAAACACTATGAAAATTAAATCCGAAAAAGATTTTATGCTACTGTAACACCAGCAATAAACATTATGCTAACATTTAACTATACAAAGTCTACTTATTTATCTATAACCATGTAAGCAGGGTCTCATCAACTGGGCCTGCTAAGTTTAAGTAAGTATATGTAACATTTGCATGCTAGCCAGTTAAAAGAACTGGAAGATACACACAGGCTTGAAATGACCTTGGATAATATTTACTGCCAAGCTGGTGACACTGAACCCAAAATTAGAATTTTATGCAGACGTACAAAAATACTGCCAGCATCTCATTCCACGTGACATCCAAGCGAACAGAGATATTCACCAATTTTGATAAGAAGCTTTCATCACAATCATCAATTCTTACTTTAAGCCTACTTTCGGATTAGTTTTGTTTTTTAATCGCATGGATAGGACTATCAGCTATGTACTGTAGCTGTTATTTTACCTGTTAGCCTGTCTGACCGAAACGTCTAAGATTGTAAAAATGCCAGTCAGTGTAAACTAAGTTAGAAAACTTAATGTTTGGTAGAAATATTTAAGAGACCAACATGATGCCAGTCTTGATATAGTTTTATTATGCACTTACCAAGAACCACAAGCAGGTCTTCACTGGTTGTTGTGTGACTCTTTAGTTAACTCCTAATGAGGCACATACTGTACACGCGCATCTGCGAGATATAAAGAAGCGCGGGTCTGGTCTGTCGTTAGCTAGCTAGCTTGCATACATGGTAATGGAATAGGCCCATCCATCAGTCCATCCATTTTCTGTTAACACTTCTTCTACTCATGGTCACAGGGATCCAGAGCCTACAGGGAACCACCCAGGATGGAGTGCCAACTCACCACGGGGCACGCTCACATACCGTTCACTCACATATGCACACTTTGGTAACTCCAATTCACCTTAGCATATCTTTTGGACTGTGGGGGGGAAAATGGACCACCCGGAGGAAACCCCACACCGACATGGGGAGAACGTGCAAACTCCACACACATACAACCAGAGACTCAGACCTTAGTCCCAGAGGTGTGACGCAACAGTGCAGCACCCCCAGGGTTCTAATGGAATTCAGTATGCAGTGTATATGTCTGCAATTTCATCCACACCCCATCGCTTCCTGGTTGAGGAACTTTGTAGGAAGATGCAAAGTTCCCATTTTGATCAGGTCATTGTCATTGTTGTAGAAACTGCCAAAAACAGTCCTTGTGGGAGCATCAGGTTTGTGTTCGACCCCTTATGGCCATGAACCACAAGTAGGTAGCATTTTCTCAATAGCACCTGCTTCGAAAAAGAATGGTGTTTTTGTCATACTCTTGAAATCTTAGAAAACAGTCTTACCATTCTACAGTGCACTGAGCCAAAGTACATAAGATAGTGTTCGTCTGGAGCCCTTGAGACGCAGCCTGGAGTCAAAGGAGGACAAACTGCAGCAGTCGGGGGTGGCTCGGTGGGGGGGGGTGGCTGCATGGCGCGTGGGCGTATATTAGCTATGGCAGTTCGCGACGAAGGGAATGTTGACCA
>JAABNY020000001.1:24509898-24530542 GCA_015164015.2 Brevimyrus niger
GGGCCCAGAAGGCCCCAGGAAGGTCCCCGAGGGGTCCCACTCAAGCTCCTCCTCACCAAGAGGCGGAGCACCAGTTACATGGTCCGGGACCTCCTCGGAGACTTGAGTCTTGACAGGAGAGCTGGGCCGGACAGGAGAGCCAGGCAGGACAGGGGCCGGTATGCTGTCTGCAGGCAGGGCCGCGGGCAGAGCGGTGGCGGCAACTGCAACAGCCAGCGGGGCCGTGGGAAGAGTGGCGACTGCAGCAGGCGGGACAGCGGGCAGAGCGGAGGTGTCCTCTTCCGTGCAGGCATCAGCAGCCACCTCGGAGACGGCGGCAGCGGGGCCGCGGGCAGAGCGGCGATGGCGGCTACGGCAGCAGGCGGGGTCACGGGCAGCTCCGGGACAGGTAAAACATTCCCAGTTTTATCCCTCTCCGAGATGGATATTCCTTTAAGACCCCGCGGGATCCACTGAATAGCGTCTCTATTAGCTCGAATCCCTCCCATGCCCAGGCGCTCTTCCCTGAAACAGTAAGCCTCCAGCAGAGCCGGCTTCTCCACTACACGGGGCTTACCCGGCGCTGAAACGGCAGCAGTAGGGGGGCTCGTGGTCTCCGCCCAGGCGGGAAGAAGCAAACAGGCTCCTAGGAGGAGCAGGGGCTTTTCCTCCTTGTGCTCCTGGAGCTCCGTCTTTTTCTTCCGCCTCTTGCTGGTGGAGAGCCGTTCTCCCAGGCGTTAGAGGTATCGACGTGCTCGACTTAGGGGATATTGTTGCCCGGGCGGACGCTCCTCCTCCAGGAGATTCTGGACCCGGGTCACAAGTTCCAGGGCGAGGGGGTCCTTTTGCACCTCCGGCTGCCAGCTCCAATACACAGCCTCTTGCAGCAGACCGAGTCGGAGCTTCTCGGTCTGCCGGCCTGTGTTTGCAGTAGGTTCAGTCATTCTGTAACGTATGGGTGAGTATCGCACGGACAAGGGAGGCAGGAGTCGAATTTGCTTTTGGGATTGGATGACCCTACACTCTCTTCTAAGGCATTTTCATGAAGCAGTTTTCTGGGATGCTTTTCCAGCTATCCAGAAGGAGGTCCCAGTTCTCACTACTTTACGTGATATTCGGGAAAAATAGCAGATTATGCATCGGAACTGCCTGGGATACAAACATAACTAAACTCTTCGGCCAATAAGGGCAAAGGTGTGTCATAACGGAGGTGGTTCTAGCTTGTGCAGCCGGGTGAGAGGTCACAATGCATCTAACCGTAATGCATTACGTCAGGATCAGAATGCATTTCTTTAAGCCAGCGCTGTAGGCAAGTCGAAGGTACTCAATGACCGGACTGGAGAAACAAGCTGAAACGTGGACTTAATACAGAGGACTAATGAGAACACGCAGAAACAGCTGATCACATGGGGATCCTACACAAGGTGAAGGAGGAGGCGTGGCACACGGGAGGAGCAGACGATCAAGGCAGGATAGGGGTAATGTTGGGATAAGATCTTTATCATTTTGGAAGACATTAAGAAAAAAATGCTTTTCTTATTTTATCCTGTTCATTATGTGTTTAAATGCTAAAAAAAAAAAAACATATTTAGGTGTAATTTTGGGGGGGCTGGGAACCAATTAATTGGTTTTCCATTTTTTCTTATGGGAAAAATTTGATCAGAACTCAAACTTTTTTATGATTTGATCCGGAGTCCGGAACGGATTAAGTTTGAGAACTGAGGTACCACTGTAATTCAAAAACCAGATTCTCCACCCCTAGGCTAGCTGGTATGACATTCAAAGGTAACTCTCCAAATTTCATAAAAATTGCCCAATATGGCGCATTATAACTCAAGATACAGTAGCTAATACCTCAGAAACTATTGGGCATAAAAATATTAAGTGTTGTACACATGTTCCTGACCAGATGTTTCAGCAAATCATATAATAAAGTTATTCTACTCCACAAGCATGACAAATTTCAGCAGGCCATAATTACCCTTGTATATTTGGCGTAATGGTGCAATATTCCTTTTGCTACCCAAGCCAGGCCATGGTTTATAGGCCCTTGTAGAGTAATGTAGATATAAAGCTAAACATACATAAAGAGCTCCCGTACTTGATATACATTCATTTCTTATGGAACATGTGATGTTTATTGTAGTCAAAGCATCTATTCAGGCCATAGTGCTTGGACCCTGATAATTGCTGCCTGCGGCTATACTGTATTTCTCATTATTTTAATGTACGGTATCAGTCAAAATTTTGGACACATCTACCCATGGAAATGTTTATTTTTACTATTCTCTACATTTTAGAATAATTCTAAAGATATCAAAACTATAAAATGGATCTGTGGGTTGGGACTGAGAAGGTTGTTTTGTTGGTTCAAATCCCTATCAGAGTGATCCCACCATTGCACCCTTGAGCAAAGCCTTAACCCCTGTTGCTTTTGGGATTGGCTGACCCTACACTCTCTTCTAAGGCATTTGCATGAAGCAGTTTTCTGGGATGCTTTTCCAGCCATTCAGAAGGAGGTCCCATATATATTCTGAGCACTTATTGGCCACTTCTCCCGATGGCCACTCTCTGATCAAACTCCCCCAGGTCATGTGATGCGACACTATCCTTTGTAGGCAGCTTGGCATGTCCAAGCTTTTGACCAGTACTGCATATGCTCTCTCTTACAGTATATACTGTACAGTATCTCATCCTTTTAGGGGGTATACTGTCTATGTATCTATAAAATGTATATGATGCATGCATATGTCCAAGTCACCTAATGCTATATTGAACAGAATGTAATCAGGATTTGTGTTCCGCTATGTCTCTCAGCCAGGGCTTAATTAAGGTTTAGTTTTTGGCATACAGTACTTCAGAGAAAACATATTAGATTTTATTTGTATTTTTTTTGTATTCTGTCTGCTCAGCGTCCTCCAATCAGGGCAGGTGGTGGCAAGGTACACAATGTTCACATAGGTATTTATTAGTTTAGAGTTTAGTTTATTGGACTGAGTGTGGATTAAGAACTGAATGCTATGCTTAAAATGATTTTCTATTCAGTGATGTTTGTGGCTGTACATGTTTATTATAATAGCATTTAAATGTAATATTGGTTTATGGTTTTCATAAACCCAGAAATAGTTTATTTGAAAAATACTTATATTAACACTTTAATATCCTAAAATTAGAAGGGTAATAAAAACAAAAACTGGATTGTTACGCCTATTTCCAGTTTTATTCAAATACAAATAATTATACTGCCTCAACAACTACAGACACAAATACAATTTCTGGGTTTTCTGTACATCTCTATTATGTATCACACCAAGTACTCAACAGTTTTTTTTTCTTATTGTAAGCTAATTAGTTTATATAGTAGTTTAAGTATCTAAACATGTTAGATAAGTATGAAACATGTACAGTGATACAAGAGAGCATCATCTACATCACAACCCATATTTTCTTCAGGTAACCAAAGTTCCTTGGAGTGCTGCTGATACACAGATAAAATATGCAAATATCAAAATCAACAGCCGACCTGACAGTTTATTTTTCAGACTAAATGTAATATACAATTAAAAATGGACACATTTCAAGGAACATATCACATAATTATTTGTAATGTTACGTGAGAGAGGCATACAGTACAATAAAGCTTAAAGTATTTTTTCTTTAAATTTGTAAATATAAATATATATTCTCCCTAAATATGGAGATCCTTTGGTACTTATTGTCATCAAATTTGAATAGCTTATATGCATATAACCTATAAATATTTAATAACCATGACCTCAGGAGAATAATATCTATTTTGATGTAAATTATTCATTTCTCTGCAACAAAGAATTTGCAACTTGAAGGCTACTGTCAAGCCAAAAACCACATGAGAGAGATCCAAAGGCAGAGCAAGCCAAAACTAGAATTTTAGGGCTGAGACATCATCGGGTCACAGGGCAGGTGAGTCAGGAAGCCGGGGAGATCAGTCCTACGATGATGACACTGAATTGGGAAAAACACGAAGCAGGAATCGGGGGCAGACAATCAGGGCCTAGAACATGGAGGAAAGTTGGGGTCACGGCTGCATGGAAGACAAAAGGGGAACACTGGGTAAGTAGCCACAGGGATCAACAATACCTTGCACTGAGTACGAGGCAGTTCAAGATAATAAGGAGACTGCACCCGGTGCAGCTCCTTTCCTACTGAGCCTGCATTCTTATTAGGGAAAGTGACAGAACCCCTTTGACGGTCACTTCCTGGAAACTGAGGAAGATGATTTGGTCATTGGGCGTTTCTAGGAGGGTTGAGGCGAAAGTTTGGATGTGTTCCAGGCAAGCGTTGGGCGACTGGCGGTACTGAGAGGGATAGGCAGAAATACTGAATCTAGAAGGCAAAGCAGGAGTCAACACACAGGGAAACGGACACAGGGAAAATTGTTCGAACTCAGGGCACACCACGAAGATCTCACATAGATCAACAAACTGGGTCACCAGAAATAGAGTACTGATCAAAAGAGAACTTGAACCAGCAAGATAGGTGTATCTTAAACCGGAGCGGGGTGATAGGGCTCATTACCTCAGGGAAGCCCTATCAGTTGGAATCCCCAGGGGGCAGGGTTGGGATGACAATAATGATTCCCCAGAGCAATTTATGACAATAAGAGCCTGATAATCTACTCATGGCCGAAGACCCCCATTCTTCTTCTTCACAAAAAAAGAACCTTGAGGAGATAAGAGAGGTGGATGGACAGATTATACCTTGATCTAGGGCTTCCTTTACGTAGGTCTCCATTGCTTCTTCTTCTGGCTATGATATTTGCATATTTGATATGTTAAAATTTGTCCTATGTCATTTATAGCTCTGCGCTAAGCCTTTGTATTTTACGAAGTGCATAGGAGAATCAACCCCTATATGAATTTGACACCTTGTTACATTCTGCTGACCTGCGTATGTCCTTTGAGATCCAGCCTGCTTCTTTTCTGCTGTCTCCAGAAGTCTCGCCAGTTGCCCGGTTTCACGATTCTTAGCACTGCCATCCCATTTGTGACAACATGCTCTTGTTTTTTCCTGCTCATTACCAGGTGTCCCAGCTTTTCCTTGCTCACTGCCAGTTGCCCCTGTTTTGTTTTGCTTGCTCCCAGTAGCCCCAGCTTCACCTTGCTTGCCTCCAGTTGCTCAGTCAGGTCCGGTCCTGTCCCTGGATGTCCAGTAGGTGCCTGCCTCACTATTCTCTGTGGTTCCATCAGCACCTACTTGGTCCCTTGATATCTTGCCAGATCTAGATTCCTGCCAGATCCTGATTCTGCTGTCTTCAGAGTTTCAGTCAGTGCCTGCCTTGTCCCCAGTCACCTAGTCACCTTCTGCCTCATCCCCGACCACCTTATCACCTTTGGCCTCTTTCCTAGCCACCTTGCTGCTTACTGCCTCATCCCTGGCCATCACTTTGTCATCACTCGTCCCCAGTCCGCTTGTCGGTTCTCGCCTTGCAGTCTCCAGCCATCACATCGGGCCCTGTCTTGCACTCATCTGTCATCGTGCTGGCTCCCAACTCTTCAACTGCCATCTTTGTCAGTTCTGAGTGGGTTGACACTACCAAGGCTCAGTTTAAAGACCTGGAATGGGATTCTCTGGGCCTTACACTGGGTCTAACTCTGTGAGTCCCCACCTCTGCCACTTGCATTCTTTGATCTGGTCTCAAGTCTCAGTGTGGTGTTAGAGGACACTGCCAGGGCAGAGCAGGTCTCTAAGCCAAGAAGTGGGAGACAGGGACATGCAATCTAAACTTGTTGCCCTGACACAAGTCCCTGGTCTTCCTCTCTCTTTCCAGTCTCTGATCCTGTCCTGTAGATCCCTTGTTATCCTCCTGCCTTACAGTCCCGGCAGCATCCTTCGGTACCACAATCTCAGACATATCCTCCTGTCCAGCTGACTCCTTGGACCCATCAAATCTCATTGACCTCTCAGGGCCCCTCAGTCTTGCAGGCCCCTTGGGGCAGTGTTAAGTTTGTCCCTCAGGTCACTCAATGCCCTCCAGTTAAACTATTCCTGCATCGTCCTCTGGTTCTGGCCCTGTGGTCCCAATGGCACTTTCCAGTTTTAGTTTTGCTGCCAGTCTGACAGTCACCTTGGCACAGTTAGGCTTGACTGTTCTCCCAGTACCACCTGGTCCTGGTGTCCCCTCTGCACCATCCAGTCCTACTGGCCCTCTGAAGCCAAGGAAGATCTACATACCTGGGTTGATGCCCTGCTTTCAGGGGTTCTCGCCTAGTCACCTCGCCTTGTTCCCATTCATTGTGCACCAGATTTGGTTCCCTCCTCAGTCCTTGTCCCTATGGTGCATCCACCTGTCCGCCCAGTTCTTGACCACGTCCCATTGTGTGTCTGGTGTATTGTCCTAATGGCTTTTAGCCTTGCTTTTGCCTGCTTTATTTCTTGAGACTCCTGCTTCCTTTACCTCGCTTGTCACAACACATTTGCTGTAAACAAAAAGCATAAAGGATATAACAAAGGAAATAGTCACATTAGTACACTCTCTAACACAGAAAATTAATGAAACTTAAATTGACCTTCAGTGTATTGGCATAAAATAGCTGCCTTTTGTTTTAATTATACATGACATATAATAATACTCTGTGCCAGCTCATCTATCCAGCTGGAAAAATGATAAATTTCTTATTCCAGTAGTCACTCAAGTGCATCATGATAATCCATAATTGGTCAATAAATCATAATGATGTCAGAAACCAAAATTAAGTGTTTATACTATGCAATTTATGTGACAACACATGCTCATGTTTTACTGTAAATAATATTACATGCAATCTCAAAAAAGCATACCGAAGCTCAAGTAAAACCTTTGGGAATTATTAGGATTTTAAATACATGATATAGCCAAAGAAAATGAAACCGTAGTAAGTAAATAGTGAGTATAACTTTGTCATTTAAATGCTAATTAGATAATTAGAGTGAGATTCTGTGCATGACTTTTTATTCAAAGGAGCAAAAGAGTACAAGCAGAAGTGTACCACCATAGTCTTCACAATCATAATGTTTGTGTCACCATCTCATTTCACACTTAAAGTCATATATTCTAACCTCAGTTAAAGGGTACCTAGTATGCTTTTCTGATTTTCCCTTTCCAGTAGTGTGTTAAAAAGCTTTATGTAAATACAAAGGGTCTGCAAGGTCTTAAGGCCCAAAGTACATTCAAAAAGGAGTAACTCTCAACACAGAAACCACTCTATTCTAATTTGCCTGAAATGCCTCGTTGGAATCCCACCCCTTACTTCATTGATATGGTGAGGTCACCTACTTGCAAAGATTTGTCTACAGACTGCAAGACTGGGCCAGAACATTTAGGGCCTGCTGACTAATATAGCCGGACAAGCTGACCAATCAGAACACACTGGGCTTATCAGGGGTGGGGTTAATGTTCTTACAGAGAATTTCAGACAGATGGTGAATAGGGATGTATAATATGAGAAAAATAAGGGTTTTTGAAACACTGAGACATGTAAATCTATTCTAGTGGACCCCCAAAATAAAATTATGACCCATGAAAATGAGCATAATATATGCCCACTCCATCCAGTATCTCAGTTAGACACTACTTCATCTATGGAGACTTGTACATGTTGCTATGTGTATTTCTATGTATATGCTGATATGAATATCTGTATCTGCATGGACAGCCTGTATGTATTATGTATGTATGTATAATTTATGTATATTATGTATGTTTATTATGTGTATTCCCTCCACCTCTCCTGTCCCTGTCTCACATATTTGAGTGTTCCAATGTAGCCGCAGCTCTCTTCATTTACACATGTGCCTGCACATGATATTAATTACAATCAAAATTTAATTGAAAAAGTCTTTCAGTAAGTAAATTTTTCTGATAAAATGTTATTAAATTTGAAAATATGTAAAAATCCTAAATGCATAGCTATAGTGTTCCTATTGACATTAAAACATGCCATAAATAAAAAAATCAAGGGTATGCAGCACTGAAAAGGAAACTACAATTAAACTGTCAATTTACCGAGACCAAATTTCAGTATTTATTTTTTTTTGCCAGGCGGGCTACTTCATGTTCCTAATTTAAATTCAATTTCAGCTCAATTCAATTTTTATTTATGTAGTGCCCAGGGAACTTAAGAGTGTGTGCAAATACGTTATTACATCATTTACTATTTACAAAATGGTGCATGAAAGAGAGAAAAGGGGAAGAGGGAGAGTAAAAATGCCAGAAGTAATGGAGGAGAGGAATTAAAAAATCACGGGGATGGAAACCTCTCCTAGGGACCTCTCCTAACCTGGGTTTCCATAAGGATAAGGGCGATTCCAAGGGGCCCTGAAAGACATAAGCCCTAAAAAAATTGGAACAATTAAATTGGACTGAGTTGGGGACCCTCTATGATATTTTCATAGGGTCCAAACTCTAGTGGCGTCGCTGCGCCTAACATTGAAGAAAACAGAAAAAAATGTCTGCTTTAACAGTATGGTGTAAACTGTGGTCATGGTCAAAACCCATCTGTGAGTCAGTTACCTGAGCGAGTCTCTGTGAGTTGACAGATTGTACACTGCACCCACAATGTCACAGATTGTAACCTGCATTCATGATGTCACGCTTCACACGACTGATTTAAAGTATTACATTATACAAAAAAGAGAAAATTATAAACTCAGAAATTCAGTAAACATTGATAAACGTAATACTGCAATACAAATTCAGTTTTCTTAAAAAAATGACAGGCTTACAGATATACTCAGGCACAAGCAACCATGCAATGCAGGCTGAATGTATACTGGATGCAACACAACAGGAATTAAAGCAACACATAAACAATATAGTGAATCAGATATAAAATGTGAGATAAGAAAGGGAATTTGATAAGAAACTGTCTGTCCATGTATTAAATCTTCAGGAAAAAGTGGATATTAACATACTCAGAAAAATGCATATTTATTGATCATGTTATATACATTGTATGTGTAAATACTGATAATGGCTGTAGAATGATATTGGGGAAGGTACAGCCTAATAATTAAAATACAAAAGGTCTATGTATTTGGGGGGGGGGGGGATAAATCTAAATTAAATATTGCGCAGTACACATTCCCCTCTGTTCCGACACCACTGAATACAAACTTATTCTGATCCAGCAGAAGGTGAACAATGGCTCAAGTTTGGGTGACCTTTAATGTGCCTTAGCTAATGGATATCCAATTCATGAAAACAGCTATCTATAAACGAATAAACAAACAAAAATAATGATAGATAGATAGACAGATAGATATGTTCAGATATGGAAAATTTGAAAATGTAAATTTTTATTCATTATTGCATTGAATTGTAAAGGTACATTTGCTAAATAATTAAGGCGCATTTGCAGAAAGGTCACTGCAAGTAAATAAATAAATAAGATGTATCCAACAGGGAAAAAAATTAAAAATATTACAATAGTGTGCCATGAATGGATTTTTTTCTGCTTCATGGTCTTTCTGTTTTGGGGTGTTTATGAAAATAACGTGAGATACACCAGCACTGCTTAATGACTTATGAGACCCTAGCACATTGGATGTCAGTCTCAGATTACACTCTACGATGTATTTCTTCTGCTAAAAGTTTGAAGCCCCTGCAGTGTTTACTGCATACTGAGACACCATGAAACTGAACTCCTTCATCGGAATATCAGGACTTATCAGCCTTAAGAACTGCTGCAGGGTGACATCTCAGGTCTCGTCCCTTTGTTTCATCTGTTTATTGAAGAAAGATGTGCTTCTCTCTTGAATGAACTGCCTGAAATCTTACTCAGTAGGTCTGAATTGATTTTATACTTACTCAAATGGCTTCTTAAACCCTTCCATATTCACAGACCCCATCCATATTCATAGAAAAAAGCCGTGAGCTCTGGGTTTCTTGTCAGGAGACACCTGATGTACGAAAAGCGTTTTATACTTATGTGTATTAAGTCATTTTAAACTGAATTAATTGTCACGTTATTCAGTTAAATATTCTTTAAACTTCCAAATAGCACACTCATCTTTGAAAATTTTAAAAATCTAATTTATTCAAAGTGTGCACATCCATCTATAATTCATTCAAGAGATTGAAATCTATCTATCCATCTATTCTTACAATACACAAGCACTCTGGGTGAAGGTAATGACTTGAACATATAAATGCTTAAATACCTGAAAATGTATCTGAAATTGCGTAGTAGTAGTAGTAGTAATAATAATAAATAATAATAATAATAATAATAATAATAAACTAGCTGTATGTATTACCTAACTTAAAAGTCAACTTAAGTAGCTTAACCCTAACTTTAATCCTTAACCAAGAGGATTTTCCATTCACAAATTACAAACCATAGCTAGCTATAAAGCTGTAGAAAAAAATTATGGCCTGCTAATTCAAAATACTTCATTATTGTTTTCCCCTTTAGAAATCTCCATCAAAATTGCTACAAGTTAAGATCTATCAATTACATATAGCTAAATAAAATGTATTTTCCTTCTTCACTGGCCAACATAGAGATGAATACAAATTAAAAAAAAAACATAGGCATACTGTAATTTTGTGCAAGGCTGATTAGGATACACAAAAAGATACCAGTTTGTATTAATCATCATCAGCCTTTTCTGAAAAAAGAATCCTGCTATATAAATCAGTTTAAACATATACAGAAGACAAATACAGTAGTAGAATGATAAGCATGTGGCACATAACCTTTCTACTAGAATAACATGTCCTCTGCCACCAGAAACCAAGCTTTCTGAAAAAAAAATGTCTAGCTTGCTGACTTGATTTTATACTTTTAGTCTTTACATTCCATATTATTGCAGGACATGAAATGTCACCAAAAGCAGGCAATTTAGCCCAAAGTATTCCTTCCATCCATCCATCCATCCATCCATCCATCCACCCATTTTCTAACTGCTATCATGGTCAGAGTCATGACCGAAGGATTATACGATGCACTATAATCAGTGCCTGAGATGTTTATTATAAAAACTCACAGTCACAAAATAATCAAGTAGATTGTTGAAACAAAACCTTGCTATGGATTTGTACTTTCCGGATGTGAACTTTCTACCTCAGTCTGTAATGGATTACTTTTGTGAGTAGCCTCCCCAACACTGACTGTAATGCATGCCCCAAAACTCCTATTGAACATATATGATTATTAAACATTCCATTTCCCATATGAAAACAGTTTTCACATTGTAATGAAATTTGTGGTATGGCACAAACATATTTTTGCCCATTGGGTAGACTATATATAAGGGATTATAATTTATTCCTGACTGCATTTTCATGCACCTGTAAACATGAGAGTGAAAATGCCCAGAGCCCTTTTACATAATGGGTTTATTACGGCCCACACTGGACTTCTTAATTATGCAATTCAGTGGAATGAAGAAGTAAAACACACTTTTCCAGGAGACATGGCGCACAAGCCTCTAATCACCCACTGCCTTGTTCCTGAGGTAGCAGAATACATGACGACCTTGCATTTTCTTCCTAGTTGCTCTTCCATATGCAAAACATGGTGTGAACCAGAATGGGCCAGTTTTGTGGGGGAAGACACTGGAGCCTAACAATCAGGGCTTTCACTCCAACACTGGGCAAAACCAGACACACCTTCAGCATCTCCCATCATTATGGAATTCACTGCATCTGTACATGTTGAGGTGGTGAAGAAGCTTTCAGTGTTTCTCACCCACTTCAAAATCAGTGAAAAATATTTCACATATGAAAAATGAAAATGTGAAATACACATTTAAATAATATTTAAGAAAACTTTTAATGTGAATGGAAACCAGGTGCTTGGACACCAGGCCATCCTGAAAAATTTTTGAAAAAGTTATTGCTTTAAATAAAAACACTCAGAAGTATATTTGTTCTTTAGCTTTTGAATGTACATTTTAGATTTCATAGGACTAATGCAGGATTTTGCTACAAGTCTCATTGAATTAGAAGTGGTCCTTAGAATCACTGCAGACAATTCTACTGTATTTGAACTAATTTTCACTAAAAGGTTTAATCCCTCAGCTTTATTTCTTGCAGAAGAGATAAGGACACTTTTGTAGTCCCACTCTCCACTTCACTAACCGCCCCTGCAAGGTGGGCAGTGTCCATATCCTGAGTTTTTTTTCTTTGCCATAAGTACTCTTTGATACTCTGGGTTAGTTTCCAAGCTTTTACTGTGCCTGATATTGTTTAACTCTGGTGTGTAGCATAATAATCTTTGCTAAATCTTAGCTAAACTTGCTATTCTAACCCTCCACCAAACACCTCCAAAAGTGTAACTGCTATGTGCTTATTACATTTTCAAAAAGTTGTCATTGATGCACAATGAACCATCCACATGTTGAATGAATGCATCATCAAGTCTCAACCTATGGGTCAGTGTTGGTGCCATTCCGGAATGCATTGATCGATTTCTGTCCAAAAATAGGAAATGGAACTGGAGCTGGGATTGGAAAAAAAACTATGGGGAACAGAACTGGAGTTGAATTTGAATTTCAAGGAGATTTAAGTTCCAACTCCAGTTCCATTTCCTGATTTGGACTGGAATTGATCAATACATTCTGAAACCCTGCCCCAACCTTGCTATCGGTCTAAAGCTGACCTCCCCATCAAGAATTGTTATTAGTTTACTTACCTCTCTCTTTCTCTCTCTCTTTATCTCTCTCTCTGTGTATGCACACGTGTGTGTACACTAAGAAAATGTTATACTGTACCTAGGGAAACAAAACCAAGGCACATGACACAAAATATACAAAATTAAAATAAGCTAGACACTGAAGCCTGATTTCTACATGATTGCAGGAAAAATGTAACAAACAATGCAAACGACCTCTTTGCCTGATTCATCGGGATTAAAATGGTCATTAAAATTAAGTCAACAAATTGAAAACTAAATTGAGTATACAGATTAAATGGAAAAAAATCCCTTTAATATCTCCATTATTCATTCAATAAAAAAATCTTAATATTAAAAGTATTTATGTTCCAAAATTACAAATTATGCATAAAAACAATTTGCATAAGATAATTTATGTATGCATTTCTTTATTCTTAAAAGGTACATTATTCAGTTTCAAGTTTGTAATAGTTTTTTTAAGTATACTTACTAAATGTTATCTGGACACATTCTAATGACGATTAGGATGCTAAAACATAACATGTTTACAATGTTCTCTAATACTCTCACTTTACACAAAATAAATTCCTTATCGAATGAACAACATGAGCTCGACAAAAGCAGATGACCACTGTGAGCCCATTAGCCGCACCCCATGCTCTCCTTGAGATGCTCTCCTAACAAAACGGCAGGCCATATCGTCTGTACGTTTTCCCTGATAAGTTAATTAGCATATAAAGCTGACTGGATAATGAGTGAAGTTCTTTTTGCAATTTCGTCTACTGAGGTATTTTTTTCTCGATTGCAGAAAAGAACCATTTAAAAAGATAAACTAATTTCATTTAAGAATGTAATTACAACAAGGCTGCCCCCTCCCTCTGTGATGCCGTACTGGATAGACAGTTGTAAAATGAATGGATTGTAGGAGTTCAGATAAACACACTTATTTTTTGGATTAATGCATGCATGAATTCCACTCAAATTTCTGATGTTAAGATGAATCCAAGACTTTGAATTGGGAAATTGTGGGCTACATGAAAGATATGACATTCCATTTTTTTAGGTAACCTACTTTGAAGTTGCTTAATCGCATTACGACGCTCGTGTGAGTGTTGCATGGGTGAACTTTGTGTACATGAATGTGCTTGACATATGCAGAGGAGGACATCAAGCAGAAAATCAGCCTGCTTGTCAGAATCTTCAGAGTGCTGGCTGGTGGATCCATCATCCGCTGGGGCTATTCTTGCATTTCTGCTCTTCGTATTGCAATAGCATTATGGCATTTCAATCCCTTTTAATGGTGAAGAACCATGAGACAAGCAAAGCTTTAGCAGCCTTTGTTGATTCCAGCAGCTGGAGGGTGGAGATGGAGTGTAGGAAGGGTAGAGAGGAAAGCGAGGAGATGAAGTGAGATGTAGAAATAGGGGAAGCTGGAGATTTTGTGAAGAGAACAATGGAAGGCAAAAAGTGGATATAAGCATTGGGGTAGGACAGGTAAATAAAGACACCTGCAAATGTGGCGGACCCATGTAGTACTGAACCCAGTCCCGTAATCTGCTTCTGGATTTCTTCAGAACGGGACTGAATGTGGAATATGCAGCTCCACCAGGAGTGCAGGAGATGCTGTTCATTCACCAACCTTTCATGAACTCTGACAGATGCATTCCAGTCTGTATCATGTTTGCTTTCGGAAAGCATAATTTATAACACAGCATGGTATTTAGTTAACGTGCGCAAAACCCTTTGAAAGACAAATTTAACTTTGAAAGGAAGATATATATACATACTTAGACATAAAAGAAGACCTTCATTGCTTGTTTGCTGACCTTTATCTATGACTTTTATGAGCTTTGATGAAACAAATTTGGGGATAATTACTATGAGCTATCTAGACCCAAATAAGACCAATTCGAAAACACACCAGCAAAGATAAATCGCTTGCTTATTCACGATTTATTATTACATATTGTCAATATAATTGGGCGGGGTCGAGCAGGTGAAACACCTCAGCTAATGATTAGGTCTTCCTTAAAAGTAGAACGCAGCCACCTTCTAATCTCGAAGTATTGAGCCGATGCAAAGAAGCCATACCAAGCGTTTTTCTGTCTTCCATCTCCCCGCTCTTCCATACCTTACCAGTTTGCCTTTTGTGGAAACCTTACCTTTTGTGCCTTCCCTCCTCAGTCCAGCTCCCAATCCTGAATCAACTGCCCTGCTGAGTCCGGCACCTTCTGTCCTACTCCCCTCTTGTACTCCTGTCCCGTGTTTCTCCGTCAGACGGACCTTCTGGCTAACGACCCACGCATCCAAACTATGACCACAATCCTCGCCTGCCGAGCGCAAACCTGTCTGCCCGATTACCATCTCTAGAGAAGCTAACTTACCTTGCACAGCCACTCTGGTCTCCCGGACGGCTGTGCTCTCCCTCCAGTGCTCTGTTCAATTGCTGCTCACCCTTGCTTACCTGTTGTCAGCTTCATTAAAGCTCGGCTTGCCCCAGAGTACTGGATCCGTGTCTCTTTTACCAGCTCGGTGTGACACATATAATCATTATCAGAATTTTGACTTTGTGTCCTTATAATTACTCACTATGTCAGATATCACCTGTGTGTAAAAAGTGAGAAGTATGAGTATGAGTGCTGTGCCTCTTTGAAGAATCCTTGGGCACTGCTGGTTTGACTTTGCGTCGAATGAGCAGTTTCTGCATTGTGAGGGAACATCCATTACAGTGCTATAGCTATGTGGCACGTTTCCCCGAGGGTGATCCAGCTGGCAGGATCCTCATTGTTGAGGACCCAAGCGGCTGGATCAGGCCAGGGGGATGCCCACATAACACCTGGCTACGGCAGATGGATGGCCACTTCTGGAGGGTGGGACTGGACCATGTCTGGGGGGTTGCTGGCCAGGGTCCTGAGGAATTTCGGTGTGGTGGATCCAGCAACATGCTGCATCAGCACATGCTCCCCAACCTGACCTGACCTACTTTCCAGGGAAGAAGAATATGAAGGGTGATGCCCTGTCCTGCCAATTCGATCCTCCAGAGGGAGAGGATCGGAACTCCCCGATTCTGTCTCCATCCTGCTTCGTAGCTCCAATAATCTGGAGAATGGATGAGTCCATCCAGACCGTCAATGAATAACGCCCCCCCCCCCTCTGAATACCCACAATTCTGCACAATTCTGTTTAGTTACCATACAATGGGTACACACATTCAGAAGTTTAAGCCACCCAGGAGTTTCTGCTGCCCTTTGACTGGTTTTGTGCTGATGTGGAAAGGTACGTTACTTCGTGTTTTGATTGTGCTCAGCTGAAATTCTGAAACCTACCACCCTCTGCACTACTCCAACCCATAACAGTACCTTCTCGACCTTGGTCTCATCTGGCTTTGGATTTTATCTTCCCCCATCTGAAGGAAATACGGTAATACTTACTGTGGTACATCAGTTTTCTAAAATGTGCCATCTCATAGCTCTGTCCAAGCTTCCTTTTGCTCAGAAGTTAGCCAGTCTCCTTCTGACCTAGATCTTTAGATATTACAGCATCCCCGAAGCCATAGTTTCAGATCAGGGACTGCAGTTTACTTCCAAAGTCTTTACTTTTTTAGCCTTTAATATGAAACTTAACATTAGTCTCAATCTGCCCACCAACTATCCCTAGTCCAATGGGATGGCTGAAAGGACCAACCACGAGGTGTCCAAAGCGCTGCGCTTACTGTGCCGAGATCGACCTACTCTGCATCTTCTCTGGGTAGAGTATGCTAGGAACGCCAGGAGAAACTCCACTATATAACTTAACTCTTTCCAGTGTGTTCTAGGGTATCAGCCACCGCTCTTCCTGTGACATCCCACTCATCAAAAAATGGTATAAAGGGAGTAAGGAGGTCTGGTCCTCCTCTCAGCAAGTCTGAAAAACCTTGCACAGTGGCAAAATTCCTTCACAGATCAATGCCATTCGGGTCCAACCTATCACCCAGGGCAATGTGTTTTATTATCAATCTGTAACCTTAAGCTATCCACAGTCGTAAATTGTTCCCCTGTATATTGGTTCCTTTAAGGTACTGTGTTGAGTGGAACCGACTTCCTACCATCTACATCTCTTGAATGTGTATATCTGCCTTACTTAATGTCTCACTGTTGAAACCTATCTAGTACAGCACTTTGCATCCATTGTGGGATGCTGTCATCCCACCTCCGCAGTATCTGCATGATGACTCCCGACTCTTCAAAGTACGTGCAGTCCAAGACTCACACCACCGTGGAGGGACATTACAGTTCCTGGTGGACTAGTAAGACTTTGAGCTAGCAGAACGATGGGTACCTGCGAGGGACATCCAGGACCTGGCCTTTGATCGCAACCACCCTTCTAAACTAGCGCCTCACGCTGTCTAATGCGGGGGGTGATCTGTCACGCTCACCTAGGCAGAGCACACCAATTGAAACTAACCCACAACTGTCTAAATCAAATCAAATCAAATTTATTTTTTAAAGCAATTTTTAAATAACAGGAGTTGATCCCAAAGTGCTGAGCAAAAAGCAAATTTACCCAGAAATTTACCCAGAATTAACATAAAACTAAAATAAAATAACATAAACCAATAAAAACAACCAGTAAACAATGACACTATAAAATAAAGTAAAACCCGTAGTGATCACGGTCAGCTAAAAGCCAGTATAAAAATGTGTTTTAAGACGGGATTTGAAAACAGACAGTGAAGGGTCCATTCTGACAGGTAGAGGTAAGGCAGGACAGAGAAGGCATGACTTCCGGGCGCTCAGTAAAGACAGATCAGCTGACCTAAGTGATCTCGGTGGTGTATACGAAGTCATGAGTTTGGCGATGTATAAAGGGGCCAGTCCATTTAAGGCTTTGAAAGTGAACAGGAGAACCTTGAAGTTAATTCTGAACTGTATAGGAAGCCAGTGGAGAGAGGCAAGCATTGGAGTACTGTGGGTACGGTTTTTAGCTCCTGTTAAAAGACGTGCTGAAGCATTCTGTACAAACTACAGATGGGAAAGGGAGGTCTGGTTAATACCTACATAAAGTGCATTACAATAGTCACGATGAAATAAAAGCATGTATTACTTTTTCTATATTTTCGAATGACAGAAAGGGCTTAAGTTTGGATAAAAGTCTTAGCTGAAAGAAGCTTGATTTAACTACAGACCAACATTGTTTATCCATTTTAAAATCCTTGTCCATTATCACACCCAGATTCCGAGTAGAAGACTTAACAAAAGGTTCCAAGAAATCTAGATTCAAGTTATGTGATTCATTGTTGCCACTTGAATGAAAAACAATGACCTTAGTCTTACTTTTATTGAAATTTAAAAAAATTCAAGGCCATGCAGGCTTTTATGTCCTCCAGGCAGTCCAGTAAAGGTCTTAATTGATTATTTTTGGATTGCTTTAGAGGAAAGTAAATTTGAGTGTTATCTGCATAACACTGAAAGGGGATGGCATGTTTTCTTAGAATTGAGCCTAAAGGAATAGTGTACAGGGGAAAAAAGTGTAGGCCCCAGGATAGAGTCCTGGGGGACTCCACAGTGGACTGGAGCTGAAGAGGAAATACAGTCTCCAATGCTAACTGAAAAGGTTCTGTTGGAAAGACTTGAACCATTCCAGTCGAATGTCATTAATTCCCGCACTATGCTCCAGCCACAAAATAAATATGCTATGGTCAACTGTGTTAAAAGCTGCTGTGAGGTCGAAAGGAACCAGAACAGCACAATTGCCAGCATCAGTGGTTAATAAAAGGTCATTGAAAACATTTAAGAGAGCAGACTCAGTACTGTGGGGGGCTTTATAACCTGACTGACAAGGTTCAATAATATGATTCATGTCTAAGTAAGATTGTAATTGAAGGAGAACAATTTAGACAGAAATGGAAGCTTAGAAATAGGTATACAATTGGAGATGACTGAGGTATCTAGATTTGGTTTTTTGATTTGAGGTTGCACTAAAGCATGTTTAAACTGACTTGGGACAATCCCTGTGGCCAGACTACTGTTCATAATTGAATGCTTGGTCCAATAGTCTCAAAGGTTTCATTGGGAGCTGAGGGGGAATAAAATCTGAAGGGCTAGCAGATAATTTTATGTGGCTAATGGTTTCCTCAAGAAAAAAAAGAGAAGCTCAAACTGGTTAAAAGAGGAAAAGCCAATAACACAAATTAATGGAACCTAAGACGGAGGTGCAATGAGAGCTCTTATACTAGCAACCCGATCAACAATAAAATGCAGAAATTTCTCACATGAGAGGAACCTGTCTTTCTTCTACTTGTGCTCAGCCCTCCTGCATTCTCGTCTGACTGGATGAGTAATATCATTCAACCAGGGTCTCAATGTGGATTTAGGATGTAGCAATATAGAGAGCAACAGCGTCTAAGAAAGCACGACATGTGGAAAGGAAAAATTAAGTTAACTCTTCAGTATTAAAACAGAAAGGGGCTGTTCATTTTTACATGCGGCAGTGAAGATTGCTGCCGTGGAGGAATTAAAAATCTGAAGACGACACATTGGAGCTTTTAGCTTTATGACAGAGCACAAAAGTCTCAAATGTAATGGCCATAGAAAAAACAGCGTCATGTATCTTAATATTAACAGTGGATAAGCCATATGTTAAAACCAGGTCAAGTGTATGCCCAAGCTTATGAGTGGGTACAGTAACGCATTGTTTGAGAATAAAATAGACAATACGATTTTAAAAATCGGCATGGTTGGACAGCAGACATGAATATTAAAATCTTCAGCAATTAAAACTTTAATTAAAAATTAAAAAAATATTTGGGCATAATATCTGAAAAAAAAAACAGAAAATTCACTGATAAAGTTTTTTTTTGTATTTAGAAGAATAACTGCACATAAAACCAATTTTTTTCTATCCAGCTTAAACATATTTAATTCAAAGCTGGTATAGAAGGCCGATGGCAAATGTCTATAAATAAAACTTTTCCTCAAAATTAAAGCCAGTCCTTCTCTTCCTGTAGTCCTTGGTGTTTCAAAAAGGTTCTATCCAGCGGTAGCAGTTCAGTAAACGAACTTGACTCACCAGCACATTCCCAGGTTTCAGTAATACAGAGTATATCCAGTTGTTGTAAAGTAGTGATTCAAGATGAAAGTTTTGTTTGACAGAGATCTGTGGGCCGACAACAAGAACCAGCCAGGTGTATGGAGGTTCTGTAAAATGGTGAAGTCTCTGCCTCCTGTGTCTCCCGCTCCCCTGTCTGGTGTGTCTTTGTGTGATTGACTCTCCAGGCTGTCAAAACCCTTGCACTGTGAGTCTTGCTCTCTGCCTAACTTTTCGGCTTTTTCTGATTTCAGCTTCTGAATAAACTCCTGAGACCTCATGTATAAACGGTGTGTACGCATGAAAATGTTGTATACGTCCATTTCCATGCTCACGTTGAGATGTATGAAAACGAAACTTGCCGTAACGCTACGCACATTCTCACTGCAGCTCCAGACATGGCGTATGCACATTTATGCTTGGTTTTGTAAACAGATGGCACTCAGTGGCAAGTCATTGCTACTGCATGTGGTTTACCATTTTAAACTCACAATCATGATGCTGACTTTATCCAATCACCGACATTTATTGTATATTTTTTTACAAATGTAAAAAAACCCTACAGAGGTAACGCATCCATTAAGGCCAAAAATTCATCCATTTTACATACACTTTTGTACTACACAGGGCTGTGGAGGCAGAGCCTATTGTTGAAGCTATGGGCACAAGGCAGGGAATAATGTAAGGCAGGGTGCCAAACCATCACAGTCCACAATTACAAAATCCAATTCATTCTACAAATGGCCCCTACATATACACTCACCTAAAGGATTATTAGGAACACCTGTTCAATTCCTCATTAATGCAATTATCTAATCAACAAATCACATGGCAGTTGCTTCAATGCATCTAGGGGTGTGGTCCTGGTCAAGACAATCTCCTGAACTCCAAAATGAATGTCAGAATGGGAAAGAAAGGTGATTTAAGCAATTTTGAGCGTGGCATGGTTGTTGGTGCCAGAC